>OY744536.1:28004203-28081703 GCA_963556195.1 Sepiola atlantica
GGCTTATCCTTCACAACATAGTCATGAATTGTCAAGGAGGATGAAAAGACCGAGTAGGGAGAGCACTAACCAGACCTTCACTGAAAAGGTTTGGAGAGTACTGGGGCTCTGGGGAGCTTATTGTCATCAAAACGGCCAGCGAGAAATCAATGGTTAGCGAATGTTGCGATAATGCAACATCATTTGCAATGGTTATCGAATAATAGGGAGGACGAGAAGACCGAGGAGGGACAGCACAAACCAGACCTCCACTGGAAGTGCAGAGAGTGCTGGGACCCTGGGGTGGCTTATTGCCACCCAAATCAATGGTAAACGGCTGTTGCGATACTGCAAGGTTATTTGCGGTGGCTATCGAAAAGAGGTGGAGAATACTGGAAATCTGGGGAGACTTGTTGTCACTCAGACTCCAGGGAATACCACCGGTTGTCTGTGAGCAATCACTGATGACCTGTGTGAGAACTCCTAGTGAGTACAAATAATAAGTAGTAGTAGTAGTAGGAAAAGAGGAAAAGAAGAAGAAAATATTAGTTTAAAAAGACAGCGATAAGGGAGACCGATAATCTGCTGACTAACTATGTAAGAAATCCTTATGGCCCAACTTAGCAAAGCGATATACCACTCCCTTAATAGCAATGGACTACATTTTGAAGACACGAAAAGGGTTCCGAAATGAGACTAGAGGAACAAATGACCTGCTATACATCGACCGAACATTTCTGGAGGAAGTAAAAAAAAAAGAAAAAGAACATAGCCAATACAGAGATGTACTACAACAAAGTTTTACAATACCCTGTCACTCGGGAAATGTGAGAACAGCAAGCAGAAAAAAAGACGTGAACACAGCAAACAGATCACAAAAGACGGGAACACAGCAAACAGATCACAAAAGACGGGAACACAGCAAACAGATCACAAAAGACGTGAATACAGAAAACAGATCACAAAAGACGGGAACACAGCAAACAGATCACAAAAGACGGGAACACAGCAAACAGATCACAAAAGACGTGAACACAGCAAACAGATCACAAAAGACGGGAACACAGCAAACAGATCACAAAAGACGTGAACACAGCAAACAGATCACAAAAGACGTGAACACAGCAAACAGATCACAAAAGACATGAACACAGCAACAGATCACAAAAGACGTGAACACAGCAAACAGATCACAAAAGACGTGAACACAGCAAACAGATCACAAAAGACATGAACACAGCAAACAGATCACAAAAGACGTGAACACAGCAAACAGATCACAAAAGACGTGAACACAGCAAACAGATCACAAAAGACGGGAACACAGCAAACAGATCACAAAAGACGTGAACACAGCAAACAGATCACAAAAGACGTGAACACAGCAAACAGATCACAAAAGACGTGAACACAGCAAACAGATCACAAAAGACGTGAACACAGCAAACAGATCACAAAAGACGTGAACACAGCAAACAGATCACAAAAGACGTGAACACAGCAAACAGATCACAAAAGACGTGAACACAGCAAACAGATCACAAAAGACGTGAACACAGCAAACAGATCACAAAAGACGTGAACACAGCAAACAGATCACAAAAGACGTGAACACAGCAAACAGATCACAAAAGACGGGAACACAGCAAACAGATCACAAAAGACGTGAACACAGCAAACAGATCACAAAAGACGTGAACACAGCAAACAGATCACAAAAGACATGAACACAGCAACAGATCACAAAAGACGTGAACACAGCAAACAGATCACAAAAGACGTGAACACAGCAAACAGATCACAAAAGACATGAACACAGCAAACAGATCACAAAAGACGTGAACACAGCAAACAGATCACAAAAGACGTGAACACAGCAAACAGATCACAAAAGACGGGAACACAGCAAACAGATCACAAAAGACGTGAACACAGCAAACAGATCACAAAAGACGTGAACACAGCAAACAGATCACAAAAGACGTGAACACAGCAAACAGATCACAAAAGACGTGAACACAGCAAACAGATCACAAAAGACATGAACACAGCAACAGATCACAAAAGACGTGAACACAGCAAACAGATCACAAAAGACGTGAACACAGCAAACAGATCACAAAAGACATGAACACAGCAAACAGATCACAAAAGACGTGAACACAGCAAACAGATCACAAAAGACGTGAACACAGCAAACAGATCACAAAAGACGGGAACACAGCAAACAGATCACAAAAGACGTGAACACAGCAAACAGATCACAAAAGACGTGAACACAGCAAACAGATCACAAAAGACGTGAACACAGCAAACAGATCACAAAAGACGTGAACACAGCAAACAGATCACAAAAGACGTGAACACAGCAAACAGATCACAAAAGACGTGAACACAGCAAACAGATCACAAAAGACGTGAACACAGCAAACAGATCACAAAAGACGTGAACACAGCAAACAGATCACAAAAGACATGAACACAGCAACAGATCACAAAAGACGTGAACACAGCAAACAGATCACAAAAGACGTGAACACAGCAAACAGATCACAAAAGACGTGAACACAGCAAACAGATCACAAAAGACGTGAACACAGCAAACAGATCACAAAAGACGTGAACACAGCAAACAGATCACAAAAGACGGGAACACAGCAAACAGATCACAAAAGACGTGAACACAGCAAACAGATCACAAAAGACGTGAACACAGCAAACAGATCACAAAAGACGTGAACACAGCAAACAGATCACAAAAGACGTGAACACAGCAAACAGATCACAAAAGACGTGAACACAGCAAACAGATCACAAAAGACGTGAACACAGCAAACAGATCACAAAAGACGTGAACACAGCAAACAGATCACAAAAGACGTGAACACAGCAAACAGATCACAAAAGACGTGAACACAGCAAACAGATCACAAAAGACGTGAACACAGCAAACAGATCACAAAAGACGTGAACACAGCAAACAGATCACAAAAGACGTGAACACAGCAAACAGATCACAAAAGACGTGAACACAGCAAACAGATCACAAAAGACGTGAACACAGCAAACAGATCACAAAAGACGTGAACACAGCAAACAGATCACAAAAGACGTGAACACAGCAAACAGATCACAAAAGACGTGAACACAGCAAACAGATCACAAAAGACGTGAACACAGCAAACAGATCACAAAAGACGTGAACACAGCAAACAGATCACAAAAGACGTGAACACAGCAAACAGATCACAAAAGACGTGAACACAGCAAACAGATCACAAAAGACGTGAACACAGCAAACAGATCACAAAAGACGTGAACACAGCAAACAGATCACAAAAGACGTGAACACAGCAAACAGATCACAAAAGACGTGAACACAGCAAACAGATCACAAAAGACGGGAACACAGCAAACAGATCACAAAAGACGTGAACACAGCAAACAGATCACAAAAGACGTGAACACAGCAAACAGATCACAAAAGACGTGAACACAGCAAACAGATCACAAAAGACGTGAACACAGCAAACAGATCACAAAAGACGTGAACACAGCAAACAGATCACAAAAGACGTGAACACAGCAAACAGATCACAAAAGACGTGAACACAGCAAACAGATCACAAAAGACGTGAACACAGCAAACAGATCACAAAAGACGTGAACACAGCAAACAGATCACAAAAGACGTGAACACAGCAAACAGATCACAAAAGACGTGAACACAGCAAACAGATCACAAAAGACGTGAACACAGCAAACAGATCACAAAAGACGTGAACACAGCAAACAGATCACAAAAGACGTGAACACAGCAAACAGATCACAAAAGACGTGAACACAGCAAACAGATCACAAAAGACGTGAACACAGCAAACAGATCACAAAAGACGTGAACACAGCAAACAGATCACAAAAGACGTGAACACAGCAAACAGATCACAAAAGACGTGAACACAGCAAACAGATCACAAAAGACGTGAACACAGCAAACAGATCACAAAAGACGTGAACACAGCAAACAGATCACAAAAGACGTGAACACAGCAAACAGATCACAAAAGACGTGAACACAGCAAACAGATCACAAAAGACGTGAACACAGCAAACAGATCACAAAAGACGTGAACACAGCAAACAGATCACAAAAGACGTGAACACAGCAAACAGATCACAAAAGACGTGAACACAGCAAACAGATCACAAAAGACGTGAACACAGCAAACAGATCACAAAAGACGTGAACACAGCAAACAGATCACAAAAGACGTGAACACAGCAAACAGATCACAAAAGACGTGAACACAGCAAACAGATCACAAAAGACGTGAACACAGCAAACAGATCACAAAAGACGTGAACACAGCAAACAGATCACAAAAGACGTGAACACAGCAAACAGATCACAAAAGACGTGAACACAGCAAACAGATCACAAAAGACGTGAACACAGCAAACAGATCACAAAAGACGTGAACACAGCAAACAGATCACAAAAGACGTGAACACAGCAAACAGATCACAAAAGACGTGAACACAGCAAACAGATCACAAAAGACGTGAACACAGCAAACAGATCACAAAAGACGTGAACACAGCAAACAGATCACAAAAGACGTGAACACAGCAAACAGATCACACATTCTTAGCGTTATTCTTCTTTTTAATTCATACACATGTGAAAAAAAATATATATTTACTTTTGTTTTTAATAAAAGGCTTTTGTTCGTGTTTCTTTTAGCAAAAGTGTTTCTTTCTATCTTCTTCAATTTGATGCCATTTCTCGGTAAGGTCTCTTAGTTTGGACACGTACACCTGTGAAAATGTTGGTTTTATTTATCTACCTCCCACAGCGGTACGATGTGACACAAGATCGGAAAGTGGGATTTAGTAAGTCAGAACCCTAGAGGAAGAGCACTCTGACCGTTAAAAATTGCCTGGGCAGTCCCGTCGGCATTCCTCGGTAGAGGCGCCTCATGCGATTAGCAATAAACTACCCCCTTCTCAAAGGGTGAGAAGGCAAACCTGGGAGGGTGGACCTTCTAGAACTGCACAGGACAAACCCATAGACCAGCGGAAATCAAGCCCCGAAGGCCAAGACGATACCGGGTGCAGTATCCATCGGAACAGATACTACACTTTGATCTTGGCTAAAAGGCCAAGTCTGTTGGTTTTTCTATTTATCTTCCTCCCACAAGGTAAGATGTGACACAAGGTCGGGAAAGTGGGAAATAACCAGCGCTCAAGAATTTGAGCACTCTGGCTGTTTAAAAATTGCCTGGACAGTCTTGTCGGCATTCCCCGGTAGGAGCGTCTCAGACAGTAAGCAATAAACTTACTCCTCCCCAAAGAGGGGAGGCAAAGCCTGGGAGAGTGGACCTCCTAGAACTGCACAGGTCAAATCCATAGACCGGCGTAAATCAAGCCCCGAAGGCCAAGACGATACCAGTCTATGGAGTGCAGTATCCATCGGAACAGATAATACACTTTGATCTTGGCCAAAAGGCCAAGTCTGTTGGTTTTATTTATTTACCTCCTCTCCAGGAGGTTAGGCACAAGGCCAGTTTTATCTTACTCCCACAAGTAAAGTGTGACCCAAGATCGGGTCGAGAAAGTGGGGTTTGAAAAGCCAGCGCCCGAGAAAGTGAGCACTCTGGCTATTAAAAATTGCCTGAGCAGCCCTGTCGGCATTCCCCGGTAAGGGCACCTCAGGCAGTAAGACATAAACTTACTCTTCCCCAAAAAGGGGAGGCAAAGCCTGGGAGAGTGGACCTCCTAGAACTGCACAGGTCAGACACATACCGGCGTAAATCAAGCCCCGAAGGCCAAGACAATACCAGTCTATCTAGTGCAGTATCAATCGGAACAGATACTACACTTTGATCTTGGCCAAAAGGCCAAGTCTGTTGGTTTTAACAAAAGTTTTTTGTCTGACAAAAATGTATCTTTTGATTCGGTGGCTGGAGTGATCTCTCCTGGACTCTCGATCGGGGAGAGAGGGGTCATTCTTTAGTTTCTTTTCGGAAAGGTTTGTGTAGTAATTCTACACCGAAAGTCTCAGAGAAAAACCGACGATTCAACTCTTGTCGACGATCTTGTATTAAGTTCCTTGTATTAATACTAGAGCAGGTATAAATGCAAGCAAATTGAACTGAGATAGACAGGAGCAATAAGGAATGATATAAGTACTTTAGTTTAAATTATAGAAATATCGATGTTAGTGTACATGTTTACGTGTTTGTGTGCATGCATACAAATGTCTGTATACACATGTGCATGTGTGTGTACGTTTTCTGCGTGCATATATAATGATTTTATGTATATTTATGTTATATGTATATGCATATGTGCATGTATTTGTATATGTATATACCTGTATGTATGGTTTATAAATGTCATATATGTATATATAACGGTATCTATCTATATATACATATGTAGTGATGTATATGTATGTATTTATATGTGTATGTGTTCATTATTGGAATATGTGTGTGTTTATATGTTTATATGTATGTGTATATATATTTGTGTGTATATGCGTATACATGTATACATGCGTGTATGTGTATAATTGGATCCAGATATATGCGTATTTATGTGTATGGATATTTGAACTAATATCTTATATGTATGGGTATGTTTATAGCGGTGGAAAAGTTGTATATTTTTATTTTTATATTTATTTTGTGTGTACGTATGCGTAGGTTAATCGATATATTTATATGTCTATGTGTCTATTTATATTTGTACTGTACGAACATGTTCATGTATATGTGTGGGTAAGTATATTATATAAACATATGTATATGGTATATATGTGTATATATGTGTATATCCGTTTATAGATATATGCGTATATATTTGTGTTTGTTATTTTTTATATATGTATATATATATGTGTTTATATATTATATGTGTGTACTTGTGTATATATTTGTATGTACGTGTGTGTTTTATATTAAAAGCAGATATTTATGCTTGAAAATGTATATATGTGTATATATGTGTATATCTGTGTATGGATATATGCGTATGTATATATGTTTTTTATGTAACCAATAATGTTTGTATAAATAAACATTTATACTATATATATATATATATATATATATATATATATATATATATATATATATATATATATATATATATATATATAAGATATCATTATAAAGTTAGGCATGTTTATATATTTGTATGTACAGGATTTACTCATAAACCGATCATTATGAGTTCTGGAACAAACTTGCTGGACGTAAGAGGCCGAATGTGGGCTGTATTTAGTTTAGTTTAGTTTTATACAAAAGAGAAAAAAAGTGTTGAAGCGCTTCGTGAAAATTTAGATGCCTTTTGTGAAATTTGTACAATATGTATTAGAGGTCAATTAATAAATATTCGTTACATTTCAGTTTCTTTTTAGTATTTTAAAGGTTTTTTTTGGGGGGGGGCATAATATATGGACACTCTCTCATTTGAAAATTAGGGAATCTTGTTTTATTAAAGTCTAATGACAATAGATAAAATTTAATGCAAATGTTATATATTTTGAATTTTAAATGAAAGGTTGGACCCATATGACCCCCTAAAACTCCTTTAAAAAAGAAACTGAAATTGTAAAAATATTTAGTGATAACTGATGTCTGATACATATCGTTTACATTATACAAAAATATCGTTTACATTTTACAAAAATCGGAAGTGTCTGAGTTTTTACAAAAGACTTCTACCATATTTTTACCCCCTTCGCACGAAACTAAATTAAGATATATATAGCCCACATTTAAACCGGTTAAACCGATCAGCTGTGTTCCAAAATTCATAATGATCAGTTAATAAGTTTAGGATTAAATTCTGTACATACAAATATATAAACATTTACACATACCTAACTTTATAAAAATACTATAAGAATACTCGTTATATGACGGATAGAATTAATTCCCCGAACTGTACAGTTTACATAAAAAAACGACGAAAAGCTCATTTTAGAAGGATTAAACAACTACTTACCTGCCACTAATTCTGTTAAAATAATCTACCGCAGTTTTTACAAAGTTGCGCATAAGTGGGAAGGTCTTTTCTTTTCTATGTCATATATTCACCAAAGCTGGAGTCTTCTTTTACTGAAATACAGCTGAAACAGAATATTATTGTTCCCATGAACGTCACGGAACAAAGACTATTGTGTTCTACTCACGGAGGACATTTTACTCTCGGCAATATTCAATATATTTTTTTTGTAAAGGAATTGTTTTTTTCTTTCGGATTTCTTTAGATAAGGATTGATAATTTGTAGGATATGGATTATTCAGACTACTATTCTCATCTTCTATGTTATTCTGACAGCGTTTCGACCGACCTTATTCAGAGAATCTTTATCTCGAATTCGGATATGGAAAAATGATTGGGAGGGGCTGGTGCTCCACACATTTTACAGCCTTTTTACCTAACTTGGATTGCCCTCACAGAGAGATACGTAAATCGTCAACTGTGTTTTCGCACCCAGAATGTCGCTACGGAAAAGTTTGCCATCAATCAGACTTGAACAACTCCGGGCTGACGGGTTGTTATGAAGTCGAGGGTCTCGCAGTATATTGTATAAGTCAAACAGCTGACCAAATGAACCTGTCACCTTCGACAGTGGAAATTGAGAGTACCAGTGACATTATCTGTATTTCCTTTTCTTTTCAGGCATTCTAGTTTCTTTCCTCCCCTCTCTCCCCCTCCCCCTCTCTCTCCCCTCTTTGGCGACGGGTTTGAATCAGTTTGCGTTAGCAGCACCACGAAACTGTCGCACGCGTCAAACTCTTCGAGTTTTAAAATGTTTTATTTGGCATGAATAAAATATATTTTTCTATATAAGTAATGTGTTGTTCCCTCATTACAAAGTCTTGATGAATAAAATATATTTTTCTATATAAGTAATGTGTTGTTATCTCATTACAAAGCCTTGGTGAATAAAATATATTTTTCTATATAAGTAATGTGTTGTTCCCTCATTACAAAGCCTTGATGAATAAAATATATTTTGCTATATAAATAATGTGTTGTTCCCTCATTACAAAGTCTTGATGAATAAAATATATTTTTCTATATAAGTAATGTTTTGTTCCCTCATTACAAAGCCTTGATTTCCAGAAGCCGAGCAGATTATTAATTCTCAGGAGAGAATTAATGAAGCCAGCTTAGTATACATATCACGCCACTGTAATTCCCGTCAAATACCCAATCCTGTATAAGTAACCATTTCATTAAAAAGATGTGTCTATCGTGGTCACTCAAGGAGCTGCGTACGGGCCAGGACGCAAACAGCCCGTCTAAAGACGTCCGCTCGGAACAGATCACCGCGTTTACAAGCGAAAGTACTACACGGTAATCTGTATTAAATTTCTAACGGAAGCTTTTATTTAATCCACGGAGCTAGATCTTTGTTGTCCCGTCAGTCATAAGCAGGTAAAAGTGTTAAATAATTGTTTATTTTATTATTACTCTATATCGCCTTTAGTGAGGATTGAACCTTTAACCCCCAAATACAGTCACTTAGAACTTATTACACTTAGCACTTTTATCCGTTGCACAAAGGGTCCTTGCAGATAAATCGAATATGAATTTTAGGAGCTTTAAACCTCTTCTTTGTTTTTTTTAGATGTATAACTTATTACTATACATAAAATTGCTAAGTAATAATTAGTTTTAATTCTTCTGGGGGTCAAACGTCTAGTCCTCAGTACGAACGATATAAAGAATACAATTACGAATTACTTAAGACTTCTATCTGGTCATAGCTTTTGAAACAAAAATGTAATTTAGTTTTATATGGAAATTTGGGCGTGACTTCTGTGTTTTCAGCCCACGCCTTCTGTCAGTCAACATCATAGGATTGGGATAAATGTCAATCCCATACCGTCAGTCATGCCCGGGTAGAAGTAATTCGTAATTGTTTTCTTTGTATTGCCCGCACTGAGTATTTCACCTTCAAAAGACTGTTTATTACCTAACACTGATATCCGTTACGTCACAGGTCCTTGCGAACAATTTTAATATGGATTTAAGGAGCATTAAACTTGTTTTAGATGTGTAGTTTTACTATTACCACTATATATTACTATTAGTTACTATGCGAGCGATACTAATGTTAGATAATGGCCCTATGGGAATGGACGTATCTGTTGGAGATCGTTGGTTTGACTTGCGCGAATTAACGCGGGTGCAGTCGAGTGCAGATTAGGGCCTGTTCTCACAGTAAGAGCTAACAGACGTGACAAGGTTACCGTGTGACGAGACCCCAGATCAAGGGTCAGTCTACACCTGCGAGAGGCTCTGTGACGGCGTGGGCCTTGCGTGGGAAACAGAGGATCCGTGACGCCACTCGTTCTCGTAAGAAGCGAGTTTTAGTCAGTCTGATTCGGAAGGCGAACCGAGCAGGACGTGCGATTCACGATGTAAAAATAAGGGATATATTTCCCTTAAGGGAATACAAGCGCGAGAAATCCTTTCTCCCCCTCTCTATGAATGGTTAAGAAAACATTGTTAACTAACTACGATAAAGTAGTGATTTGCTCTCTCCCTCTCTCTCGACGTGGTGAATGACTCCCAGTTGAAATAACAACGCTAGTAATAAAATGAATTACATTTAAAAGGGAGTTTTGTCTTCGGAGTGCGTCATGAGGCTTTTGTTGCAGACACGGACGGCGTGGTTCACGGCAGGAAAGAAAAGAACAAGTAGTTCATCCACGAAAAGACACACCACCCTCTACAACAAGCAAGGGAGAAATCTAAGGTATTCGACACTAAGAATACAATTACGAATTACTTTAGACTTATACCTGGTCATGGCTGACGGAACGAGAACAAGTTACGCCGAAGATTAAAGTTCTACAAGACACAGCTGAAGAAGATCGGAAGTTAAATGGGTCGAAACATTGTGAGAATAAAACTCCAGCCTTTTGGCTAAGATAAGAGTGTAGTATCTGTTCCAATGGATGCTACACTCTGTAGACCGGTACCATCTTAGCCTTCGGTCCTTGATTTCGCCGGTCTCATGTATTGTCCCGTGCACGTGTGCATCACAATGATAAAGTGAATATCAAATGTTATAGAATATTATGAAACTAATTTAAATAACTAAACCAAACAGAAATCTACACAATGCATAGCTTTTTGAGAATATTTAGAGCTTGGAGCATAAATGCTTTTTACTAAAATGATTGGATCCGGGAGCAAATAATCATGAATATGTTTTAAAACGACACTACCAAACCAATTGAAAGCGGGGGGGGGGGGGGAAGAAATGTCGTTGTCAGACACGGCTCACAATAAGGAGACTTGTGCGTGTATATGTTTGTTTTTTGTTAACTTGATTTTGTATCGACTGACTGAATTTAAAAAAAAAATGGAAATCTCTCCCAACAAGACATGAAGCCACTTGATGTAATGAGTTAAATAAAATACTACTCCAAGGTAAAAAAAAACCTAGCGAACGATAAGTTTTAGATGGATAGATTCTGACCCAGAAAACAGAAATTCTTCCCCCTTTGTCAGAAACGTCGCTAATGGAATGTGAGGACTAAAGGAAAGAATAAGGGAAGCGAGAGTTACGAGGCTGCCGAAAGAAAACTTAAGGTCGACTTTCTACTCTTCTCATTGCTTCCTTCTGCCATAAGATACAATGGATAGCCTCTGTAAGGGTGACTGAGTTATGAGTTTATAGGGAAACATGTTTTGCGATAACAATAACTGCACTTCTAATAACCCAGCATTGTTTAATTCCAGTAGCAAGGAGAAATCCAAAGCTATCGGAAGCAATGAATCACATCGAGACACCGAAGTTCAGCAATGTAGAGCCTGGTCACTACTTAGGTGGCCATTTGAAAATAACAGGCACTCTTAGTTTAGAAGTGAAAGTGATTGTAAACTCACTTTAACTAATACCCTTGGGGAAGGTATGAACCCATCTCTTCTTCTTTAGATGTTGCTGAAATAGTAGTGTAGTCTAGACTCTCAAGTTTTGGTTGTACAACTAGGCGATGAGAAGGTAAAATCAGAAATAAGAATAGTCCTTCTCTACTTATTTCGTATAACGTCTTTTTATGAATATCTTACAAAAAATATTTTTGAATTAAATAAAAAAGAAAACAAATTATAATCTATTTTCTCGTCCCCTTCTTTAGTTGGCTCGTAAAACTGGATACGATTTTTGTTCGTCACGTGATGAGAATGGGAATACACATTATTTGGGAAAACAGCTGCAAATTATCAAAGCGTTTCGTGATTTTGTTGCTTTGCTTTTAACAATGCACTTAAAAGCCGAACAAATAAGACAAGGCTTAACTAGAGTACATCAGAAAAGTAAGGCAACTATTGTGTTGCTAAAACTAGTTTTACTATTTCGTTTGCTTCTTTTCAAAATGAACGTTTCGAATTCTCGCCCTCGTCAGCCATTATTCGAATATGTTTTCTGACAGATTGAGCGGCATGTCTCTCAAAATAAAGACATGGATGTAGAAAGAAAGGAAAGAAGAATATAGGATATAAAGGAAGAAAGCGAGGAGGCAAAAAGAAAGAAAGAAAAAATGAAGAAAAAAACGGGAAAAAGACATTATTCAATTCAATTCAAATAATTAAAAAAATAAATAAAATGAAAAAAACATGCTTCAGTTGCGATGTAGGGAAAGAATGTTAGAAATTTACACAGTAGAATATAGAATAACCCAGAACCTGTTCAAATCCACCTTGAATTGTTGCGTTGTTGGTTTATTTATTACCTCTCTTGGGAGTCTATTCCAAAGTTCAGGGATCCCGAATGTAAAGGCGGCCCACCATCGGGGGTGAAATAGTTTCTTGTGGTGTCCGCGTAGACCTCTTTCTGGTGCAGGAGTGAATAATAGGTCTGAGGTATATCGTAATTACCATTAAGGAGATTGACGGCCAATCACCGCGTAATCGTCTGCGCTCAAGAGAGAAAAGGTTAAGTTTCATGAGTCGGTTTTCATAGGGGAGATCCGCTAGACCCTGACCCATTCGAGTAGCCAGTCTTTGAACTCTCTCCATATGCTGGATAGAGTATTTTATGCAAGATAAGAAGATAGCAAGGAAATAAAGAAGGAGAGAAAAAAGATAATAATGAAACGAAAGAAAAACGGAAGGAGGAAAACAATGATAGAAAGTAAAAACGAAAGAAAGAAAAATAGGAAGGAACCAACAAAATTTTCTTCTTTTTCTTATGTGTTAAAACCGAGCTACAGCGGGGTCCGCAATGATGTAATTTTGTTTCCACTTGACACAATCGCAAGCTTGGTGCGGGTGACAGCCGTTTTGACAGAGATCTGTGTGAAGGGTGTCTGCCCATCTTATCTGCTTTCATCTCGGTCGTCCCGGCGATTTTTAATACAAAGGCAAGTTTCGCGACAATGTCGTTGTTGGCCCTCAACACATGTCTAAACCATCTGAGCCGCCATTCGATCATCTTGCTCTCAATCGGTGCGATACCGTAGCGCCTTCGGATGTCCCCATTGCAAATGTTGTCGGGCAACGTAATTCCAGATATCTAACGGATAATTTTGGTTACCATAGCGGCAAATTATCGTTTCGTCTTTCTCGTTGTCAGTACGCACTCGGAGCTGTGCGAACCGACGAATCTAACAACAGTCCGGTAGATCTTCGACTTTATAAGGTCGCGGACCTTACGGTCACAGAAGATGCTAGTGGTGGTCGCCACTTGAGCCACATCGCATTGATGCGAGCGAAACACACTAACAAAATAAATAATAATAAGAACTAAATAAATAAATATATAAAGATTGAATAGAACAGATTGATGAAAGGGAAGAAGATAGAAATCAATAAAATGTACAATTCGGTTAACGGGGATCGTTTTCAAAAGCGCTTCCAAACATAACACCTAATCATATCACGTAATAAAAAGAACGCTACTTTTAACGTTAAATCAATAACAAATTAACGTATTATAGATAAATGATGAATCAATCATTTTTTACAGCAAAAAGAAAACATGTTCAACTAATAATAAAACAACTTTTTTCTTCATGCTGAGACGATGCCACATTTTTATCTAATGTCCTTCTTTCTTAGGACAACTCGATAGGTATTTGTTGGCATTGGACTTGAATACAACCATGTTGTAATTTACATGGAAGCAGTCTCGCGGTAACGTGTTTCATAAGTATGGAGTTCTTGGAAACAAACTCTGTTCAGCGAAGTTCCGTTTGGCTTCAGCTACACAGTTTTTCTAGAAAGGCTAGTTATTGTTCTGAAAATTTTACGAGGGGGGAACAAGTGATTGGAGCTCATCGCGCACCTGATATAGAACTAACGATAGAAGAGAGAAAAAAAAGCTAGAAACATCTCTTCTGTGAGAAAAGGGCTGTAGGAAAGAGAAAGAGACCATTCCCCTCTAGATTGTAAAGTCGATTTCGTATTCCGTGGAATCAGGAAAGTGTTCTCTGAGCGGTACCTCTCCAGATCTGATAGCGCTACCCCATCTTAACTTTTGATGATGACGAAATAATGTTTATAATATCTATGTATGTGAAATCAGGATGTAGACGACTATTGTAATTTCGCTAGAAGAATACCTATCCCAAGACGGGTCAAATAAATCTCCCAAACAGAACAGTTTTTCACCAGTTTTATGTTCCCCTAAGAAGAAGAAAATCAAGAAACAATGATACTTAACCTTATGTCTATAATCTTTATTCAAACTTCTATCAAAATATATTACATGATTTTGATTCTAATAAACGTCTAAAATTTAAAGCTTATGCTTAAGGAGTATTAAGAACAAAGTAAAATTCAAGGAATATTTCTTAGTTGGTGTCAAATGACTATGGATCAAATTTAATGAAAATCTTAAATAATGGCATTTTAAGGTGAAAGGTTATATTATGCCCATAAAATCTTTTTCAAAAACTACACCAACAAACATTTGGGCAATAATTGTTAATTGATTAAGCAACGTTGAGCCTGGTCAGTACTAAAATGGGTGACCATTTGGGAATACCAGGTGCTGTATGTGCTCTCCGCTTATCTCGGCATTGTTCCCAGACATCCTAGACTTCTTGCCACTGAAATCAAGCAGTGCCGATTCAGGAGAGGTGTGGCGGGAGATTGCGCAACCCTTACTTCACAATTAATTAGATATTAATTTCTTAAAGGACAATTTAGTTAATGTTTTATTTTTATTGTTGTTGTTACTGTAATTTTATTTATCGTACGTTTAACTAAAAGTATTCAATTAAATAAATTTAAAAAAATCTAATTTAATTCTGAAAATAATTAAATTAGTAGATTTTTACTTAGAAGAGATGTTGTTAGTCTCTTTGTACTGTATCGTTATATTAATGGTGGATGAAGAACTCGTCTAGAAACAACCACAGCAATTAACTTTCCTTTCTCACTCTCTGTATCAAACACCAAATGGAACTTCCATGAACAAAATGTCTATCCTAGAACATCATATCTTTGGAACAAAATACCACGAGGCTGCTTCTCAACCGACTACAACATGGTTCAAGTTTACTGTAATCAAATACTTGTTGATCTGTCATTCAGGATAATGGATTCCTCTTAAGTAATTTTTCCCATCTTAGCTACTGATTCTAATCATCTCATGGTAGCTTTCATTGTCCAACCGAAAATCTCTTTAACCCTTATCCTTGAGTGGCCCCGGGCCTTGATATGTGGTGATCTATTAGTAAAAAAATAAATAAATAAATAACATGAGTGACGTAGCTTAGAAAACAGTTCCAGTCGCGCTCCGGAAGTGACGTAAAAAGAAGGACATGCTGAAAAGTGAAGACTGGCCAGTTCTCTTTGCTTGGATCTTCGAGGCGAGGCAGACGTGTTTTCGTAGGATTCCGCCCCCCCCACGCCAGGGCAAGACTCACAATATATAATCATCTGCAGATGAATTTAAATTTAAAAAAAAAAGCAAAGATATTAAACCCAAAAGAATAACGTGTTGCTGTTATTATATACTCGCTGTCAATACGTATGCAGAGACTGCTATAAATTA
Organism: Sepiola atlantica; assembly: GCA_963556195.1. Classification (NCBI taxonomy): domain Eukaryota; kingdom Metazoa; phylum Mollusca; class Cephalopoda; order Sepiida; family Sepiolidae; genus Sepiola; species Sepiola atlantica. The sequence goes on from OY744536.1 coordinate 28,020,222, forward strand.
CTGACTACTGCGAAGAGAAAGATGGAGAGAGAAAGAGAGGGAAGGAAAGAGAGAGAGAAAGAGAGAAAGAGAGAGAGAGAGAGAGAAAGAGAAAAAAGAGAGAGATATGCTATGCCACAATTCCTCCTAAGATAAACACCAACTTTTATATGATGGCAAGACGATATTAATCGACACGTGTCGGCTATATTTGTGTACGTGGCGAAGATTCATCCGCTTTGTTACATTTAAATTAAAATTAATTCTTGTTCAACATGTTATAAAACCACAATCAGTTGTTTTTAGACCCTAGTGATTAAACCTAAATCGTTTAACGTATTCATTTATCTTTATTTATTTGCCTCTTCGCGAGGAGACGCGAGGTTAGTTTTAATGTAGCAAAAAATCCACCTTTATAACCAATGGCACTGAGATGGGACAACAATAAAAATTGCTTCAGTCTCAAATGATTTCCTTTCCTTCAATCGAGGACAGAACAGATACAACATAAAAGTTAAATATCCTTAAGGAAAATATAGCAATTCAATCGCTCATTGGTAAACCACGACAGCAAGCTTAGACATGAAGTCAATTTGTTGCATAGCCCTCTGCTTGGGGCCGCGGCGGTTCACGTTTACTATTTAGTCCCGGAAAGGGCCGTGGCAGTTCACATTTAATACTCGTCATTTTTTAAACATCATAAATAACATAGTTCATATATTGTTAGCATACCTTTAGATTTCTCCCTCGTGCGTAGAGGGTCGCCGTCTCGATGTCGCCTAGTGGTTGAATTCTTTCTTCTTTCCTTCCTGCCGTGAACCACGCCGTCCGTTGTCTGCAACAAAAGCTTCCTGACCGACTCACCAAACAACAATCTCTTTAACTTTCAATCCTTTTTATTACACGCGTTAATTATTTATCGGCTTGGAGACATCTACTACGCCGAGAGAGAGAGAGAGAGAGAGAGAGAGAGAGAGAGAGAGCAAATCACTACTTTATCGTAGTTACTTATCAATAAGTCTTAACCATTCATGGAGGGGGGAAAGGATATATCTCGCCTGTATTTTCTTAGGGGAATATTTCCCTTATCTGTTGTAGTTTACATGGTAACAATCACGTCTCATCGGTTCGCCTCCAAAACCCAGACTGGCTAAAACTCGCTTCTCACGAAGAACGAGTGACGTCACGGATCTCTCTATTTCCCACGCAAAGGCCTGTGACGTCACAGAGCCTCTCGTAGGTGCACACTGACCCTTGATCTGGGGTCTTATCAGTGTTCACCTGCGATAGAGGCTCTATGACGTCACGGGCTTTTGCGTGGGAAGCAGAGGGATCCGTGACGTCACTCCTTCTACGTGAGAAGCTGAGAGTTTTGCCAGTCTGGGTTTTGGAGGCTAACCTATCAGACGTGATTTTTACCATGTAGTCTACAACAGATTAGGGGAATTGATTCCCTAAGAAAATACAGGCGAAAGATCTCTTTTCCCCCCTCCACGAATGATTAAATACTTAATTGTTAAGTGATTACGAAAGCAATAATTTGCTCTCTCTCTCGACGTTAGTGACTATCTCCCGGCTGACGGATAACTAAAGCTTGAAATAAAACAGAAGTTAAATTTAAAAGATTGTTTGTCTTCTGGGTCGGCCATGAGGCTTTTGTTGCAGCGGCGTGGTTCACGGCAGAAAGGAAGAAGGAAGAGTTTAACCACTTGATGAAATCGAGACGGCGACCCTCTACGCGGCGAGGGAGAAATTTAAAGGTATGCAAACTATGTTATTTATGTTTTAAAAATGACGAATGATTAAATGAGAATTGCCGCGGTCCTTTCCGGGACGAGTGTACAAAACGAGTACCGCCGCGACCTAAGCAGAGGGGCCATGCAACAGTAGAACGATTTGTGGTTGACCTCAGATACGTCCTAGTTTCCGATATCACTTCCTCATTGAAGGCAAATCTCTTTCACTTAAGCATTCTTTTGAGGTCTGCAAACAGTCAGTAGTTGCTGGGGATCTGGAGAATAGGGTGGGTGCAGAAACAATTCGAAGTGTAATTCATGTAGTTTTGCAATCGATCGTTGCGACACAGTGTATATTCTTGCGGCAAGAGCACCTTTTCTTCTTCGTGACCGGTTTTTGCGATTGTTCCTTCTATAGTTCGTCCTTTTTCAAGGTGATCAATAAGCAAAATACTTGCCGCATCCCAAAATATCGAGGTCAAAACATAGTTTGGTAATGTTTTCATATTTGCTCGATTTGGACGGCTTTCACCGTCTGCCGTCTACTCAGCTGACTGGCGATTTGACTTTAGAGTGAAGTGGTTGATACTTTTTGCTGCGTTGAAACAGTTGCCAACAATGCTCGTAATTGTCGCGCATCGTTGTTTTTGATCGACTGTAAGCAAACGCGAGACTCACTTTGAACACAGCTTTCTCATTGACAAAAACTTATTCGAAATGATGAATATACTACCTTCTGATATCTTCAACTACTCTGCAATCTCACGCATCTTTGTCTCTCTATTAGGGATAATCAAAACACGTAAGCTGATTCCATTTTTATTGTCTCACCTTGCAATTAGCCACAATAAAACCAAATAACATCGTTTCGCAATTTACTTCAGTTTTAAGATGAACGAAAATAGATACACTCTAAGAAATTATGTAGCCAAATGCGACAACGATAAGGGTTACATATTTTGTTAAACTTGAGCAATCGCATGTTTATCGTTATTTGACAAGTTATACACACATGAAGATGCCATTAGAAGAACACAACCAATTCTGCTGATTTTCTTTTCAAGTGACCTCGGTATGAGTTTCCATGTTCGATTTTGTTATTTGTAGTTGCTGAGTCTCACAGAAAAAGCGATGACTATGTATGACGACGAATTTTTATAACATTAATCTATAAATTCAACAGACTATCAACCGGCCGGGTTGTTGGTTGTTTCATAATTTTCTAGATTAATTTTACACGGTCGAGAAATATTTTTTATTTCGACCGGAACAAATATCTGCCGGCGGCTCATCACTTAAATAGAAGTCTTGTAAACAGATGTGTTGTTGTGAACACGTTTCAACAGTAGTAACAGTAGTAGTAATGGACGTGGCGGTGTGTTCAGTTCGTTTGTCTCTCTTTCTCTCTCTTCTTATTTTGTAGCAGTTGCAATAGTTCTGTATTAATAAAAACTATATATATATATATATATATATATATATATATATATATATATATATATATTTATTTATTTAATATTAAAGTGTTTTTCACTTACCGACGACCTCGTTTCGGGCTCCCTTACTCTCACCAGCGTAAGAGTGGGGGTTGCAAGCGGTCGCATGGGTTCGAACATCGTTCGTAGATTCAGGCTAGAATCACGAGTTAAACGCTCAGGACCAGGCGGCCGCGAGAAATCGACACAGACAGTAGTTGAAATTAAGATAGACTTACCCGAGAGGCGGGGGAAGTGTCATTGCTATTTACAGTGTTTAACGCTCGAGCGGAACTATCTATCTATCTATCTATCTATCTATCTATCTATCTATCTATCTATCTATCTATCTATCTATCTATCTATCTATCTCTCTCTCTCTCTCTCTCTCTCTCTCTCTATATATATATATATATATTGCACTTAGGTTTCCACTTGTAGCTGTAATTCCTTACAGGTTGTTCTAATGTTAGTTACAGAATTATTATATGATATGTTATTTCTAGATAATTGTATAGCATTAAAATCACCCTCGCTCACTGTCCTTATAGGAAAAGAGGAAGAAATACGAAAACATGTCTGATTTTTCATCACGACAAAACCCCAAACGATCCTGTTCGTGACGTCATGTTCCTCCGAATACGTAAACTTAATTTTCCTTGGATTTTTCCTCTCTCTTCACAATGACACATCCCACCTATTATATTACTAGTGCTTTACACTACCCATTCATTTCTTTTGCTGTTTCGTCATCACTTATCAAGGCCAAGAGCCACTCAAGTGTAATGATAATGAGATGGAATGATTGTCAGCCGAAAGACGAGGAACAAACAATGGTATGAACTAAGTTTAATTACTTATGGGGCAGTTTATGACAAATATTTGTTGCCATTGGATTTGAATATGACTATCTTGTAATCTCCAGGGAAGTAGCCCCGCGATAATGTATTCTACAGACGTGACTATAGAAATTCCACCTGGCGCTAGGCACATGGATAAAGAAAAGAGAGTCTTCTTCCGTTGTTGTAGTAGACGAGTTTTTGCTGTGAATGTCTTACAAGGAGGAACCAGAGATTGGAGCTCAGTCGAGCACCTTTCATTGAAATTACGATAGACTGTTATTCAGTTTACCAGGAAGCCAGGCGGAAGAGTCTCTTACAATGTCGACATGTTGTTAACAACTCTCTCCTTAGATAGCTTTGCCCATAAACTATGTTCTATATGTTGAGTCCAGATAACAGATAAACCCACTGACACAATCAGACACGAGATATCCAACACGCTTCATAGACAAAACAAAAACCAAAAAAACAAAAAATCAAACACAAACGCAGCTGTAAAATCAAAGTACATTTTTAATTTAATCAAAGAGAATCCAATTAATGAATGAATTGAATGACATTTATTTAATAAAATGTGTCTCAGAATCATTTGAATTATAAACTATATATGTTATTAATATTTTGTTTAACCATTTAAACATAACATCGTTCTGCACTTTTCATGTTGGACAGGTGAATTGGTGTCGCTTATATGTAACTGAAGAGAGCGTCAACTTCACCTAATAACTGGTCAATGAAATCGCTGTGAAGATTTTCGATGTAATCTCGATCAGGGTAATAGACTTCCCTCTGGAAAAGTCCGATAATTTCACTCTTTTCTGTCTGATGCAAGACGTACGTTTGGTAGGAAGACTTCGCGAACAAGTTAATTCGATAGAGCTAATGATGAAAAAGAGAAATAGAAATATTCTGTTAGAATGGCATAGAAGACAGTATATATATATATATATATATATATATATATACACAAAATATTGTGAAACATCAGTTGGAAGTTTTCTGCGATTCAAATCCCCCATAAAGTTGAGAGATTTACACCCCCCTTTTTTCTCGTATTTGATTTCTCCAACTTAAACAATTTTCCCCTTATTTCGCATCCGATCTTACTTTTTAACTTATCATTCTGATTTTTCCTTTTAGAGGGTCAGACGTTAAGGCCTTAAGGAAAATTTTAGTAATTTTCTTTTTAGTTTCACTTGCCCCGTTTCATTGATCAATGATTATGTTTCCTCTGAAATTTATCTTACCATTTTGTTGTACTAGTTATCTAGTTAATTCTAGGCTAAATCTACGAACTGCAGCCACCTGAAACCAAGACTTCCTGCACTGATGAGGTGCAAGCACGAAACGACGTCATAGAAAGCGAAAAAAACCTTTGCGTAGGAGCAGTGTGGAGTAAGTGTTCAAATATAGGTAAATCCAAACGCACTTAAAAGGAATTTATCAATAATGGCCAGCTTTTCTCTTTTCAATTCCTTTTAAGTGCGTTTGGATTTACCTATATTTGAACACTTACTCCACACTGCTCCTACGCAAAGGTTTTTTTCGCTTTCTACAATTTATTGGACATCTTTTCAACGGAAATTTCCCACCCGGACAAACCACATATCTTTTTTACGGAACTTTTTTTTCACTGCGTTTTTTTAATAATAATTTTCATATATATTTTTCAAATATTTGAACTTTGGTTTTTTCGAAAGCCAACTTATCTATCTGTATTACTCCTCTGATGATAAAATCTCGATCTTTGAAAAGCCTTGGCTTAAGGAAAGAATAATAAACACTAGTTTATTACTGAATACACATTTAACAATTGAAATTTGAAATAAATTTGGACAATCGTCGCATATTTATCACTCTTTTTTCTTCTATCTCTACAATTGCTCTATCTCGTATATTGAGCTAAACCTCTTCACTATAGGTTCCATCTACTAAAAGTTTTACTTTTGGTTTATATTTGATCCTATATATATATATATATATATATATATATATATATATATATATATATATATATATATATATATATATATATATATATATATTAATTAAGCTCAACTATTAACAAAATGAACAAAACCAATACTTTTCAAAAGTGCTCAATATATATTATAGCTTTTTATATTAAACTGAACATAGTTTGAGTATACGACAATTGTTTCAGAACCCCTTCGGCTCCTCCCCATGGATATACTTTTTTGATTGTTTGATTTCTCTGGTCGTTTTTCCAAGCTTTTTCTGAAAGTCCGTGGTGTTCCTGTGGAATTTCAGGTTGTTGACAATGTTGTACAAATCATTCTCGAAGCTTTTCATAAGTTCAACAATATATCCCTGAGGAGGAGCCAAAAAGGTTCTGAAACAATTGTCGGATACTCAAACTATGTTTATGTTAATATTATATATATATATATATATATATATATATATATATATATATATATATGTATTTCAATACTTTTAAACATATTAATTATGATTTGAACTATCTGAAACGTCCTCTTGAAATTAATACTCAACCATGTCACTTTTAATATAGGAACACATCTGAAAACATTTGGATTATTAGGGCAGATTAAATTTCATCTCTAATTTAGAAGAGTCTATTGAAAGGGGAGATAATTAAAACCTTTTTTTGTTGTAACCATAACCCATAAGAAAATCCAGAGAATTAGTAAGAAAATAAATTTTAAAAAGGCACTTATGCAGTTTATGGACCGAACTGTAATAATAACATCATAATTTAGAACGCCATTCTTAACACGGAAAGGTGGAGTTGATTAACTATTCTGTTTATTAAATTGTTCTTAAGGGCATACGATTAAAAAGTATTTAAGGGCATACGATTAAAAGTATTTAACGGCATACCATTAAAAAGTATTTAACGGCATACCATTCAAAAGTATTTAACGGCATACCATTCAAAAGTATTTAAGGGCATACCATTAAAAAGTTTTTAACGGCATACCATTAAAAAGTATTTAACGGATACCATTAAAAAGTATTTAAGGGCATACAATTAAAAAGTATTTAACTGCATACCATTAAAAAGTATTTAACGGCATACCATTAAAAAGTATTTAACGGCATACCATTAAAAAGTATTTAACGGCATACAATTTAAAAGTATTTAACGGCATACCATTAAAAAGTTTTTAAGGGCATACTATTAAAAAGTATTTAGCGGCATACCATTAAAAAGTATTTAAGGGCATACCATTAAAAAGTATTTAACGGCATACCATTAAAAAGTATTTAACGGTATACCATTACAAAGTATTTAACGGCATACAATTAAAAAGTATTTAACGGCATACCATTAAAAAAGTTTTTAAGGGCATACCATTAAAAAGTATTTAACGGTATACCATTACAAAGTATTTAACGGCATACAATTAAAAAGTATTTAACGGCATACCATTAAAAAAGTTTTTATGGGCATACCATTAAAAAGTATTTAAGGGCATACAATTAAAAAGTATTTAACGGCATACCATTAAAAAGTATTTAACGGCATAGAATTAAAAAGTATTTAACGGCATAGCATTAAAAAGAATTTAAGGGCACACCATTAAAAAGTATTTAATGGCATACCATTAAAAAGTATTTAACGACATACAATTAAAAAGTATTTAACGGCATACCATTAAAAAGATTTTAAGAGCATACCATTAAAAAGTATTTAACGACATACCATTAAAATGTATTTAACGGCATACGATTAAAAAGTATTTAACGGCATACAATTAAAAAGTATTTAAGGGCATACAATTAAAAAGTATTTAACGGCATACCATTAAAAGTATTTAACGGCATACCATTAAAAAGTATTTTACGGCATAGCATTAAAAAGTATTTAACGGCATACCATTAAAAAGTATTTAACGGTATACCATTACAAAGTATTTAACAGCATACAATAAAAAAGTATTTAACGGCATACCATTAAAAAAGTAGTTAAGGGCATACTATTAAAAAGTATTTAAGGGCATACCATTAAAAAGTATTTAACGGCATACCATTAAAAAGTATTTAACGGCATAGCATTAAAAAGTATTTAAGGCATACCATTAAACAGTATTTAATGGCATACCATTAAAAAGTATTTAACGACATACCATTAAAAAGTATTTAACGGCATACCATTAAAATGTATTTAACGGCATACCATTAAAAAGTATTTAACGGCATACAATTAAAAAGTATTTAAGGGCATACCATTAAAAAGTATTTAACGGCATACCATTAAAAAGTATTTAACGGCATACAATTTAAAAGTATTTAACGGCATACCATTAAAAAGTTTTTAAGGGCATACTATTAAAAAGTATTTAGCGGCATACCATTAAAAAGTATTTAAGGGCATACCATTAAAAAGTATTTAACGGCATACCATTAAAAAGTATTTAACGGCATACCATTAAAAAGTATTTAGCGGCATACAATTAAACGGCAATGAAGCAAAGAATACTTAACGTTCATAATTGCAGAAAGGATTTTGAATCTTATTAACGGTGCCATTTTACTGTGGTTGTGGTTATCTTGTAGTTAAACTTGATCTTCAAAATCTTTCGTTGTAACTGGGATCTTTGGATCTTTTTGATAGTTCTATTATGCTTCTTTGTGTGCTTTTCGATCTCAATAACACGTTTTAATAACCATTTGATTTCTTGGCTTTTTAATATATATTTAACTTACATAGCCAACATAAAGTACTTTAAATTTCTCGATGTTAAATTTTAAATTGCAAAATGTCATCCAAATTTAGCAATTTATAATAGATTGATCCGTGTTATTTATTTTGATAATTGTCTAATAAGTAGGTAAACAGCATTGGTAAATAGTTATATTTGTGATGCTATATCATTGGATAAATATTGTGAGTAGTTGGTTGTGTGGATAGTGGGTAGTGGAATGGAAACATTTCCACCAATGGGACAGTAAGGCGCCTCCTCATCTCCGCTATCCTGTGGGAGACCCTTGGGCAAGGTTGAGTACCCACTTAACCCCCCGATCAGGGTGCGTGGAGTCATGGCAGGCAGGTGATGGGTTGAGGGTTGAGCAGCCTAATGGAATTTTAGAAACTGGTCAAACCTTCGTTTGTGTTAGGCAGATGATACTGATTTTTGTACAATGGCTAAGACTTCCTGCTCTGTAAGAGCACTGCCCCTATAGAAGGTAATTGCAACCTACTATAGGTCACCTCTTTGCAAAGAACATCATGTTCAAACAAAATATTCAAATATCGGGCAACAGCGTTAATGGAATTTCTAGCGAGGCTGGGAATTCTTCGGTCGGTAGGGTAGATTAAGTACGACAGGTGTCACCCAATCGTCAACCAGTGACTGTACGCAACAAAAACAATCTTAGAATCGGGAAGACAGCGTACCAAGTTCACAGATGGCCTCAATAGGGTCACTGGAATCACGACTCTAGATCTCATCAGAAAGACCGAATGCAGAGAAGAATGGAGAGCCATGATCATCGATGTCTGCGAACAAACCTGATACCTGAAGAAGAAGAAATATTATGGGAATACAATTTACATGAGAAAATAGATCGATTTTTCATCGATTCATGCTTGTACGTATACTATTCAAAGCTATATATTATTAGAATAAAATGGTTACCTACCGAAAAGAATGGTTTGGTGAAATCTGGGAAGCGTAGAATTCCCAAGTCCATGAGAGTCTTCTTTTTCGTTGTATCCGACCACAAGTTATCTGTCATTTCGACGGTGATTTTAGACGCCATTTTGGCGATGCTATCCAAATCAATATCTGTGGCTTCGAGTATATCTACATTTCCAATCAGTTTGGTGAACCAAGAATAGATATATTTCTCCTGTGAAAAATAGAAAACAGACATTATTAATGTGTGTTCACTTTTGCTGAGATCTGCAAGTTTATCTCTAATTGGGGGAAAGGAGGAATTGGATTGAGGAACACAAAATCGCTACTGTATCATTTAAGAGGGGATATTTTCAGTCTATGTGGACAGTTATAAAAATACTATTCAAGCGTTACAAACAAATGTTTTTTACTGTTTGATTACTTATGGGGCGGTTTATGGCAAGTATTTGATGACATTGGATTTGTAGATAACTGTTGTAGACCCGTGCTAGGGGTCACAAAGATAACAACCACAAATTGTGACAGGTTAAAATATACAATGTATTTATTCATAGCAATACAGTAACGCCACTAAATGTGGTAGGAGATGACCGGATTCCTACCATGCGGTAAAACATGAATAGGAATGTCCTCGATATTTAACACCTACCCACAATAGGAGTATGTGACACAAGGTCGGAAAGTGGGATTTGAAAAGCCAGCGCCCGAGAACGTGAGCGCTTTAGCCATTAAAAATTGCCTGGACAGCCCCGTCGGCATTCCCCGGTAGGGGCGCCTCAGGCAGTAAGCTATCAACTTACTCCTCCCCAAAGAGGAGAGGCAAAGCCTGGGAGGGTGGACCTCCTAGAACTGCACAGGACAGACCCATAGACCGGCGGAATCATGCCCCGAAGGCCAAGACAACACCGGTCTATAGGGTGTAGTATCCATCGGAACAGATACCACACGTGGACACTCACATGATAGGAATGTCCTCTGTTTGAGTCTTTGCAACCATGGTATTTATTATAGATGGTTGCTTCCATTAGTTCTTCAATAGGGGTGATTTGTACCCCACAACAATAACCATGCTGTAATCTTAAGGGAAGCAGTCCCGGGGTAATATGTTCCACAAATGCGAAGCCCTTGCAAAGAAGCTCTTTTCATGGGAATTCCGTCGGATTCTAGGCACATGGAGGAAAAAAGTAAGGGTTTTCCGTTGAGGTAGCAGACGTGTTCTTGCTGTGAATGTTTTACAGGGACGAACCAGAACTCAGTCGAGCACCTTCCATGGAAATAACGATACAGCACGCAGCAACGTCTTTTCTGTGAGAAGGGGTACTGTATGGAAGAGTAGAGATATCCCCAATTGATGTCGAAGTCTACTTTGTACCCTTACCAAGGTAAGAGCAAGTGCTCTGAGCAACACCTCCCCAGATTTTTTTAAACATAGTTCACCCCAAACAAGGCAGGCCGCCACTGTAGACGTAAGGGGCTACTGAGAAAAAGAAAAGGGGAGAAGGTAGGGAGCGGTAAACCTAGATTGGGATCAGCGCAGCGAGGTGTCTGTTTACATGAGTTTTAAATTTCTGCATGTCTGTACTGTTGGGGAAACAGGGGGCAGGGAGAGAGTTCCAGAGGCCAACAGTACGAGGAAAGAAGCTATTTGAGTAGAAGGCCCTCCGACATCTGGGGACCTCCACAGTGAATGAATGAGATTTAGTTGATTGTCGAGTTAGTCTAGTGAATTTACGTCGAGGGGGCACCAGAGTAGCCAATTCATCGGAGCATAACCCATTGAAGTATTTGTAAAACAAGCACAAGGATGCTACATTGCGGCGATGGGACAGAGGCTGGAGTTTGGTTGACAGTGAGGGACCTATAAGGTTGGCGACTCTTTTTTGGACCTTGTCAAGGAGGGAGGGACTAGTAGATGATGCACCAGCCCAGATAACAGTGTTTTATCTTAGGGCGTATCTGTCTTTTATCTAGGTAGAAGATTGGATCTACAGTCAGACACAGTAGAATGGTCGAACCATTTTTTCTAATAACCCTAGGAACTAACTAGTTATACATCTTCGATTACCATCAAATTAGAAGTTACAGAACCACTGATCAATCGGAGTAGAAGCAAAATCGGAGACACACATTACACATTCGTACCACCTAAAATGGGGAAGACCCCCTGAAATGTCTAACATGTAAAGCCAAAATTCAATATTTTCAAATTTTGAATTTTGGCTTTTCCCCTGCCAACTTATCCATCTATGTAATTCCTCTGATGATAAGATTTTAATCTTTGAAAAGCCTTGGCGCAAGGAAAGAATAATAAATATTTTACCGAGTAACACCTTGCATTGCACAATCGATGTTGAAATAGATTTGTCATTCGTACATGCTTATCCCTCTTCTTTCATTTATCTTTATAATTGCTCTATCTCGTATATTGAGCTTAAACCATTTCACTATAGGTTATATCTACTAAAAGTATACTTTTAGCTTCATATTTATATACATATATGTATATGTATATATATATATATATATATATATATATATATATATATATATATATATATATATATATATATGTAAAATTGTATTTTCCGCTCATTTGAGTGTTTGTTTGTTTATGAACTCTTTTTAAAATTTTGGGGATAGACTCCAATAACCATATACATTACCTCGGGTTTTTGGATACGTATATTTAATATGAGCACAAATCACACAAATAAACACAAATAACTCAAATAAACACAAATAACACAAATAAACACAAATAAACACAAATAACTCAAATAAACACAAATAACACAAATCACACAAATAAACACAAATAACTCAAATAAACACAAATAAACACAAATAACACAAATAAACACAAATAAACACAAATAACTCAAATAAACACAAATAAACACAAATAAACACAAATAAACACAAATAACACAAATAAACACAACTAAACACAAATAAACACAAATCACTCAAATAAACACAACTAAACACAAATCACTCAAATAAACACAAATAACACAAATAAACACAAATAAACACAAATAACACAAATAACACAAATAACACAAATAAACACAAGTCACACTTACCCTACCGCTTTTGTCACTGCCCAGTCCAAAAAATCGGAGAGAACTGAATGTGATTTTCTCCATTTTAAAGGCAGAATATCTTTCTTGCCTTATCATGAGTGGACATGTATCCAGGGCATATCTCAATTGTTTCCAACTCAACCCACCTGGCATATCCAATTCCAATATTCCACCCACCATTACCTGGAAATTAAAATCGTAAAACAGATTAATCCATATCTTTGGGATTGCAATCAATAAGAAATTAACTTGAGCATAGTTTTTAGTTGAAAGGTCGTACCAAGTTTAGTGTCTCCTAAAGCACCCGTACCAGAATAATATATATATATATATATATATATATATATATATATATATATATATTAAACCAGAAATTGCCACGACGGTTGAACAGGCGCTTTCATACACTGAGGAATTGGATCTCAGGCACTCATCTATATATATATATATATATATATATATATATATATATATATATATATATATATATATATATATATATATATTAAACCAGAAATTGCCACGATGATTGAACCGGCGGTTTCGTACACTGAGGAATTGGATCTCAGGCACTCATCGGCTGCCGATGAGGGCCTGAGATCCAATCCCTCAGTTTAAGAAACCGTCGGTTCAACCGTCGTGGCAATTTCTGGGTTAATAAATAAATATTAAGCTCTTAATTCTCTTTACTGATTTAATTGAGCACTCTGCTGGAAGTTTCCTACCTACTTACAAGTAATATATATATATATATATATATATATATATATATACAGGGTGATTCCTTAATCACTTAGCTATTTTAAATGATTACCATATGAAGCACAACCATACTATGAACTTTTGATGATTGTTATCTTACTCTCTAATTACTGCTATTTGTTATTTTAATTTTGTTCGTTTATATATTTGTTTCTATATATATTTATTTTTATTCATTTAAATTTGTGTAAATCATCATATGTGCTTTTTATTCAGGCAGTATGTCATTTACAATTGAAGAGCGAATTTTTATTGTTATTCATATGGCCAAATTTGATACATCTCCCACATTTGTTGAAAGGCAATGACGAACTCAAATCAAAAATCACTGCCGAGTTTGTTAAAATTAATCAATCAAATATGCTACAAAGAGTCGTAAATTCCTTGCAGAAAAGAATGGAGCTATGCATGCAGAACGAAGGTGGAAATTTTGAAACCTTGCTGTAATTTTAAACTCCCATAAATTAATTTGTTGAATAAACTTTCTGTTTTGTATTACCGTATTTTTGAACTTTAGAATTTTAAAAATAAATAGCTAAGTGACTTATGAATCACCCTATATATATAGGAAGGAATAGGTAAAATAAATACCTTTTGAAGCATTAAGATGCGATATCAATTTTTTAAATTTTTTTATAAAAAAGAAAAATAATAAATCGAAACCGATTTTTTTTTTATAAAAAAAAGGTGATATCGCATCTTAATGCTTCAAAAGATATTTATTTTACCTATTCCTTCTTAAATTTAACAATAGATGCTTTAAAAAAATATGAACCTTAAAACACTTATACAAATCACGTGCTGCATTCACGTTCTTCATATTTGATAGTGGGAAACAACAGCTAACCCATTTGGCCCGGCTGTAATAACAACAACAAGCCGGTAAGAGAAAAAAATACAAATCCGATGACATCAGGATATATTACACACCGAGGATGCCAGGTTTTGGCGAAATATCTGTATCACTTTAAACTAACAAAAACAAAAATGCTAGTTTATAATAAAAAAAGAAAAAAAATCGGTTTCGATTTATTATTTTTCTTTTCTATAAAAAAAAATTGATATCGCATCTTAATGCTTCAAAGGGTATTTATTTTACCTATTCCTTCTTAAATTTAACAATAGATGCTTTAAAAAAAATATGAACCTTAAAACACTTATATATATATATATATATATATATATATATATATATATATATATATATATATATATATATATATATATATATATATATATATACCCCGATATCCGCCAAGACTGCAATAAAGAACAGAATTCTGCGAATGATTTAATAGTAAACGTAGAAGTTTAGTTGTTTTGGAGACTAAAAAATAGAGTAATTTATGAAAATCAGACTTTTAACGTTTCCTGTTATAAAAAACCTATGATTTTGCAAATTTCCCAGCACTGATCAGCATCTACTGCCAGCAACTGGATCCAAATATTTTCTCTCTGGACAAAATGTTAACGTTTCTGAAGAATATTAAGTTCATATTGCATCAGTTAAACATACGTATTTTCATTATTATTATTAATAACAGCACTGTAACATGTTTTGGTAGACATTTGATAAGCGTCCATGTTTATGCATTTCATACTGTTGTAGTACTTTCATGAATGAGATGTGTGATCGCTGTAGGATAACACAAATTAAATAAACCCTTTGAATTTCGCAATGATATCAAGATTATCAAGAGAAAAAATGAACTAGTTTGGCTACGTCGCAAGATCGGGTACTGAAAGCAATGTATAGCGAACACCCAATGAAGAATTTCCGATATCTTCAGTTTTCCCCTTTTCATTTCCAGTAATGCACACTTTTCCATTCAGAATTCCATTTAAATGTCGTGGCTGAAGATTCTGGGTGTGTTAATCAGATTTTCAAGCTTCTTTTTGATTTTGTAAATAGTTTCAAGTCGTCCATGTACATGAGGTGGTTTATTCCTTGTTCTGTGTCTGTAAACATATACCCGATATCATATTACCTGATTATATTGTTCACTGGCCTCATGGCTATGATAAACAGTAGTGCTGATTGCAATGTCTCTGTATTCTTATCTCAGTCAAGCGTTGTCCCTCCAGCTGTCAGTTCATTCTCCATGTTCTCATTGCTTTCGTAATAAGATTGGTAATATTGTCGGATATTTTCTACATCCTTAAGCACTCAATCATCTATGCTTGAGGGATTTTGTTGTAGGATTTCTTGCAGTCGATCTATGCCATAGCAATGTTCTTTTTCTGCTTTTTATTTAATTTAGGGTCTTTTGCTCAATGTATAACATTTCATGCGCCACTTTTAGCTTCCGGTACACATTCTGCTGATCAGGAAGTAGTCCATGATTATTTAGGGATACATCTTCTCAAATTTTGCGTTAGTCGTTCATGCAGTCCTGATAATGAAAGATAAGACAAAAGGGGTTATATAACGAACTTTAAACCAATCAAAATGATGTGGAAACATTCACTAGCATCTTATCTAAAAGCATCTATGGTCATTTGCAACAAAATAATTTGCTGCCCGAGGAAGAGAAAGCCTGCCGAAAAGGATCACGTGGCAGTAAACATCGATGAAATGATCCTGAGAAACTGCAAACGTAGAACTACTAAACTTGTTATGGGGTGGGTAGATTAAGTACTTAATTCATGTTATACACAATTGCTTGAACTTTTCGGAATAGTCTCCAACATTCAAATAACTTTAAAGAATAGTATGAAAAACTGTGAAAAACAATTTAACTTCATGAGGTGTTGCATATATATTATGTGAAAATCAATAGAAAGCTTTTGTGATCCATTTCTTAATATAGCTTTTTGATTTGTTTTTTCATTCATTCCCGTTTTCCTGTGTTAGGTCTGTGTTATTTTCATGCCTGGAATTAGAAAGATTACTTACTAGTTTCTAGTCCATGATCTTCTTGTTCCTGAAATTAAGGGAGCCAACATTCACAGAATGTCGACCATGTTGGCCAACAAGGAAGCACCTGTCGATCGTGACACTCAGATCTTTCTTCTGAGTCACACGGCTTTCAATTCTATCTAATTTAATTTCCTGTTTTTGGTATATGTGGCAATCACAGGCCCAAGCTTACCCGTGATCATGTCAGTTGGATGTTTTAAAATGAAATAGTTGTCTACTCTTTTTCAATTTATGAACGTGTTCCAGCTACCCGTGAGAGAAATGTATCCATGCCACATCGTCACTCTCCTATACATAGAAGTGAACATCGTAATGGATATTAAACATTTTTTAATATATTGAATAGCATCGCAAAAAGATGCAAAAAGACAGGCTTAAATTATGGAAGGCAATATAAACAAAATGTTAATTGTAGACTGGATAATAATTGCATATTACTTACTTTTAAAGATTCGTCAAGTTGTTGAAGAGTTTTCGAAGTGAGAGTTCCGTAACTTGGCGCAAGGCTGAAATTCACTTTACTCTTAGCACCTTGCCACTCCGATATTGCTTCATCCCAGACGTCACGCTTTTTAAGGACTCTGTGATTTTTTAATTCTGGAATATTAATATATACGTAGTTTTTTAAATTGTTTTTACTGACGATAGAAACACAGCTGTTTTTTTTTAGTATTTTGAGACTTCCTTAGCGGTAAAGAATATTACATTAAGTCGCCCTTTTTATAAGAACGTGTCATTTCTTTTATTTTATATAGATATTTATTAATTTTTATGTACGAAAACAAATATATATATATGTTGTTGTTGTTTATTATCTATGTACGTATACGTTTCGTCCCTTTTCAATCAGCACTCATCAGCATAGAGATATGACTATTCACTACCGGTCGTACGATTCAAAACCCTGGATTACAAGTATTTTTCAACTTGCATCCAACGTCGTTAACCGCGCGCCCAATATTTGAATAGCCGATAAACAATGATAATTTAACACATATAAAAGCGGCTTGATGTCGAGGCATTCTACTTCTATTAAAGAAGGAATGATGCATATAAAGCAAGTGACGTCATGCTGTGTTTGTACTACCATTAAGAGTGCTCTACTTATTTTACGAGGAGCGACAAATATAAAATATTTGTTGTTGTTTATTATCTATGTACGTATACGTTTCGTCCCTTTTCAATCAGGACTCATCAGCATAGAGATATGACTATTCACTACCAGTCGTACGATTCGAAACCCTGGATTACAAGTATTTTTCAACTTGCATCCAACGTCGTAAACCGCGCGCCCAATATTTGAATAGCCGATAAACAATGATAATTTAACACATATAAAATCGGCTTGATGTCGAGGCATTCTACTTCTATTAAAGAAGGAATGATGCATATAAAGCAAGTGACGTCATGCTGTGTTTGTACTACCATTAAGAGTGCTCTACTTATTTTACGAGGAGCGACAAATATAAAATATTTGTTGTTGTTTATTATCTATGTACGTATACGTTTCGTCCCTTTTCAATCAGGACTCATCAGCATAGAGATATGACTATTCACTACCGGTCGTACGATTCGAAACCCTGGATTACAAGTATTTTTCAACTTGCATCCAACGTCGTTAACCGCGCGCCCAATATTTGAATAGCCGATAAACAATGATAATTTAACACGGCTTGATGTCGAGGCATTCTACTTCTATTAAAGAAGGAATGATGCATATAAAGCAAGTGACGTCATGCTGTGTTTGTACTACCATTAAGAGTGCTCTACTTATTTTACGAGGAGCGACAAATATAAAATATTTGTTGTTGTTTATTATCTATGTACGTATACGTTTCGTCCCTTTTCAATCAGGACTCATCAGCATAGAGATATGACTATTCACTACCGGTCGTACGATTCGAAACCCTCCAAGCACGCGTTGTTGAACGTCACGGAACTTTCTCGTTTGTAAATCTTCTTCGTGAGGTTCTTAAACCGTCGAACTATCCTTCTGGTTTCAAATGGCAATCCGTAGAATATTTCTCCGATTGTTCTTAATTCAGCCATTTTTTTTCGAGTGCTTTCGACTTTCTTAGTCGTCTTCAGGATTAGGGTTTTTTTTTAAAATAAGAAGACTTGAGTTAATGTTTTATAAGTATCGTTAAGGGCGAATGAAAGAAAAGAGAGGGTGTGTAGTTGAGAACCTCACGAAGAAGATTTACAAACGAGAAAGTTTCGTGACGTTCAACAACGCTTGCTTGGATAATAACTTGCTGCCTAAGTATATATATATATATATATAATCCATCGGTATCTTCGGTTTCAAAGAAACACTGGAAACTCAATTGTGACCGAATCAACAGTCGATCTTATGAGTGTTTCCGTTAAATCGAATGTAACGATGGATGATTAAATAATGTATAGTGTCCATTGAATAAAAAATATAGTCTCTTGCATGACACTGAATTACACGATATATATATATATATATATATATATATATATATATATATATATATATATATATATATATATATGTGTTTTGGTACAGAAAAATTAGTATAACATTCGTACCGTCGGTTTCAAGCACAGAAAGACTTAGTCATCCGGCTCTCTTCAGCTTCTGTTGTCATCTGTTTCGGACGCGTTATTTGCTTAGAGTGTTATGTATGTTTGTTTAAATTTAGTGTAAGGAAGTTTTAATAAGGTTTGAAAAAAAGGGTGGGTGTGAAAAGTAACAGTTGAGATTTAAACCGGAGAAGATTTAAAGAGATATAAAAAATAAAAATAAAAAATAAAAAAATATTTCTATATAAATCCAATATTAATGATATCGTATATTTGGCCGTTATTGTTTTGGGGTTTAATGATGTATCTTCTAAAGGAATTAGGAAGAAAAAATGGGTTTAAGGATTATAGTTATGAAGAGATAAAAAATTTAAAAGGAACAACATTTATTAAATTCAAATTTAAATCCTAGATAAAGGACTTTACATCAATCCCAAAGGAATTTAAATAAAGATATTCCCTTTTTTCAAACCTTATTAAACCATCGTTCCGCATTATCTCTTTTTTCGCACCCTCTCAACAACAGCTGCACTCCGTGCAGTTTGGGGCCTGTCAGAACGGTGGTCATTCTCCGTTGATGTGCGGCCATTTTTGAATCGGTTGAACCATTCTTTAATTAGTTTTACACCCATCGCATCTTCTCTAAATACCTGCTGAATCTAACGCGACGGCAGAGATGGATACCATTCCAAAAGAACACTTCCAGAGTTGTTTCCGGCAGTGGATGGATCGGTGGGCTAAGTGAGTTCAAGCACAAGAGACTTACTTTGAAGAGGATTAGGGTCCAAACACCGTCACGTATTTGAAATATTTTTTCTGGCCTAAGGTCGGATACGTTTTAGACAGGACTCACAGGTTAAAATCGTATTGGATACAATGTACCATTCTGTGTTCATATTGTTCCTGCGTTTTGCTAAACACAAGATTCTTCTGTAATTCTATCCTAAGTTCCAACCAGAAATCTCAACCAAGCGTATTCATTTGGTAACAATGCATCATATTAACTAAGAAAATAGCAAACAGTTTTTACCCCACCCAATAGACCGGTATTGTCCGGGCTTTCGGGTCTAGATTTACGCCGGCCTATCGGTTGTCCGTCCTGTGCAGTTCTAGGAGGTTCACCCTCCCGGATTTGTCTTCTCACCCTTTGAGAGGGGGTTAGTTTATTGCTAATCGCCCGAGGCGTCCCTACCGGGGAATGCCAACGGTGCTGCCCAGGCAATTTTTAAATGGCCAGAGTGTTCAAATTCTCGAGCGCTGTTTTTTTTTCCCACTTTCCCGACCTTGTGTCACATCTTACCTTGTGGGAGGAAGATAAATAAAAGCAAACAGTATAATTTACGCTAAAGGCATATAACTGCCAATATTCGAAGACTAAATATGCAATAGGCCCTCCGTTCAGTCTAGAGAGACTATGGATACCCCTATAAGGGGCTGGCTGCGCGTGTAATTATGAAGCAAGGGTTGCGCAATCCCTAACAACACCTCTCCTGAGTCGGTACTGCTTGATTCCAATGGCAAGCAGTTCAAGACGACTGGAAACAATGCCGAGATAAACAGAGAGCACATACAGCACCTGGTAGTCCCAAATGGTCACCCATTTAATACTGGCCAGGCTCGACGTCGCTTAAATATGCAATACGAAATAGAAAATGTCAAGACGGTAAAACAAATAACCTTTTGATTTCACAACGTATTTTCTTCTTTTATTAAACGCAAACGGATATTCTTAAGATGCGTCCAGCGATAAAAAATATTATTTCAAGCTTAATCGGAACTGACCAATGAAAATGCTATTTCAAATATAAGTGTGACAGACAAACAGACAAAGCCTCTCAAAGGATTACGTTGACTCGTAACAAATATTGAATTTTAGATGAATTTCTTTATTCACTTTTTACCATTTAAATCACTTTTTCATGAGACAAAAGAAGTTCAGCTGCTGCTAAAGTCGATATTCATTGGCGTTCAGAATATTGATTGTTTTATATTATTATTATCATTATTATTATTATTATTATTATTATTATTATTATTATTATTATTGTTATTATTATTATTATTATTATTGATATTATTATTATTATTATTATTATAATTATTATGATAATAATTATTATTATTAATATCATTGTTATTATTATTATTATTATTATTATTATTATTATTATTATTATTATTATTATTATTATTATTATTATTATCATTATTATTATTATTATTATTCTAATAAATGAATAACGAGATTTAAAAAGTCCAAAAAATTAGATCGATGTCGTTTTAAAATGGCTGTTATTGTGTCAGATGGAGACGGATTTAGGCTTTGTCACAAGAAATCATTATTCTTTTTTATTGAGACAAAAGATTTAATCCCAAGTGATTATACCGAGAATCACATCAATTAAAAAAGTATTTTACCTGTTCATGATGTTGTAATACAAATATTCATAAATATTACGCTCTTATTTATGCTTCTTCTCAACAATCAGGCACTCTGCTGAGGTTCTCTCCCACGAATCTTATATACATATATTCTTCTATATATATAAAATAGTAACTCTGTGTGTGTCCGACTGATCTTTGTGTCTTATGTTCACCCAAACCGCTGGACAGAATTGTTTGAAAATTGGCATGTGGACTACTGCCCTTTCACCGATAGTCATAGGCTATATAAGAAATATATCACTTCAACGTTTGGGGTCACCCTCCCGCTGAAACTTGTTTTCCCTTTGATTTAAATGAAATTTAAACCATAGGTAAATGACCAAAATGATGCCTATTCCCAAAGTTTCAGCAAATTTGGATAATATTAAGAGTATCCCCGGGGGCACAACCCCTCCACTGAAAACTGTTTTCCATTTGATCCAAATGATATATATATATATATATATATATATATATATATATATATATATATATATATATATATTTAAATATTTTCTTTGTCGTACAAAACTTTAAAATAGCATTGAAGAGACAATATTTATTATTCATAATGAATTTAAGAAATTAAAAAGATGAAAGGGCATCTGACCGGTTTCGTACCTCGCTCAACAGAGTCAACTATCGAGGTAATGTATAAAAAATATAAAAAGATGCTATGAGAATTATAGCGAGGGAAAGGGGTAAAAAAAAATTTTTTTTTTAAAAATCAAAAAAAAAAGAAAGAAAAAAAAAGTTCAGTCAAATAGAAACAACATTAAGTCCGAGGAGATTTTCTCTTTGTTTGCAAAGAGAAGGTCTCAAGGACTTAATATAAATTGTTTCTAAGATCTTGAGATGATAAGGGGAGTGCGACTTACTAAGAATGGAGAATAAGTCGACACTGAATTTAGAGACACAGGTGCGATTATTTATGAGATGTTGACCTATCGACGAGCCATAAGTATTATTCAAATCGTCAGTTGGTAAATAATTTCCATTGCGAATTTTTGTGGGCACGTGTTGTTTGACCCGGATGTCCAATCTCTGTGACGTCATCCCGACGTAGTGCATACTGCAACTACATTTAAATAAATAAATAATGGAATTATTATGATGTGGGGGAAGGACATCTTTTCGAATAGAAGTTAAGATTGGACGAGAGGAAAAAACAACACGCGTATTCGCAGCAAAATAACATTGTTTTTTTTTTTTTTGATTTAAAAAAAAATTTGTTTTTTCTTTACCCCTTTCCCTCGCTATAATTCTCATAGCATCTTTTTATATTTTTTATACATTACCTCGATATTTGGCTCTGTTGAGCGAGGTACGAAACCGGTCAGCTGCCCTTTCATCTTTTTAATTTCTTAAATTCATTATGAATAATAAATATTGTCTCTTAAATGCTATATATATATATATATATATATATATATATATATATATATATATATATATATATATATATATATAATCAAGGAGAACATTTGTCTGTGCATGCATCCCCTAAAAACGAAGACATACTAGGAAGTGTACTTTTAATATAATTGTATTCACATGCACAATTTGCATGTGAACATTATGGAAGTATTTTTGCTATCCTGGCTGCCCCTTAAAGAAACTAATGACGATTTTCACACATGTTACACAATGAAATTAATCTATTTATTAGCGTTAGTTTAAGAGTATTAACATATTTCTGAATAGTTCGGTGAGTAAGATATCTAGCTGACAGCATCAAGGTTGCTGTTAAAGTAAACTCTCCCTACCATGATGTGGCATATGATGCTATCAGACACTCTAACCTGGGCAACACCGGGTAGCTCTGCTAGTATATATATATATATATATATATATATATATATATATATATATATATATATATATATTCTTTGTAGTACAAAACTTTATAATGGCATGAAAGAGACAATATTTATTAATCATGATGAATTATGAATTAAAAAGATGAAAGGGCAGCTAACCGGTTTCGTACCTCGCCCAACAGAGCCAAATATCGAGGTATCGTGTAAAAAATATAATAAAGATGCTATGAGAATTATAGCGTAGGAAAGGGGTAAAAAAAGAAAAAAAAGAAAGAAAGTTCAATCAAATAGAAACAACATTAAGCCCGAAGAGATTTTCTCTTTGCTTGCAAAGAGGTCTCAAGGACTTAATATAGATTGTTTCTAGGATCTTGAGATGATAGGGAGAGTATACATACATATATATATATATATATATAGCTCACTTCTTTGTAATATAGTAGGAAAAATCCCAGCAGAGTGCTCAATTAATTGAGATTAAAATTAAAAATTAAAAATTAAGAGCGCAATATTTATTTATTTTGGTACAGAAAAATTAGTACAACATTCATACCGTCGGTTTCAAGCGCAGAAGGACTTAGCCATCCGGCTCTCTTCAGCTTTTGTTGTCATCTGACAACAAAAGCTGAACAGAGCCGGATGGCTTAGTCCTTCTGTGCTTAAAACCGACAGTACGAATGTTGTACTAATTTTTCTGTACCAATATATATATATATATATATATATATATATATATATATATATATATATATATATAATAACTATAAGATTAGAAAACACTGATTGTTTAAAATATGTAAAATACACTTTGTTAATAACGGGTACAAACATAAAAGTTAATAAATACACGATTGTAACGTGTAATACTCCTTACTCAGAGTCGACGTTTCTCTCAATAATATTCCGGCCACAAGCAAAAGGAAGAAGTACAGCTTATTTGATGCCATTTCCAATTTTCTGCCGAAAACAAATCAAATTCTTGACTTCACTCTGAAAATATTCAAGAAGATACAAACTAAATTAAAGTATTTCGTAAATTTTACAAACTCAGTAATAATTTCATTCCGAAAAAATATGAAAGATCATTAAACTTCGTGAGGCGCTTTTTGTACGAAATATATATAATGTTTTACAATGAATTGTTTGTAGTATTTTTTTTCTTTTCTATTGATAACGACTGTTATATTTATCTATATTTTAGTTACGTCAATATTCCCCAAGATTCCAATACCCTCTGCAGCCTTCAATTCTGTTATTTATTTATTTAAAGTTTTTTTTTAAATTCTTAATCGTCAAGCGTCGTGTGCCTCTTTAATCTAGTATGAGGTTGTACCTTTTGTTTCACTTCTTACTCTTCACTGTCGACAATCGGCTGCGCTGCGCGATTCTCTTTCCCTTTCTCGTCGTGTCGCTTCGTAGTTCTTTTCTTTTCGTCGCCATTTTTATTTGTTTGTCTTGTTGTCAGAACCCGCTGCTTCTGTGTTCCGTGTTGATTCTTCGCCGTCTCTTACATTTTTCATTATCGCATCGTCTGTTCTTTGAGACCTGTTTGCATATAACTTCGTTGTTCATATATAATGTCTGATTATCTCATAGAAAAAGGACTTAACTTCACTTTGGAGTTCGAAGTTTATTTTAGAAAAAATAGTCAAAGTTTTACAAGTGCAATGTCACTTAAATTATCACAGAGAGAGACAGATATTCTATCCTAATTATCTATTTAGATAAATAGATAGATGGACAGAATATACTTATATATATATATTGACAAATATCATAACATACAGACATGACCACGCTAATTGTTGATGACTTATTCTCCACAATTTTGTCGTTTTTAAGGCATTAATTAAAGTCCGTTCGCAACGAATTAAAAAAAAACAGACTGAATTAAAAACGTTTCTTTGTTTGCTCTGTTTTCCGTGACGTTGTGTTTGCGGATGAGCTCATATCGCTTTGATTCTCATTCTTTTGACCACATCTCATCAATTTTAACTTAGAGGTCAAATCTGTCAATGATTCACCCAGATTAAGCTGTTTGTTTCGCACACTAGTTGTTCCGTAAACTGCACCAACACACACGTGTCAAAATTCATACGTATCATACAAAATCAACCATGCGTAGCATCCATTATCTAAGACTTTCATCAGTCCCGTTATTATTATTATTATTATTATTATTATTATTATTATTATTATTATTATTATTATTATTATTATTATTATTATTATTATTATTATTATTATTACTGACCAACCGAATTCGCTACTAGAAATGCAAGAAATTATATCGTATTTAAATTAAAATATTCATTGTTGACATTTTATTTGAAGATAGTGACAATCGAGAGATGCCAATTCTTTAGAGTATTGCTTTTACACTAGGTGGACACCATCATTTCCTTTAACCAGATTGCTTCACCCATGCGGGAACATATATATATATATATATATATATATATATATATATATATATATATATATATATATATATATATAAGTGTGTGTGTGCGTGCGTGTGTAATAAAATGTAAATTAAGAAGAAAGTGGCGACAATCCAAACTAGCCCATGTGTGGATCGATATTTCATTTAACTTTTATGCAGGCTTTTTCAAGATACATGATATAAGGAGACATGAGTCTATCGGAGGGTTAAACAGTAAAATAAAACTGAGATGGTAGGTGAAAAGTGTGAGTGGACGTGGTGAGGCTGGAGAATAGTCGTAAATCAGATTGGTGTTATATTTGGGGTCGAAGAGAGGAGAGTAGAGGCTAATCTATATAATGTGAAATGTGTATATTTAAGACAGATGGAAGTTCAGCCGTGGTCGATAAAAATAGAACTTTCTGATAATATATTCATGACAAAAGCAGAGTGAATTTGCAAAACAAGAAAAATTTGGTACGTAGCTTATTTTAGGGCGTACAATAAGAGCTCGGTTGTTTTCTATTTATTTATTTTACTGCCAACGGATGTTTTCCTCCCTGTAAAAATGTTTTTCTCCCTGTAAAGATGTTTTTCTCTCTATAAGACCCTCTTCACATACCAGCATGTATGAAGTACAATCTCTTTCTTTCCTCGTCTGTTTAAACCCCAGCATCTCCATCCTTTTTAATGTGTCTGCTATTCATGTATCTTGAAAAAGTCTGAATACATTTTTAGGCTAAATATCGGTATCTACATCGGCCTGTATTGATTTCATTGTGTTCCATTTGCTGTATGTTTTATTTTCATTTTATTTAACATATACATTCTGTTCTATTTTGATCCACTACATATACCTCATACATAGAAACACGCCTAAACACACACACACACACACACACACACACACACACACACACACATATATATATATATATATATATCATTATAAAGTTAGGCATGTTTATATATTTGTATGTATTGGATTTACTCTTAAACCGATCATTATAAATTTTGGAACAAAGTTGCTAGACGTAAGAGGCCGAATTTGGGCTATATTTAGTCAGGTTCATATTATATTCCAATAACCATGTTTTTATTTTATTATTTTATTATTTTTATTTTTTCACATTTCCAAAAAGCATAACATTTCTGTGAATATATTTTTTACAGTCCGTTTCTTTTGTTTTGTGCCAAACAACACTTTTATGACAATATCGTCTCTGCAACATTACACAACTATCAGAAAAATTTACAAAGAGTAAAAAGATCTTGGATTATAGTGTCTTGAAAAAACCTACACTATACAGTGGTTCATTTTTTGGTGAAACCAAACAAAAAACAAGTAAAAGAGAAAACTCACACGTGGGGGAACCCACTAATACGTCATTTTTAATTCTTCCGTTCAGAGCAAGTACATTCTAAAAGTTGTGTGGACATTTATACATTTTAATTCAGTAATATTTCTTAAAATAGTTAATAAGATCTATAATTTCTTTATAAAAATTATAATTCACTTGAGGGCAATGTTTTTATTTTCTAAAGTTACATCAATTAGCTTAAAGTCTATTTAGGTCATTTGGATACGAAGCTAACAACGGAGCTGGTCTCTTTTAAGTTCAACAGTTTAGAGTCAGTTTCATAGACTCAGCCATCCATTCAAGCAACTATTAAGATTGTTATGCTTCGGTGTTTTAGTGGAAGATGTTTAGTATTTATTTATAAATCGTTTAAATAAATACTAAGATAAGATTAATTACCCAGAATTATTCACTTAAGTAATAAGTTTCTATTAAATGCGAAACTAAGGGGGGGGGGAGGAATTTGTCCCTTACAACGAAAATAGTTTATAGTTACCTAGACATGAATCAAAATACCGAAATGAGCTATTAAATATTTATTTTTTTAATAAATTATGTTAATTACCTCATTATAAAGTATTATGAGGATTCAAAAGTACTTTTAAGGACATTTACACTTAAAGTTAATTGTGATTACGTTTTATATTTAACTCGTATTATGAGGTGAATACCGTAGTAAATTTCAATATCAAGTCCCACTTAAAATTGTATGCCTCTATTTAATATTAGGTTGTGTGCATTCTTTTATTTATTAATATGTATATTACAATACATATACGAAGAGTTCGAACGCAAAACGCGATAAACGCCACTTTCAAAATCACGAAATTGTCCCTACAAAAAGGGTTGTATTTCAAAACTCGACGAGACCCCAAAACTATGTGTTACATGATATGATACCAAATAGTTTATTTTTGATTTCAATTAAAATAAGTTTTCATTCGAAGTCTAGATTTAATATATTCGTGCTTTTATTGCTTAATGTTTCAATTTAAACGAATTGGATTTATCGCCTTTTGCGTCCGAACCCTCCACACGTATATACACATACACAAACACACACACACACACACACACATATATATATATATATATATATATATATATATATATATATATATAAATGTATATATATATATACATATGCACACACATACATATATATACACACACTAACACACAAATATATATACATTTATTTATTTATTTTTTAATACTATATTGAGCGTTTATTTGGCATTATATTTTAAATGATTCTTGCATTATTGGTTCTTACTCCTTCCAAAAAATGATCTTATTTACTAGTTACAATTTCTTCACTAATTAGTACAGATGAAAACTAAAATAAAAACATTTTCTGGCCCTCTTACCATTTCTTTTCCTATAAACTAGACGGTCATTTTTGTTGTGAGTGATGTGTTCCATATTTAAATGTTTTATATTGGGTATTAGTACTCTGTTATCTGCTATTAGGTTTATGGTTTCTATTGCCTAGATAGTCTTATGATATTCCTATACCTTAGATATTTTCATATTTATGTTGATGAAAGCGTTACTGCCACAGTTATTTTATATGGGTCTGTAACGAGATAGGATATATGCGGTTCTTGGTAGACAGTTCTGAATCACTTCCTGTCTTTTATTTAATAAATTTTCTTTAGACATAACTATATTGTATAAAATAAAAACATTGTTATTGGAATATAATATGAACCTCACTTATATTTGCCCTGTTGTTACTAATTGACAATCATCGAGCTGAATCTTTTAAGGGGACTGCAAAGTAAAAGGGCACTGATAGTATATGCTAATACATATATTGTCATTAATAATTATATATATACATATATATATATATAATAAATATTTGTTATTATTTATTATCTATGTACGTATACGTTTCGTCCTTTTTTTAATAATCGGGACTCATCAGCATAGAAATATGACTATTCACTACCGGTCATGCGATTCGAAACCCCGGATTACAAGTATTTTGCAGCTCTACTCCGACGCTGTGGAAAAATAAAATTGACCCCAGAAATACCGCAGCAATCAAATTCAGGTATTTTTTTTGTATCACAACTTCGTCCGCTCACTTCATATTAATCATAACACCTATCAGCGATTATGCCGCTAATAAAAATAATTGACAAATGTTACACCGGCCGTTCTTACACAGGAGAAACTACACCGGTTGTCACTATAAATAGTGCGAGTCACCAGAGACACTGAAGACAAAGCACAGTCTTGTAACTGTCTAGACAAGAGCTAGTCAGTTTCTTACTTTGTTAATACACTTGTTAAACCAACCCTCGACTTGACTTCCTTTATTTATTATTTACTGTGGAACAACTACACAACAACAAAGATATGTTTTCAGATTACCTACCGATGATTCATTAACATTCACACTCTTCTTTCAAATGGCGTTTATAGAAACACATAAAAAACGTCTCCTACAATTCTTTGTTTTAAACTCATAGTTAATAATAATAACCATTCTGTACTATTTTTTAACTTTCGGTTGTTAGTATTTCGCTTCTTGCTCTACTTAATGACAGAAGCTGAAGGATGGATATTAATCGTAGTAGCAGTTAGTGGCTTTGCGCGCGAACGTTCGTATAAAACTAACAGCATTTCTTACCACGAAGTTACCATAGCAAAATATCTTAATTATATGATATTTGTTCTTAGTTATAACACGAAACGAACATTTAAATATTCATTTATTTATACATTTAATTCCTATTTTGTTTTTATTTTTATTTTTGTTTAAATTTAATTCATCTTTTAATTATTATAAAAATCCTGGGTCGTTTTTGAACAAAATATTCGCTTACTCTTTTAAATAAACGCTTATCTTCTTAAAATAATAACTAAAAAATTTACATTATTTACAAATACTTTCATTCCTATAAAATACGATCTTCCTTTCAGTGTTTGTGTATAGACACTATTATTTACAATTACTCGTTCAAGACACTATTACTCGTTCAAGACACTATTATTTACAATTACTCGTTCAAGACACTATTATTTACAATTACTCGTTCAAGACACTATTATTTACAATTACTCGTTCAAGACACTATTACTCGTTCAAGACACTATTATTTACAATTACTCGTTCAAGACACTATTATTTACAATTACTCGTTCAAGACACTATTATTTACAATTACTCGTTCAAGACACTATTATTTACAATTACTCGTTCAAGACACTATTACTCACAATTACTCGTTCAAGACACTATTATTTACAATTACTCGTTCAAGACACTATTACTCACAATTACTCGTTCAAGACACTATTATTTACAATTACTCGTTCAAGACACTATTATTTACAATTACTCGTTCAAGACACTATTACTCACAATTACTCGTTCAAGACACTATTATTTACAATTACTCGTTCAAGACACTATTATTTACAATTACTCGTTCAAGACACTATTACTCACAATTACTCGTTCAAGACACTATTATTTACAATTACTCGTTCAAGACACTATTACTCACAATTACTCGTTCAAGACACTATTATTTACAATTACTCGTTCAAGACACTATTATTTACAATTACTCGTTCAAGACACTATTACTCACAATTACTCGTTCAAGACACTATTATTTACAATTACTCGTTCAAGACACTATTATTTACAATTACTCGTTCAAGACACTATTACTCACAATTACTCGTTCAAGACACTATTATTTACAATTACTCGTTCAAGACACTATTACTCACAATTACTCGTTCAAGACACTATTATTTACAATTACTCGTTCAAGACACTATTACTCACAATTACTCGTTCAAGACACTATTATTTACAATTACTCGTTCAAGACACTATTACTCACAATTACTCGTTCAAGACACTATTACTTACACTTACTCGTTCAAGACACTATTACTTACACTTACTCGTTCAATACAGCAAAAGCAATTTAAAATTACAAATTCTCGTCATTAGGTTAGTTCGTTGCTGCGAGAATGTCCTTATCTTGGCTATGAAACAATAAGAAGGTTCAAACGTTCATTATTATTTATAATTTTTATAATAATAGAGGACTATAATCAATACTTATAGTACTTAAATTCAAGTAAAATACTTATATGGGGTTCAGAGGTTGGAGCGGGAGGTTTTTGCGTATATTATTCCCGGGCGGCGCCTGTGCATCGCTCATTCTAATATAGCTAAGCTAAACGCTTTATCTTGGAGTAAAGAAGTGCATATACTTACGCATAGACGACACGAGTTCTTCAAAGTCTCTCCAAGTTTGTGTAAAAGACACAAATTCTGATGGGTATCGTAATAAATACAACTAAGTATGTTTTATAACCAACGATTAATAACGTTCGATCAATGTTTGAATACAATTCTATTGAATGTCTCCAGCTGAAATCAAATCTTATTATTCTCATGGCCGACTCCAAAAACAGACGTCTGTGAAATCGAAGGTTAAAAAAACAACAACTGCAAAACACCTGACATATTTGACTATAAGATTCTGCAGGACTTATGTCTAAAGGGAGAATTTTTTATTGTTACTTATAATCAAACTTTATTTTCTTACTAGTTTAAATACATGTCTCCGCTGGGTACTACATAGCAATTTCCATATAAGTTAACACGACAGATGTTTATCATTTTATATACGTATATATATATATATATATATATATATATATATATATATATATATATATATATATATATATATATATATATATATTTTGTTTCAAAAAATCAAATACAATTTGCCTTTCATTTAATCACTTAAAAAAAGAAAGAAAACTTTCGAAGCACGGATTATTAAACTGGTCTAGCGTTGAGGGGAGAGGGACAACAATTATACGTTAGTTGAAACATCCGTAACTATAAAAGTTTTTCAAAAAAATAAATAAAGCTTGTTTGGGGAATTATTAGATTGGGATTAGGTTCATGAGATATGGAGAACACTTATTGGCTATTTGAGGCATCTGTATTCATAAAATCTTTTCTAAGATAAAAAGAATGCTTGCAGAGGTATCATTAGCAGGACCGGCGACACAGTTATAAAAGTGGGGGGGGGGTTCTCCTAAAAAGTGTGTGTGTGTGTGGGGGGGGGCGGTTAAACACATGCATATATAACTTCATTATTGATGACCGTAAAGTGCTTCTCCCCATGTGCCGCCGTCCGTGATTAGACTAAATTTATATTGTGAGACATGGAAAACAATTATATTATTTGAGCAATCCGTAACTATGAAAGCTATTCCAAAAATAAATGCTTGTATTATTAGACTGGATTAGCGTTGAGGAGAGAGGGAGAACAAATTAACGCTTATATGGCTATTATTATACTGGATAAGCGTTGATGAGATAAATAATGTTATACACGTCTTGCTTTCTATTTATATCACTATCAACTGATGAAACTGTTTAAAAAGTGGATATCTTAAAAACCAAACTATTATGCAAAATGTTAAAATATATATAAATTGCTTCTTTCGATTAATTGAGATTTACTATTTCTTATTTGGTGAAATAAAACTGGTTTCAAAGAAAACAATAGAAATCACATTATCTGGCTTCACATGTTTATTTTACTGAAAGTCATCTAAAGATGAAAGACACAGCATCTTCTTTCGTGTGAATCCAATGATTCTGGTGTTGGCATTAGTTTCCCCGATGTTTTTATAGCAAGAAAACTTTCTGGAAAGACATAGGTTGCCAACATCCTTAAGTGAAAGTGATACTGTGAAACCGACTGGATTCGAACTTGGAACACCCAGGTCTTCAGTCCGTGTCGTTATCCACTTAACCATCGTCACCTCTTAAGGATGAACTATTATAAGTTATGTCGACGTCTATCGAACTTTGATAAAACGACGGGATTCAACGATACTACAAAATACAATAAACCTATTTAATAGAAGTGACTTCATGTTCATGACAACATTATTTTTTTACCGTTTTACCATTGCTGGCGAGGCTGGTTTACGGGAAAAGAGAAAAATTGATCTGACATAGAATTGCAGGGAATACAAACAAACAATGGTGAGAAATAAACCACACTTAAGTAATTTAATGGAGATTTGAACAGAGCAATAATAAAAATAATACCTAGTCATCAGATTTACTTATTTTGGGAATCGAATAATAGATACAAAAAACTGCTTGGTGATGAAACGAGACAAAACAGACTGTCATAAAAAAAAAAAAAAAGGAGGAGCCAAATTCAAAGTAAAAACACTCCCCCACTTAGATAAGTGACTTTTCTTCATTGCTCAAAATATTCAAATGCTGCGAACCTATTTGTTTTATTTTCATTGTTCAAATTTAAGCTCCATTTATCCCATGATAATAATTTCATTATTTAGTTAAATAGATTTTTTATGTATTTAATAATTTGTTGTGTTCGTTATTCACACTAGTTGTTGTCAATCCCGTAAATATTCGAACCTGAGAAAAAGCATTTTATTCTTTTTTATATAAACGGAATTATTGTGTGTTCCATTTACATCACATAATTCCCCTATGATGTGATAAAGCGATCGGGGACGTACCGTTCGTAACACAATTGTATATATAAATGTATTCCTTTTTCGTGGTTTCATATGCTACTCAATTCCCCCCTCTCTCTCAATCTCTCACACATACCAACATATGTAGACTATATTCTCTTACCCCCTGTTTGTTTCAACTACACCGTCTTTCTTCTTTTGCATGTTCCTACTTTTATTGAACCGGTCAGCAAACTTAGACATAAGGTACATTTATAATGGGACTCCAGATCCCCTCCCTATAATAAAGGACACACTGGACTTTGGAAGAAATATAGTCTGGTTCGTTCCGTATGTTATGTATAAGCGAGAAACACGCACCCGCCTTTTTCTTAAAAAGCAAATCCGTTACTACATGAAAATATTTTTAAATTCTTTTTTTTTTTACTTTGTTACTGTATTTTAAATTTAAATGTAATTTCAAAACTGCAAATCGCATAATAATATAGAATGACGTTTTTTGAAAATATATTTTTGGGACGCTGAAAACATAAACAAACAAGTTACTCGACTAAAGCTTGCATGTATTTCGCCCAAAAATAAATTAATAAAGGCTTTCACACATTAAAGTCCTCAAGTTATATTTGTAATTATAATTTTAAATAAAGAAAATAGCTCATACTTATTTTGAAAAAAAAATAGTTTTCATTAGTCCTTTACAATCGAAACTATTTTCTAGAATGCTACAAAATTCAATGATTACAAAAATAACAAATCTTAAAGCACATATTTTAAAATTTTCAACATCATTAGAGAATATACATGCTAAACATAAGAATAATCTTACAATCCGATAGTTATATCAATTTTCTTTACGCATGAATAAACTCTGAGATTTTCTGAGTTCAATTATATTTTGCAGGAAAGTAATTAGACTTTTCTCATTACATTATCGTTAAATGAATTAAAAAAAAAAGAATCGTCGCTTTTTATTAGATAATTTTAAGTCAGTTAAAAATAAAAGCCTTACACGCCTTCTAACAAAATTGACAACTATGAGCAAGATGTTGTTGAAGGTTTTCCATATCTTGGCTCAAACATCTCAGAATCAGTTAAAAATAAGAGGCGGGACAAACGAATGAGAAAATTTTAGTTTAGATGAATGTCTTTTTTTTGTTCATATTAAACCAAAAATAATTTGTAAAAAATGAAAGAGTGGGCGGGGCAAAAAATTAAAACTGCAACTGACTTCGTCGAATTTCTTTTTTTTGTTGTTCAGATTAACGAAAAATAATTTGTAAAAAATGAAAAGGGGGGGGGGGCAAAAATTAAAACTGCAACTGACTTCGTCGAATTTCTTTTTTTTGTTGTTCAGATTAACCAAAACTAATTTGTAAAAAATAAAAGAGTGGGCGGGGCAAAAAATTAAAACTGCTACTGACTTCGTCGAATTTCTTTTTTTTGTTGTTCAGATTAACCAAAAATAATTTGTAAAAAATGAAAGGAGGGGGGGGGGGGCAAAAAATTAAAACTGCAACTGACTTCGTCGAATTTCTTTTTTTTGTTCAGATTAACCAAAACTAATTTGTAAAAAATAAAAGAGTGGGAGGGGCAAAAAATTAAAACTGCAACTGACTTTGTCGAATTTCTTTTTTTTTTGTTCAGATTAACCAAAAATACTTTGTAAAAAATGAAAAGGGGGGGGGCAAAAAATTAAAGCTGCAACTGACTTCGTCGAATTTCTTTTTTTTGTTCAGATTAACTAACAATAATTTGTAAAAAAATGAAAAGGGGGGGGGCAAAAAATTAAAACTGCAACAGAGTTTGTCGAATTTCGTTGTAGTTTAGTCGTCACAATTTAAATCTCGTAGACATGATTTTATAGATGTATTCGTTACGATTTGTATTTAGAGGGAGAGAGATAAAGAGAGAGAAAGAAAGAGAGAGAGAGAGAGAGAAAGAGAGAGAGAGAAGAGTTAGATAGAGATAAATAGAGATAAAAAAGCAAGAGATAGATATAGATAGATAGAAAGAGAGAGAGAGAAAGAGAGAGGGAGAGAGAGAGAGAGTCTACAATATAAAATCCATAAATATAAATTGTTTTAATTTAGTCGCAATATTTTAGACAGGTATTGATTCAAGGAAAAGCGAGACACATAGAGACTATAGAGACTATAGAGACACATAGAGACTATAGAGACTATAGAGACACATAGAGACTATAGAGACTATAGAGACACATAGAGACTATAGAGACACATAGACTATAGAGACTATAGAGACACATAAAGACTATAGAGACTATAGAGACACATAGAGACTATAGAGACACATAGACTATAGAGACTATAGAGACACATAAAGACTATAGAGACTATAGAGACACATGGAGACTATAGAGACTATAGAGACACATAGAGACTATAGAGACTATAGAGACACATAGAGACTATAGAGACTATAGAGACACATAGAGACTATAGAGACTATAGAGACACATAGAGACTATAGAGACTATAGAGACACATAGAGACTATAGAGACACATAGACTATAGAGACTATAGAGACACATAAAGACTATAGAGACTATAGAGACACATGGAGACTATAGAGACTATAGAGACACATAGAGACTATAGAGACTATAGAGACACATAGAGACTATAGAGACTATAGAGACACATAGAGACTATAGAGACTATAGAGACACATAGAGACTATAGAGACTATAGAGACACATAGAGACTATAGAGACTATAGAGACACATAGAGACTATAGAGACTATAGAGACACATAGAGACTATAGAGACTATAGAGACACATAGAGACTATAGAGACTATAGAGACACATAGAGACTATAGAGACTATAGAGACACATAGAGACTATAGAGACTATAGAGACACATAGAGACTATAGAGACTATAGAGACACATAGAGACTATAGAGACTATAGAGACACATAGAGACTATAGAGATGCTTTTTTCTTTATAATTTATAAAGAAAAAGAGAAAGAAATACAGACTGTGACACGCAGTTCATAGACATAGATTACTTTTTAATTTATTCGTAGCAATGTAGTGGAAGGAGCGATATATATATATATAGTAAGCAATGAAAATATATATGGCAATCAAGCTACACAGAGGCTCCCGTGTTTCATCCCCGGGGGGAATCGTCAGGCTAAATGCATTTAGCCTGACGATCCCCCCCCCGGGGATGAAACACGTGAGCCTCTGTGTAGCTTGATTGCCATATATATTTTCATTGCTTACTACCTAGCTCTACTTACGTATCTAGCACTGTTGAAGTAAATACTGAAAACTGATACATAAAAAATTATATCTCCTTATAATATTTTATGTGGATACATGAAGTACTAATATATATATATATATATATATATATATATATATATATATATATATATATATATATATATATATATATATATATATATATAGTCTAAAGAAGCTTTTAGTTATTTTAAACAAAAAGACAAAAAAAGGAAAATGCAGTTTAAATTCCCACAGAAACAAACTAAATCCAAAATAGTGCAGACTTAACATTCGTTGGAAAATTCATAAATAAATAAAATCTATAATAGTAAGTAAATAAAATAAAAAGGGGGATTAAGTATCTAACAGTGAAACAAAAACAGGAGACCTTAACGTAAGCATCTAATATTAACACGGGGATCATCAGCTGTTTACCATGTAACTGTTTCGGAGATTTAAAAACAGGACAGTTATATGCATGGCTCTCCAATGGTACAGATATATATATAATAAAGTAAAGTAACACGGAATCACATAATCATCGGTGCAATAATTTATTTCGACCCTACGGTCTTATTCAAGCATCCAATCGAGGCGATATATATATATATATATATATATATATATATATATATATATATATATATATATATATATAAATTGAAAGAGGTGTACACATCCGTAAGAAGACATTTTTTGAAATGTATTATAGAATTTTGAAAAACACAAGAAACTTTATTAAAAAAAATCTTTTTGATAAATATTTATTAAATGAATAACATCATCTTTCATAATTATATGTCTCTGAGACTTTCGGCGTAAGACGGCCTTAACGAATAGTAATTTACTTTCTTTCTTTCTTTTATTTTTCTTCCTCATTTTGCTGGTGTTTAAATCGCAAGTATATCCACATGTAGTTAAAAAAGGAAAACTTTCGTCTGGTCTTGTTGACGATTTTGAAGAAAGTGAACATTTTAGATGTGTCTATTGGCGCGGTTACGCTTATATAAATTGGGAGAGGTGTACACATCCTTAAGAAAACGTTTTTTGAATTGTATTATAAAAAAACAAAAAAAAGTTATTTAAAAAATATATTTGATATATATTTATTAAATAGATAAAAATATTTTCATAAATATATGTCTCTGAGACATTCGCCGTTAGACGGTCTTAACGAAGAATTATATATATATATATATATATATATATATATATATATATATATATATATATATATATATATATATATCTATATATATATATATATATATATATATATATATATAACTCTTCGTTAAGACCGTCTTACAACGAAAGTCTCAGAGACATATATTTATGAAAGATGATTTTATCTATTTAATAAATATATATCAAATAGTTTTTTTTAAATAACGTTTCTTGTTTTATTTTTAATTTTAATATTTATTTTAACTCTGCCTTTGACAAGATGCGCTAATACGCATTGAAACGTTGGTTGATTGACGTAAGGCTATAATATTTTTATGTAATTTTATATATATATATATAAGTCCGTTCATATTATATTCCAATAACCATGGTTTTATTTTCTTATTAACCATTGTTATTGGAATATAATATAAACTGACTTATATTTGCTCTGTTTTCAATAATTGATAATCATTGAGCTGAATCTTTTAAGAAGACTACAAAGAAAAAGGAACTGATAGTATATGCTAATACATATATTGTCATTAATAATTATATATATATATATATATATATATATATATATATATATATATATATATATATATATATATATATATATATATAACAACTGAGATAAACAGATTTAAGACATCATTTATTTTAAAAAATTAAATCATTGTATTTTTAAGAGCGGAAAAGAAAGAAGGTATTTACTTCTCTGCGACCGCGGGAAGATGTGACAAAAGGCCAGAAGGTAGGGGACGGTAGACCAGCGTACAATAGGTAGCACACTCTAGCGACGAAAAAGTCCTGAGCAGCCCCGTCGACATTCCCTGTAAGGGCGCATCAGGCGGTTGGTCATAAACGAACTTTTTCTCAAAGGGAGAAGGTAAATCATGGGAGGGTAGACATTCTAGGACTATAGCCTGAGAATATAGGACCAGAAAATGCTACAACGGCCCACCCCCTCTGTTTTACTGATTGTCAAAGACGTATCCGCCACTGGTAAATCTATGTCGATAATTTTCTACATTGAAGAGAGCAATCGAGCGATAAAAACAAATACATCGATTTTACAGACAAATTTCTTCAAGAAAATTATTTATCGTGAAAGAGAGAAAGAAAGATTATGATACACATTTGATGAAAATAGTTTTCCATATTTTGTCATCGAAATTGAACGCTAAAGAGAGAAAAAAATGAAGACTGGAACATACAGTTCTTAAGCATTATTTCTTTTTTATTTATTTTGTTTAGTTATCGCAATGGAATTAAATGGAGAGAGGGTCGAAATAAAAACTCTGACGTACAGTACTCGAACAAGCTTTTAATTTGTATTCATTCATCCTTATTTAAAGAGTGATATACAGTTTAATTCAAACGAATGTGCAGCACGTGGTGCCATGGAGAAAAGGTGGCTTTTTACTTATAGCATCTCTAAAACCAACATATCCTCTTTTCATCACCAGCGCTCGGATCCTCTATTTGCCTCAGTTGAAATGAACGGCCCTTTCCTTGAGAAAGTGTCTAGTCCGTTGATAAGCTCCTAAGACTGACTTTCACTCCACACCTGCAATGGAAGACTTACCTCAAATCTGTTTCTACGGTTGTTGGAATGGTTAGATCAGGGGAAGGCAGCCTTTTCAGAGTGAGGGCCAGATGAAACTTTTGGAAGGAGATCGCGGGCCGGAGTGAAAAACTAAATCTCAGAATTACTATATTTTGTTTTCATGAATAAATTGTACAAAAATTGCATTCAACACTCTACAAATCTGATTTTTTTCTCTCAATAGACTTCTGTATGTGATGTTATAAAAGGCGACGACGAAGAGCCATTTTAGAATCTTCAAAAATAATGACGGGGAAGTAGCAAGTTGATCCAGCATTCGTTTTGACACACCTCACCTAAGTTCTCTGTTTGATGCCCTTTCCCTGTCTCTCGTTTCCTCTTTGCCTCTCTCTTTCTTATTTTCTATTTTTATCTCAGGCCAACGATTTGAAATTAATAGTTAAAGAAAAATGAAATATATATGCATCATCGTTCGCTGATATTTATACATTTTCATCCCACTGTAAATCTTAATCGAAACCTACTTTTACGTCTATGTCACAAAA
The DNA here is from genome assembly GCA_963556195.1 of Sepiola atlantica. Lineage (NCBI taxonomy): Eukaryota > Metazoa > Mollusca > Cephalopoda > Sepiida > Sepiolidae > Sepiola > Sepiola atlantica. Next base: position 28,060,298 of record OY744536.1, read on the forward strand.
TGATATGAGTTTTACTGGGAGGTCCGCGGGCTGGATTGCAATAATAAAGCATGGCAGGGTGGCGGGCCGGACGCTAAGCCTTCGCGGGCCGGATGTGGCCCGCGGGCCGGAGGTTGCCCGCCCCTGGGGTAGATCATTCTACCGCTCCAGAAAGTACCTGCTTTCTGATGCAATAACCTATCTGTATGAAAGTGAGATGCATCCTAAGATGGAGTACTGCTTTCACGACTGGTGGGGGTGCCGCTCAAAGCACCTTTTATTACCTTGAACGACTCCAGAATCGACTTGGAGCATTATCTCTTCTTTTCCCTATCAACAATTACTGCAAAGAAATTACCTCACTCTTTCTGTACACGTAAATCCAAGAACTACACATCTGTGGAACACAATACCGCGCAGCTGATTCCCAACCGACTACAACATGATCGCTTTCGAGTCAAATGTAAATACATACCTGTCGCGCCGTTCTCTGAAGTAATCAAATTCTGCCCATATCACCAATCGTTCCAAACCTTCTTCTTCTTTCGTGTCAATCAGATGACTCTAGTGTTGGCATTAGTTTCAGAAATCTTTCTGGAAAGACATCAGGTACTTACGGGAAGGACCACGAGAAGGTTGCCAACATCCATAAGTGAAAGTGGTACTGTGAACACCCAGGTCTTCAGTCCGTGTCGTTATCCACTTAACCACCGTCAACCTTCTCATAATATTGTTCTTCATCTTACCGACAATAACCCTTATCTTCAAGTGGCTCTTTACCGTGGTAAGTGATGACTCATTAGCATAAATATATGTGCAGTCCAGCTTTTAAAGCGAAGGAAATCCATGATGGCGGCTCCCGCTCAATGATCCACGCGGGGAATTTTGATGACAAATAAACACTTAACAATGATCACACAAAAAAATAGCCAACACACTTCTCAGACAAAAACAGACAAACTGAAATGAAACACAAAACCACTGTAACGAACATTTTCTTTTATTCAATTAAAAATAATTCAAGTTAATGCTAATTGAATAATATCATATCGATTTAATTAGATCGGCGAATTGGTGTCGCTTACATGTCACTAAATAGGTCATCTACTTCACTCAGTAACTGATCAATGAATTCTGTCTGGAGACTGTCGATGTAATCCTGATCAGGGAAATATATCTCCCTTTGAAAAAGTCCAACGATTTCACTCTTCTCACTCTGGTGAAATATGTAAGTTTCGTAAGTGCATTTCCCGAATAGGTTTATTCGATAGAGCTGAAGATCAAATGAAGAAAAAATATTATTTGGTTTATTCTATAGAGATTGAAGATCAAATAAGGACACGAGATTATTTGGTTAATTCGATAGAGCTGAAGATCAAATAAGGAAACGAGATTATTTGGTTAATTCGATAGAGCTGAAGATCAAATAAGGAAACGAGATTATTTGGTTAATTCGATACAGCTGAAGATCAAATAAAGAAAACGAGATTATTTGGTTAATTCGATAGAGCTGAAGATCAAATAAAGAAACAAGATTATCTGATTAATTCGATAGAGCTGAAGATCAAATAAAGAAACGAGATTATTTGGTTAATTCGATAAAGCTGAAGATCAAATAAGGAAACGAGATTATTTGGTTAATTCGATAGAGCTGAATATCAAATAAAGAAACGAAGTTATTTGGTTAATTTGATAGAGCTGAAGATCAAATAAGGAAACAAAATTATTTGGTTAATTTGATAGAGGTGAAGATAAAATACAGAAACGATATTATTTGGTTTATTCGATAGAGCTGAAGATCAAATAAAGAAACGATATTATTTGGTTTATTCGATAGAGCTGAAGATCAAATAAAGAAACGAGATTATTTGATTAATTCGATAGAGCTGAAGATCAAATAAAGAAACGATATTATTTGGTTTATTCGATAGAGCTGAAGATCAAATAAAGAAACGAAATTATTTGTTTTATTCGATAGAGCTGAAGATCAAACAAAGAAACGAAATTATTTGGTTAATTCAATAGAGCTGAAGATCAAATAAGGAAACGAGATTATTTGGTTAATTCGATAGAGCTGAAGATCAAATAAGGAAACAAGATTATTTGGTTAATTTGATAGAGCTGAAGATCAAATAAGGAAACAAGATTATTTGGTTAATTCGATAGAGCTGAAGATCAAATATAGAAACGAGATCATTTGTTTAATTAGATAGAGCTGAAGATCAAATAAGAACACGAGATTATTTGGTTAATTCGATAGAGCTGGAGATCAAATAAAGAAACGAGATTATTTGGTAATTCGATAGAGCTGGAGATCAAATAATGAAGCGAGATTATTTGGATAATTTGATTAAGCTGAAGATCAAATAAAGAAATGAGATTTTTTAGTTTATTCAATAGAACTAAAGATTAAATAAAGACACAAGATTATTTGGTTAATTCGATAGAGCTGAAGATCAAATAAAGCAACGAGATTATGTGGTTCATTCGATAGAGCTGAAGATCAAATAAAGAAACGAGATTATTGTGTTAATTCGATAGAGCTGAAGATCAAATAAGGAAACAAAATTATTTGTTTTATTCAATAGAGCTGAAGATCAAATAAAGAAACGAGATAATTTGGTTAATTCGATAGAGCTGAAGATCAAATAAAGAAACGAGATTTTTTGGTTTATTCGATAGAGCTGAAGATCAAATAAAGAAAACGAGATTATTTGGTCAATTCGAAGCTGAAGATCAAATAAAGAAACGAGATAATTTGGCTAATTCGATAGAGCTGGAGATCAAATAAAAAAACGAGATTATCTGGTTAATTCGATAGAGCTGTAGATCAAATAAAGAAACGAGATTATTTGGTTAATTAGATAGAGCTGCAGATCAAATAAGGAAACAAGATTATTTGGTTAATTCGATTGAGCTGAAGATCAAATAAGAACACGAGATTATTTGATTAATTCGATAGAGCTGGAGATCAAATGAAGAAACGAGATTATATGGTTAATTAGATAGAGCTGCAGATCAAATAAGGAAACAAGATTATTTGATTAATTCGATTGAGCTGAAGATCAAATAAGAACACGAGATTATTTGATTAATTCGATAGAGCTGGATATCAAATAAAGAAACGAAATTATTTGGTAAATTCGATAGAGCTGAAGTTCAAATAATGAAGCGAGATTATTTGGATAATTCTATAGAGCTGAAGATCAAATAAAGAAATGGGATTTTTTGGTTTATTCGATAGAACTGAAGATTAAATAAAGAAACAGGATTATTTGGTTAATTCGATATAGCTGAAGATCAAATAAAGAAACGAGATCTTTTGGTTAATTAGATAGAGCTGCAGATCAAATAAGGAAACATGATTATTTTGTTAATTCGATAGAGCTGGAGATCAAATAAAGAAACGAGATTATTTGGTAATTCGATAGAGCTGAAGTTCAAATAAGGAAACGAGATTATTTGATTAATTCGATAGAGCTGAAGATCAAATAAGGAAACGAGATTATTTGGTTAATTCGATAGAGCTGAAGATCAAATAAAGAAATGAGATAAGTTGGTTAATTTGATAGAGCTGAAGATCTAATAAGGAAACGAGATTTTTTTGTGAATTCGATAGAGCTGAAGATTAAATAAAGAGACGAGATTATTTGGTTAATTCGATAGAGCTGAAGATCAAATAAAGAAACGAAATAAGTTGGTGAATTCGATAGAGCTGAAGATCAAATAAAGAAACGAGATTATTTGGTTAATTCGATAGAGCTGAAGATCAAATAAAGAAACGAGATTTTTTGGTTAATTCGATAGAGCTGAAGATCAAATAAAGAAACGAAATCATGTGGTTCATTCGATAGAGCTGAAGATCAAATTAAGAAATGAGATTATGTGTTTCATTCGATAGAGACGAAGGAAAAAGAGAGAAAAATGTTTATATTTTATAATGGTCAAAGAAAGACAATCTACTAGGGAAAGTAAAATCTAAATAAGGATTTATTATATAAGAACTTATTTAAAAACAATAATGATTTTTCCAAATAAAGATTATAATTATCTATAACCTGATGCCAACGAACTGCGAGCTTTAAGATTTGGTCAAAATGCCAATCCGTCGACTTTGAAATATTCTTAGAATGCTTCTGTAACTTCATCGAAAGACTCAAATCGGTGACCCTTCATGCAAAGCCGCACGAACCCACGAAAACAACCCAGTAACAAGAGTGAAGAATTGAACGGTGTTGAAGTTCTGAAACATCCATCCTATAGTCAAGATGTTGCCCCATCTGAGTACAGTGACACTAGTATTGGATTAAAAACAATATGGAGACCATTAATTATGAATAATGGATCATAACACCATTATATATATATATATATATATATATATATATATATATATATATATATACATATATATATATATATATATATATATTTATATCTTCTATATATATAAAATAGTAACTGTGAGTGTGTGTCCGTCTGATCGTTGTGTCTTATGTTCACCCAAACCGCTGAACAGAATTGCTTGAAAATTGGCATGTGGACTACTGACCTCTCATTTAAGGTCATAGGCTATAGAAGAAATATATCACTTACACTCTGAGGATCCTCGGGGGGCGGGGGTACGACCCCACTGAAAACTGTTTTCCCTTAGATTCAAATGAAATTTAAACCATAGGTAAATGACCAAAAAGATGTCTTACCAACATTTCAGAAAAGTTTGATAATATTAAGATTGTCCCCGGGGGCACAACCCATCCACTGAAAACTGTTTTCCCTTTGATTCAAATAGAATATATATATATATATATATATATATATATGTTTATTTATATATATATATATGTATATATATATGTATATATATATATGTATATATATATATATATATATATGTATATATATATGTATATATATATATATATATATATGTATATATATATGTATATATATATATATATATATATATATATATATGTATATATATATGTATATATATATATATATATATATATATATATATATATATATATATATATTAAATAGAACGCTACTCTGTCTGTGCATAAAGAAACTAATGACAATTTTCAAACATGTTACACAATGAAATTAATCTATTTATTAGCGTAAGTTTAAGAATATTAACACATATCTGAATAGTTCGGTGAGTAAGATATCTAGCTGACAGCATCAAGGTTGCTGTTAATGTACACTCTCTTTACCATAATGTTGCATATGATGCTATCCCACACTCTAACCTGGGCAACACCGGGTAGCTCTGATAGTATATATATATATATATATATATATATATATATATATATATATATATATATAAAAATTATATATCATATATAAATAGGGATTTTGTCCGTCCGTCTGTCGGTCTGTCCGTCGCATTTTTTTAAAACTTCATAAATCAAGGAAGGCGCGAGAGCGCTCTATCCCTTAATAGACCCCACGAATGGCCTATGTTTGAAATCTCATTTCTTTGATCAATCATAACTCAAATAACAATAAACCAAATTAGTTAAAACTTTGCACAAAACTTTTATTTGATAGGTTCTATAAGTGTGTAGAATTTCAGCATTATTAATCAAGGCAACCCAGAGATCCAGAAAGTTCAATCATTAAATCATGTTATCTGTGTGTACGTACGTACGTACGTACGTACGTATGTTCAACCTGTATCTCATCAACTATCTAATGGATTCAGCTGATTATTAGCAGAGATAGAGGTTCTAGGGTCTAGTTGATGGCATTTTAATTTCTGTTCACCATATACCTTAGTTTTCCAGAAAATTCCAAAAAACCTTAAAAATGACCAGTATTCATACACTTTATTCTATATCTTATCGACCATTTGATGGATTCAGCTGATTTTGGCAAAGATAGAGGTTCTAGTGTCTAGTTGATGGCATTTTAATTTCAGTTTACCATATACCTTAGTTTTCAAAAAAATTCCAAAAAACCTTAAAAATGACCATTGTATTGAGGCATAGCCTTTACAAAAGTAGTGACATTCCCTGAAAAATGCCAGTATACTGAAATCATATCCCCTTAATAGGGTTAAGATGAAAATTCATATACACTAAATGTACAAAAGCAAGGAAATTCCCAAATTTTTACACCTTATCACCTTATACATTCATTTATTATAATGAGATTGCCTGATTGCCAAAAATGAAATGCAAAAATGTAATTGAAAAATGTACTGGTGTTTTTAAAGTAAATGTTCTAACGTTAACCATTATAAAATGAATTGTTCTAAAATCAAATACTGTCGTAGCATTTTAATCTTTTTACTTTAATGCCGGTTTAGTACACATCTAAGGGTTACGATTTTAAATAAATAAAAAAGAACCTACATATTCGTTTGACTTATTTACATTTTAGCTGACCATGACAGTTATAAAAGACGGATACAATATTTGGCAGTAACAAAACAAGCCGGTCAAAAATCGTAACATGCTGATCCATTAGAATATTTTTTATTCGGGAGGTTGACGGTTCGATCCTCAATACGGGCGATACTAAGAATAAAATTACGAATTTCTTAAGACTTCTATCCGGTCATGGCGGACGGAACGAGGGTAAGCTACTCCCCTGGATTAAAAAAAGAATCCCGCTCGAAATTCCATACAGATTCCCGAGTTCGCTACAAAGATCCCAGAGTACGAAAAGAAGCACCTGAACAAGGTCAGAGATTACATCAACTGCTACTATTTAGCGTAATGCAGAGCTCGTTGTGAATGAACAAATGGAGCACTGTCAAGAAGCGGTCAATGTTTATATAAATAAACATTGAGATATCATTTACTGCCGACTATCAACTACATTGTTGTAGGTTCGATCTCTGGCTTGGGATGAGTGCAAGTCTAGACGCTCTATAGAGCTGTGATACAGCGAAACACTCTATTTTATTTATCTTCCTCCCACAAGGTAAGATGTGACACAAGGTCGGGAAAGTGGGGTTTGAAAAGCCAGCGCTCGAGAATGTGAGCACTCTGGCCTACAAAAAATGCCTGGGCAGCCTCGTCGGCATTCCCCGGTAGGGGCGCCTCAGGCAGTAAGCAATAAACTTACTCCTCCCCAAAGAGGAGAGGCAAATCCTGGGAGGGTAGACTTCCTAGAACTGCACAGAACCGTCACACAGACCGGCGTAAATCAAGGCCCGAAGGCCAAGACAATACCAGTCTATGGGGTGCAGTATCTATCGGAACAGATACTACACTTTGATCTTGGCAAAAAGGCCAAGAACACTCTATATTTTCTCGAGTTAATCACTGTCGTTAATGATATCACTTGATACTATTTAGCGTAATGCAGATACATTTGTAAATAAACAAATAGAGCATTGTCAAAAAGCGGTCAATGTTTATATAAAAACATTGAGATATCATTTACAAACGGCGCCCATCCCGTGGTCAGGTGGTAATAACTGCCGACTATACACTAAATCGTTGGGATGGGTACTAGTCTAATTGCACTGGATAGCTGTGATAAAGCGAAACAGTTTGTCTGTGGATGGCTATATATGTATATATATAGTCTTGGAAGATTTCTAGCCATTAAAAAACTATACGAAAAAAAGACAACAAAAACACTTTTAGTCAAAGTTCATTCATTGAATAACTCTTTTGCTTTTAAGTCAATTAATCTCTTGCAATCACAACATTCGTTTGCTTCCAACAATTTACGCTAGTTTGAATATTATTGTAGGGATCATCAGTTGTTTACAATGAAACGGTTTCGGGAATTTAAAAACAACACAGTATTTTATCTCATGGCTTTACAGCAGTGTTGATCAGAAACCACCTCCCTTAAAAAACCAGAAGAAAAACGTTCCGGATATCAAATATAGTTTTTTGCTGGAGATTAATATTTTTCGAACCTATTTTGATACTAAAAATTTTCTCCCTACCTGTGTTGTTCATCTTTGCCCAAGGAAAATATATTTGTTATTTAAAAAAGATGTTGTATTGTATAGAGTTCGGACGAACCAATAATACTACTTATTTGGTTATTTATATTTTTCATGCATTTATATTATTATTTATATTTAGTTTCATTTAAAAATATTTAAAAATAATTATATATATATAAGAAATTCGGACATAATGACCCCGTAAAAAATACACAGGGCAGGTATCAATTTTATGCAGCATATTAACGATATGAAAGGGGAAGGACTTTCTTTTATCAAACATTTTATATATAAATATTCCATCCTCAATTTGTATATCCAAATCAAAGAAATTTAACTTGTGTTCCTGTGTGTTCACAATTTAATTATAACTCATTTGGATATATCAAATGTTTTGTATTTCCTAACTCCTCGTTATCATTAATACATACAAGGTCGTCAATAAATCGCCTGCAACCATAACTATAAGCACTAGATATATCATGTTTTTTTTTATTTATGAATGTTGACTTATATATATGTATTCAAGTCTAAGTAGATAGAGATTCACCCAAAAGGGTGCAGGATCCAAACCCATTGAAATGCTGTATTTTAGGACAAATGCATTATACTACTTATTTGGTTATTCATATTTTTATGTATTTATATTATTATTTATATTTAATTTCATTTAAATATATATATATATATATATATATATATATATATATATATATATATATACATGTATTTTTTGTATTACACTATAGGTTTTATTTATATACATTATACATCTACTGAATTTCATATATAGTTTTGGATTTTCTCAATCAATCTACTTTGATTAATTGATTATGGCTTAAAAGCGTCAGGATGGCGGTTAATTGCCTTATTTACTTGTCTAAATATTTTATTTTGATCACAACCTTGTTTAATCATTCTCATTACTAAAGCGGAAACCGGGGGTATAAAATATATTAATCTTAAAGTAACGCGAGCTATTCTCACAAATTCGGACAAATTCGGACATGATGCTCTCGTAGAAAATATACACATATGCTGCATATAAACTATATAAAAAAGGAGGTAATTACTTTTATCAAACATTTTATATATAGATATTCTATCCTCAATTTCTTATATCCAAATCAAAGAAATTTAACTTGTGTTCCTATGTGTTCACAATTTAATTATAACCCATTTGGATATATCAACTGTTTTGTATTTCCTAACTCCTTGTTATCATTAATACGTACAAGGTCGTCAATAAATCGCCTGCAACCATAATTATAAGCTCATATCATATTTTTTTTAATGAATGTTGACATGTATATGTATTCAAGTCTAAGTAGATAGAGATTAACCCAAAAGGGTGCACGATCCAAACCCATTGAAATGCCTATAGTTTGGAGTAAGTTTTGTTTTCTATTCAAAAATAACTTTCTTTAATAAATTGACTTATAATTATTGTAAGACTTGTTTTTTGAAACACTGGTCTTAGCATTCGTAGTTTTACGCCCAAAAGTTTTAGATTTTGAAAACTGTATGTATTTTCCTTTCCCGCCTGCAAACGATAAACTAATAATATTATCTAATTCTTTAATAAGTTCCTTATGTTGTAGTTTTGTATATTAAGAACAAAAATCATATGTTGTTATTGATTTAACATTTTTACGAGAATTTATACGATCTAATTTGTTCTTTTACTGGATCTGAATTTCTTATCACCTAAAATACGTTTATATTGTAGCATAGCCCCTCTCCTGCTTGGACCGCGGCAGTACGCGTTTTGTACACTCGTAAGCTAAACGAACAATTTCCAACAGATACGTCCATTCCCATAGGGCCATTATCCAACAATATTACTATAAAACTTCTTTTATTTATAGAAAATTATTTAGTTGATTAATAAAATTATTTTAAAACTGAAGATATAGCTTTACTTAAGGGGTTTCAAACAGAGAACTTTTTGTACTTTCGGAAGCGCTCAAGGAGGGCAGATCCAATATTGGCATATTGATGTTGGTTGGCTGACTTTGAGCGAAACTAGTTCGTAAAATAATTGCCGTAAAGGTCGGCTGTTTTTGAAAATGTTTTTGTAGGATAAAATAAAATCTTGACTTTTGGAATATAAATGAACCTTGCTTACTTATATATATATATATATATATATATATATATATATATATCAATCATTAATGTATAAGTTATTTTATTTTCGTTCAGTAAGCACTTTGACTTCAGTAAGTCAGCGTGTTTTAAAGTTAATAAAAGCAACAAAGCTGAAAATCCAAGTAATGAAGTACGAATTTAATGAAGCGATACAGGCATTCGACAGGCATTCGACGACGTCAAACATGAAATAAGATTCAACCTTGCTCTCTCTCTCTCTCTCTCTCTCTCTCTCTCTCTCTATATATATATATATATATATATATATATACTAGCCAAAACGTAGGTATACTGTTTTTAAATATGTCTACTTTTTATGAATACATCCTTGTATTAATACTATTCGAATGCATATTTATGGGTTAAGAAAATAGTTACCAACCGAAAAGAATTGTTTGCTGATAAATGCTCCCTATATATATATATATATATATATATATATATATATATATATATATATATATATACTAGCCAAAACGTAGGTATACTGTTTTTATGTAGATGCACTTAAATATGTCTACTTTTTATGAATACATCCTTGTATTAATACTATTGGAATGCATATTTATGGGTTAAGAAAATAGTTACCAACCGAAAAGAATTGTTTGCTGATAAATGCTCCCTATATATATATATATATATATATATATATATATATATACTAGCCAAAACGTAGGTATACTGTTTTTATGTAGATGCACTTTTTATGAATATATCCTTGTATTAATACTATTCGAATGCATATTTATGGGTTAAGAAAATAGTTACCAACCGAAAAGAATGGTTTGCTGATATCTGGAAAGCGTAGAATTCCCAAGTCCATGAGAGTCTTCTTCTTTGTTTTGTCCGACCACATGTTATCAATGATCTCGACGGTAATTTTGGACACCATTTTTGCGATGCTATTCACATCAATATCCGTGGCTTCGAGTATATCTACATTTCCGACCAGCTTGGTGAACCAAGAATAGATATATTTCTCCTGTAAAGAAACAACAAAAAAATACGGATATTCTTAAGACGCGTCCATTCAATATGCGCGTTTAACAATGTATATGTATTTTAACCCTAAGCGTGACATGCGAAAGAAATAATCTGGTACTACTCCAGATGAAGCGCCTAATTTCCGGCGGAACCGATCGGGCAGGTCGCGGAAGCGCCCGAGAACTGCTTAGACGAAAACGAGGCTGAAGAGAAAATATATGAGCCCCCCCCCCCCCCGAACAAAATATACAAAAAAACTTGCCTAAATATCCTAAGAAAAATAACATACTTCTTTGTTTTATGTAAAAAAAAAAGATGAAAAATAAAGTTGCCTGAATATCGTAAAAGAAATAGCATTTACTTCTTTTGATTTATGTAAAAGAAAAGACAAAAAAAAAAATTTTAATGGTTCATTTGACCCACGGAAAAAAATTTAAAAAGCAAAGTTTATTTATAATTCTTCAGCTATGGTTTGTTCATTCTTTTTTTTTCATTTTTTTTCTTTTGTATTCTTCGTCTTATATTGTCGTCTGCCACTCTTCCATTTTTATGACTTTCAGTTTTGCTTCAGCCTCGTTTTCGTCTCGGCAGCTCTCGGGCGCTTCCGCGACCTGCCCGATCGTTGCCGCCGAGCAGTTACGGAAATTAGGCGCTTCATCTGGAGTAGTACAAAAATTCTATTTTAAACTGAAGCGTGACAGAGAAATGTAAAAATAATTATTTCAAACTTGAGCGTGACTAATTGACATCCGAACAGACGCTCTTATAGCGTTGTTTGAACGCATCTAAAATAGGTTGCGTCCATTTTATCTTCGCCATTAGTAATTAAATTTCCGTTTCAAATTGATGCGTGAGAGTCTGACAAACGAGCAAAGCTTTTTATCGAGATGTTAAGATACATCTAATAGACTTTTTTGCTTTAAACAAACCGCATATTAAGAAAATAATGTCAGGTTTTCCATCTGTAACATAAAATATTAAACGAGCAGCACTTTTTATGCCCGCCACTGCCCGCCACTGTCCGCCACTGCCAGCCACTGCCCACCAAAAATTTGTCTCAATTAAAGTATTTCTTATCTTAGGAATATTTTTATACAGAGTTTTAGCTATCATCCATGTCTAGCCCTGGTGCTAACAAGTCAGGCTGTCTGAAAATACTATCTTACGGACCCAAAATGCACCAAACATTGATGTTATTGATTTTATCCTTTCTATTTGCAAAACTCGATCATTTTCTGCAAAGTTAAAAACAAAAACAAACATTTTCTTTTACAAAAAAAATCAAACAGAAAACAATGAAAAAATATTTGAAGGTATAAAAAAACTTGAAGCCTAAAAACTTTTACGAAATTAACCGGATTTAGCATTAAAATAACCCGAAAAGGTTGATATGCCGTGAAACAGAACAACCAAACCAAACGCATGTCTAGACTTTCTACTGGTTAATATTTTGATATTTCATGCTTCATTCATTTCTATTTATCAGAGTCAGAGAATGAAATCTCAGTACAAAACCAATTTTAGTTTAATGGGTCTAAAAATGATAATATATATTAGATAGGCAATGTTTTGTATAAAAGATTATTTTAAAAATGTTTTTCTTTCAAATAAATTTAAAAACAATCGAAAAAGTTTGATTTTTTATGATTGGATCTTTTCTTTGCCCAGGTTTCTTCGCACCATTGTACAATTTTTGTTGTTGATGGAATTTCATCATTTTTGGAATATATTATTTCATGTCGATTTAGAAGATAGTTTAAAAAAATCTCTTGTTTCCTTTCATTTCCGAATGTTTGCCATAATGTTTGATTTATTAGTTGAAAATTGCTTCAAATGTAAGCATATTGTCTATATAGACCTTTTCCACTGTAAACACATGATTTCAACATTTTACCACACTGCATCTATCAATACCTGAGTTCGCGATGTTTTCCAATTTACTAAATTCTTTACTATTCGGTTCAAATTCTGGATTTGATCGTGAATCTACCAAACGTCTATTACAAAAAAAGCTTTTTATATTAAAGAACAGTCGTCCGATTCAAGTTGCAGTTCTCACTCACATATCCAGTCAAATCTTCCTGGCTGGAAGTGGCGGCCAATCAAAAATGTTCATCACACAACCCCCCCACCCACACACATATATATATATATATATATATATATATATATATTACTATTTCATGTATCCACATAAAATTTTATAAGGAGATATAATTTTTTATGTATCAATTTTCAGTATTTACTTCAACAGTGCTCGATACGTAAGTAGAGCTAGGTAGTAAGCTATGAAAATATATTTATGACAATTAAGCTACACAGAGGCTCCTGAGTTTCATAACCGGGGGGGGGGGGTCTTCAGGCTAAAATGCCTGAGGATTCCCCCCGGGGATGAAACGCGGGAGCCTCTGTGTAGCTTATTTGCCATAAATATATTTTCATAGCTTATATATATATATATATATATATATATATATATATATATATATATATATATATATATATATATATATATTTTCTCGCTGAATAACTGGAACTCGACAAGCACTAGTTAGGAATTTCCGAATGTATTTTCATGAAGCATTTCTTTAACAAGTAGTATGAATGTTTGAGAAAATGGTAATGCTTTGAACAAGGTGTAAACACAAAGTCGGTTTTTAATGTTGGGAAAATCCAGCTCCCCCCCCAAAAGGTGCACTCTGACTTGGAACAAATATAAAAATTACCTCATGATACTACATTTTGCTCCTAACTAAAAGGCCAAGGAGAGTCCAAAGAAGGTTCTGTTGAAGAAATGGTAGTCAATTATCGAGTGGATCGTAGTACGAAATACAGTTTGTGTGACTGAATATTGTAATCCAATTTGTTAAGCTTCCATAAAGTGATATGTTATCGAGCATTGTCCCGCATCTTTAGGTATGTTCTGTTGATCAATGACAAACATATGCGCTGCGGTTTCTGGCGCATCTAGTAAGTTTGCATGCAATACTTCCTGCTTGCTTTATTTCGCTGTGATGTAGGCAGCTGAACTGATTTAATTCCTATGTAAACCATCACCAGGTTACAATCACCGTCTTTTAATGCTTTTCGCTTTGGGTAAATGTTAGGACACCTAACGAAAAGGAATTATCTCCCTTGAACCATTTCGGCAGTTAAGAGTTATCGCCCTTGGGAAAAAGGGTAATATGCCCTTAGAGAAAGTAAACACAGATGACGGCTTCAGACTGTTAATATGTCAATCGCATCCAGCGGCAAATTAATTCATTAATTCATTCTGTGTTCAGTTTTAATAAATCTGTTAAACGTTTCTCTTGATAGTTCATCCATTTATTTTATTTATTATAACCTAAATTACGAGGTTACAAAAGTAAATATACGGAACCAGCAACTGTATCCACCCCTCTGAGCTGATCGTTGCCGGTTATTGTAAGGTATTCACCTTTTATCGCACGTGGAAATACGCTGGAGAAAGTTATCGTTTTCAATGGGCCCCAAAAAACAAGTTGGGATGAAAGGCCAACTTGGTCACATCAAGAATACAACAAAAGGCAGCTACATCACACTTACCCTTTTACTTTTATCACTGCCTAGTCCGAAAAATCGGGTAGAACTGAATGAGATTTTTTCGAGTTTACTGATGTAATATCTTGCTTGTCTTATCATGAATGGACTTGTATCCAAGGCATATCTCAGTTGGTTCCAACTCGATCCTTCCGGAATATCCAATTCCAAGATTCCACCGATCATCACCTGAAAATTAAAATTGAACAAAAGTTGGATCAATAGAAATCTTTGATCATATGGTTCCCCAATTGTAATGATAGCCGACGAGTTACGTAACTTGATTGATTTGAGAAAACAAGTAGACCCCTTTATTTAGGGAGGATTTTAATATCTCCTTTTTAATAGGAAACCAAAACAAACAAACTCTAAGAAAACTAAATCCCACAGGCATTTTCGTACGTACTTACTTATTTACTTACTTACTTACTTTCTTAATTACTTACTTACTTACTTTCTTACTTACTTACTTTCTTAATTACTTACTTACTTTCTTAATTACTTACTTACTTAATTACTTTCTTAATTACTTACTTACTTTCTTACTTACTTACTTATTTACTTTCTTAATTACTTACTTACTTACTTACTTTCTTACTTACTTACTTACTTTCTTACTTACTTACTTACTTTCTTACTTACTTACTTACTTTCTTAATTACTTACTTTCTTAATTACTTACTTACTTAATTACTTACTTACTTTCTTAATTACTTACTTACTTAATTACTTACTTTCTTAATTACTTACTTACTTACTTAAATTACTTACTTACTTAATTACTTACTTACTTATTTACTTACTTATTTACTTACTTATTTACTTAATTACTTACTTTCTTAATTACTTACTTATTTACTTACTTATGTACTTACTTATTTACTTATTTACTTAATTACTTACTTATTTACTTACTTAGTTATTTTCTTACTTACTTACTTAATTGAATTTTATTAATTAAACTTCTGTATGTTATAATTTTGCAACGGGCTATAAGGCGCATACACGGAATATCATCACAGAAACTGCACCGTAATTTAACCCAGGTGCTTCTCTAAGCTTTAACATAATCATAAACAATTATGTGGTAAATTAAACTAAATTGTTTTTAACGAATTAGCAAATGTATTTTCTTTTTAAATACATTATGTCGTTAAATGGTTACTTTACCAGAAGAAAGTTTCTTTGTTCAAAAACGATATTTACGACAACTTAAAATGCTTATATCTCATATTAAATATATATTCTTTAACGAACATAAGTCATAGGTAAAGCAACATAAATTGATTTTAATTTCCCAACTGTATTTCCTTCAAAATAATTCATGTTCATAATAGTAATGATTACCCTAAGCACTTTGATATATACAGGGTCGGGCAGATGAATTGGAACTAATTTAAAATGCTTATATATTTTTTATTTTTGATCATATGATTACAGTGTTTTGTACTAAGGATCCTTAAACACTTGATTGCAAGATAGCATAATTATATTTACTCAAATTTGTTTTAATATGGCGGAATTAGCACGAAGAATAACTATATGCGAAATGAGACGCGACGGGAGTTCTCCTTCGGTCATTGTTAAGAGCACTGGCTATGCAAAAACGACTGTCTATCGGGTTGTGGCTAATTTCGATGCCGAGTGTAAGGTGCAGAGCAGTCGGCACAGTACTTGTAGTGATCGAAAGCGCACAAACCTTCCCTGGTGGGACTAAAAAGATCGATAAAGGCAGACCCAAGTCAGTCGATGTCGAAACTGGCAAAAAAGCGCAATCTGAGTCGCAGAACTATTAGCAGAGCAATCAACGAAGACATTGGGATGAAGTCCTACGTAAGGAGACGCCGTAATCTCTTCTCTGCTCGTTCAACAGCTATCAAAGTTGAAAGATGCCCCAAGCTTATCAACCATCTGAAACACAAAGGAGGACATGTGCGCATTTTTGTTGATGAGAAAAAGTTCATCGTGGATGAGGTTCCAAATTGCCAGAACACTCGAGTTATTGCCTGTGACCCTTCGGAAGTTGATCCTGTGATGCAGAGCAAACATTCTGCTTCTGTGATGGTTTTTGCAGCCGTGGAAAGTAATGGAAATGTGCTGTCTCCTCATTTCATCGCAGCGCGTCTTAAAATAACACAGCGGAGTATTTGAACATTCTTAATAATGTTTTATTGCCTTGGATCCGTAGAAACTAGGACCCTACGAAAGTCATGCTCATCCAAGACTCGACACCAGCGCATGGATCAAAGAAAGTCAAAGATTCCATGAAGGAGAATCTTCCGTTGTTTGTTCCGAAGGATATTTGGCCCAGCAGGTCTCCAGATCTAAATGTTTGCGACTATTATCTATTCGGCGTCGTCGAGGGACAGACTAATGTCAATCTACACCCAAATACAAACTCATTGAAGACAGCCATTCAACGAGCATTTCGCAATCTCGATCCCAATAACATAAAGAGGAGCTATTCACTGTTTCGTCAAAGAATCTCCAGAATAATTGATGCAAAGGGTGCTCATATTGAATAATTTTGTTCAATAGACTGTAATAATTAAATAAATAAATGTTAAAATGATATCTTTCCATATTTAATCCTTTAAATTATGAATTTTGTAAAAATAAAAAAAAGTACCAATTTAGCTGCCCGACCCTGTATATATATATATATATATATATATATATATATATATATATATATATATATATATATATATTTGTTGGGAATTCGAAGATTTTCTGTCTGGCATGCTATTGGGGCGCTTGTGTATTATTGGGGAAGATTAAATATTCATTTTAGAAGAGTCAGATGAAAGGGGAGATAATTCAAACTGGTAATTTTGTTGTTGTAATCATGACCTATAAGGAAAATGTTACTGGCCTCAGTTATAAAGTACACCGTGTAGTGAGCTTGAATTTGAAACTAGTGGGCAAAGTGGAGTACTCTCTTAGTTAGCATTACACCCTTATCGATTATGGATAACACTGATAGTAACTATAAGTGCTTGATCTACGCGTGACAAAGAACCTATAATTTATAGAGGATTTACTTACCAAATATATGTGTGAAATCAGCAGTAAAAAAAACTGAACATGCAGGATATGCCGTCAGAAAAAACAATCAGCATAATCAGCAACAGAATGAGGTGTGTGTGTATATATGTATGTATATATATGTGTGTGTGTATATATGTGTGTGTATATGTGTATATATGTGTGTGTATGTGTATATGTATGTATATATGTATATATATTTATATGTATATATATGTATATTCTTTATAAGAGAATAACATCTGTAATATAACGACTGCTCGTAATCCCGCGACAACTATCAATAATATAATAGCTACTGCCAATTGTACGAATATTATTTGAGCATGAAATATGTATAATCGTATCTACTAGATTTGTAAGCTAGCTATTGTAAGACGCGTGCTCATATCTCTATGGAAGTTTTAAAAAAATCCCCAAAGCTAAGATAATCATTGAAACGTATGATCACGAAAACGATAAGACAGCTGATAGTAATTCCGAGAAAAAAATAACTCACAGAATATATATATCAAAAATAGAATTTTCTTTAGGGTATAGCTCAGTGCAACACGCTAAAATGACACTTGCAAGATTCTGGGTCGTTGATCTTGATGATTAAAAACCAGCTAGAAAAAATGCTTTATGTGGTTTCGAAGTTAAGAGTTTTATAGTGTCATATGCATAAGATTGTTAAGGTTAGATTAACAGTGGGTAACCCTGGGTTACCTCTTATGTCAGTACATCGTGCGTAGCGGATCGAATTAGATTAGTTATGTGACGGAGTTGGGACCCTAATACCATTGAAAGTAGGCCGCTTGTGCTTGCACACACTTAGACCACCGAGACACTTCTGGAAATCTTTTCTTAAACCACCGGTCCATCTATTGCCGGACACACCTTTGGAAGTCTTCTTTTGGAATGGTGTTCATCTCTGCCGTTACGTTCCGCATTATCTCTTTTGTCGCACCCTCTCAACAACAACTGCACTCCGAGCAGTTTGGGGCCTGCCAGAAAGCTGGCCACTCCCCGCTGATGTGCGGCCATTTTTAAATCGGTTAAACCACTCCTTAATTTGTATAACACCCATCGCATCTTCTCCAAACACCCGCTGAATCTAACGCGACGGCGAAGATGAACACCATTTCAAAAGAAGACTTTCATATGTGTTTCTGACAGTGGATGGATCTGTGGGCTAAGTGTGTGCAAGCACAAGGGGTCTACTTTGAAGGGGATTAGGGTCCCAACGCTGTCACGTATTCGAAATATTTTTTCTGGCCTAAGAACGGATACTTTTTAGACAGGACTCGTATATATATATATATATATATATATATATATATATATATATATATATATATATATATATATATATATATATATATATATATATATATATATAATGTAAGTTCCTGCTAGATAGCAGATGTTGACGTCTGGTACCTCCTCTCGTTCAACCTGAAGAACTGCATTGTAAAGGAAAATAGACCTATAATTAGGTTAATACAGAATATGTTTTAAAATAAAATGGTTGTCGCCTCCTTCTTCATGCATGAGCATGATTCAGCTCGTTGGTATTCAGAGAAGTAAATATAGTAAAGAGATATTAAACATGTTGAAAGATCTAGAATGGCGATGACAAAAAGACAAGTGTAAATTATGGAAGGAAATATGAACCCAATGTTGATTGTAGGATGAATAATTATTGCAGTATTACTTACTTTTAATGATTCGTCAAGTTGTTGAAGAGTTTTTGAATCGAGAGTTCCGTAACTCGGCGCCAGGTTGAAATTCACATTACTGTTAACACCTTGCCACTCCGATATTGCTTCATCCCAGACGTCACGCTTTTTAAGGACTCTGTGATTTTTAAACTCTAAAAGAAAATGTGTGTTTACTTGTAAATTGGTGAAAATTATGTTTTTATTAATAACAATAACTTAAAACATATGTTTTACTAAACCACCACCTCTATCCCATCGATTTACGTGCCATTTATCTGATCAAAGTCCTATAAGCCAACACTTTAATAATGTCCACAAGAATTATAACACACATAGATGCATCTTTGACATGTGGTGTTGTAGAAAAGAGTGCGACAGAGGCAGCGAGGTAAATATGCAGCATATATGACCAAGATGTCATAACAGATCGAAAAGTTTGAAATTAGTTGACAAAGTTTCGTTCTGGAAATTTGAGCTCGGAAAATGAGAATTGGTCTGAGCGCACATCGGACATCGGATATCGATAAAAATGTTTTAAACGCGTTAGTGAAGAATTACCCTCGTTTAAGCACTCGTAAATTAGCAGAAGAAGTCAATACTTCACAGCCCACCATATGCCGCCACTTAGAAAAGATGTGTAAGGTTAGCAGATTATACGTCAAGGTTCCTTATTCCTTAAGTGAGAAAGGATATAGAGGATAGCATCATATGCAACATCATGGTAGGGAGAGTTTACTTTAACAGCAACAGTGATGCTGTCAGATAGATATCTTACTCACCGAACTATTCAGATATATGTCAATACTCTTAAACTAACGCTAATAAATAGATTAATTTCATTGTGTAACATGTTTGAAAATTGTCATTCGCTTCTTTAAGGGGCAACCAGAGACGCAAAAATACTTCTATTATGTTCACATGCAAGTTGTGCATGTGAATACAATTATATTGAAAGTACGCTTCTTAGTATGTCTTCGTTTTTAGGTACAGGCATGCACAGACAGAGTAGTGTTCCCCTTGATCATATATATATATATATATATATATATATATATATATATATATATATATATATATATATATATATATATAAGAAAAAAGAGTGATAAATATGCGACGATTGTCCTAATTTATTTCAAATTTCAATTGTTCAATGCAAGGTGCATTCAGTAATAAACTAGTGTTTATTATTCTTTCCTTAAGCCAAGGCTTTTCAAAGATCGAAATCTTATCATCAGAGGAGAAATACAGATGGATAAGTTGGCTTTCGAAAAAACCAATAATATTTGAACTTTGGTTTTTTCGAAAGCCAACTTATCCATCTGAAAGAATAATAAACACTAGTTTATTACTGAATGCACCTCGCATTGAACAATTGAAATTTGAAATAAATTTGGACAATCGTCGCATATTTATCACTCTTTTTTCTTCTATCTCTACTATTGCTCTATCTCGTATATTGAGCTAATCCTTTTTACAATAGGTTCTATCTACTAAAAGTTTTCACTTTGGTTTATTTTGATCCTATATATATATATATATATATATTTCTCTCTCTCTCTCTCTCTCTCTCTCTCTCTCTCTCTCTCTCTCTCTATATATATATATATATATATATATATATATATATATATATATATGTATCATTTGAATCCAATGGTAAAGGCTGTTCAGTGGAGGGGTTGTGTCCCCGGATACAATCTTAATATTATCAAAATTTGCTGAAATTTTGAGAATAGAAATCATATTTGGCCATTTACTTATTGTTTAAATTTCATTTGAATTAAAGGAACCACAGTTTTACGGGGGGGTGGTGTCTCCCCCCCCCCGGAGACCCCCAGCCTTGAAGTGATATATTTCTTATATGGCCTATGATCTTCACTAAAAGGTCAGTAGTCCACATGCCAATTTTCAAGCAATTTTGCCCAACGGTTTGGGTGAACATAAGACACAAACATCAGGCGGACATACACAGAGTTACTATTGTTATATATATATATATATATATATATATATATATATATATATATATATATATATATATATATATATA
>OY744536.1:28086703-28386703 GCA_963556195.1 Sepiola atlantica
TATTTAAAAAGATGTCGGCTTAGTTTAGAAACAAAGAAATGAAAGCTAATTCACTTATTACATCAATTAAAGCTTAAACGAATGCCATTCTTTCGTTGATTTATCCTTATTAAGATTTCAATGAAGATGAAAAAAAGGATAGAACGTATAAATGACGAAAATTTATCAAAAATAATATAAAGATAAAAAAAGCGGTTAAAACATTTTATTTCAATTGTATTATTAAAAAGCAATTCATTTTTTTAATTACTGCTTGTTTTACTTTGATGATCCTGGAGAAATGAAATAATAACTTCTCATTGGTTAATCTCTGGTGACGTCATAAAAAAGAACATTTTCAGTGTATTTTGAGAGTACTGCATTTTTCTGAATTCAATTTTAAGCTATCATGTCTATCTATTGATATCTATCTATCTACCTGACTATTTCAATATGTTTTTAGCTATTTATCAATCTCTTTTCACACATATAGATTTATATATCTCATACTATAAATATCTGTATATTTTATACTTTTCATATTTACTATGAAACTATATATTTATATCTAAGATTTTACAATCTATTATCTCTCATAGTATGTTCAGAACTATATATCACTTATTTACTCCCCCCTCTTTCTTTTTCGTTCTTTCTCTCTATATATAAATATATTCATGTGTTTTTACGAAGAATATGTATTAAAAAAATATAGTCTTTATAACATCTGAAATGTTTCCAATTGTAAGCTCAATGAAGCTGTATTACAGGATTCAGAGCATATCTTTCTTATATAAGAGATATATGCTCTGAATCTTGTAATACAGTATCATTGCGCTTACAATTGGAAATATTTAAGATGTTATAATGACTACATTTTTGCATTCCATAGACCAACGTAAATTAGTCCGAAACCATAATTTTCATTACTTTTAAAAACTTTTTTATTTCTATACTGTGATTAGTTTTTTTATTATTTCATTTTATTTTACATCTCTCATTTTACACACAAAAGTAATTTATTCAAATTAAATACTCATTCCTATCCCTTACGCGCGTTTTATGGCAAAAGTCGGATAAGTGTATTTTTTTTATTAATTAGTAAAATTTTGTCAATCTTCAGTATATGTTGTTGAATAGTGAAAATCCACGATGATTTCTGATAAAATTTCGATAATATATATATATATATATATATATATATATATATATATATATATATATATATATATATATCAAACTTAAGCTGACTTTATCAACATTTCTTCCTTTAGGGCATTTTGCCTATATATTTTGATCAAACAAAATACATACTAAACTATTCCTTGGTTTTCAGTTGAAGTTATTGTTGAGAAAAAATCAATTTTAATAGTTCTAATTAGCATCAATTTGTAAGTGAACCATATTCTTAATACGTTTCTGTCTATAACTCTCTTCCTTTCTCAGTGTGTGTTGTTTGAACCCCTGCTTTTATTTCATACAGTTTCTTTGACTTAGATTTCCGTCACACACACATACTCTATTAACAGTCGAATGTAATAAAAAAAGGAAATAATTAAATGATTAGAATAGTCCATTACAAACAGAAGAGAATAGTACCACATGTTGTAAAACTATTTATCCCGTAATCAAGTGGGAGAGAGAGAGAGAGAACGAAAGAAAGGGGAAGAGAGAGAAAGAGAGAGAAAGAGAGATAGAGAGGAACAGCGAATATAAGGTGACTAAGTTTGCATTTTGTCTTTTAATTACTTTATATTTAACTGGCTTTGCAAACTCACTTTTATCATACTCGCAACCTAGGAAGTGTTTTCCCCTGTGATATTCTTCTTACTCGAGTTGATGCATAGTTAGATTTGATCGTAAGAAGCCATCCTCCCAGACATTACCTCCTATTTCGAGAAGAGGTTGCTTTATTTACTGTCGCCCGAGAAATGCTTACGGGCATGTTTACGTCTATTTTTGTACTCTTTTACAGTGAACCTTGGAGGAACTCTTTCTCTCCTCGTTAACCAGACATTGTAACATACATCGCAAGGGGCCAGACATTTTTATCCGAATTAGCAAGATGAAACTAACACATTTTTATACTACAAATTACACATGCATTTTTAAAAATAAATTTTACTCTACTTACATTTTTGTACACACTGTGAAACAAAATTAAACTCCCGATTTTTGTTCAAAACTCACCCACAACTTCTATAGTTACATCCACTAGGAAAAATAGTTGTCGCCTTCGTCACATTATAAACAATATTAATACTTCTGTTAGCTGATGCTTGTTTTCAATTAAATATATACTGAATTAGTGTCTCACGTAAAATATATATATATATATATATATATATATATATATATATAAATATATTAATGTTCTAAATGTTGTTGGTTATACATCTGATGAGACCGATCTAGGTCGAAATAAGTTATAATGTGTACAACCCGAATGTGTGTCTAGTTTTTTCCCCCTTCAAAATTTATTCATGCTCTGTTTAAATGTACATTGAGTTCTCTTACTAGGATTCCCATCGAAATCATTCAAACCTGCACACACACACTATATATATATATATATATAGTAGGAGAGAAATAGAGAGAGAGAGAGAGAGAGAGAGAGAGAGAGAGAGAGAGAGAGAGAGATTGAAACAGAGACATAGGCGGTGTCCTATTATTATATTAGCGATAACACCAATGGTAAATACAAAATGCTATCATGTTTAATATTAGAAATGCAAAAGGAAACAAATCTACATAATTCCCAGGCTTGCAGTAATTTACTTTTAAAGTGAACGAAACCGCCTGAAACAATTATCAGTAGTATAGCTCTGATTCTACTACTACTACTACTACTACTACTACTGCTACTGCTACTATTACTACTACTACTTTTATCGCTACTACTACTACCACTACTGCTACTATTACTACTACTACTTTTATTGCTACTACTACTACCACTACTTCTACTATTACTACTACTACTACTTTTATTAATACTACTACTACTACCACTACTGCTACTATTACTACTATTACTACTTTTATTAATACTACTACTACAACTACTGCTACTACTATCGTTTAAAATTATTAAAGAAGAGATGAACAAAAAAAATTCTCGATTATGTGTCAAATATTCATTTGCAGTAATATAGAATAAAGAAAAGAGGGGGAAAACAAGGTTTAAGGATCCTTACTTAAAGTGGCCGCTTCTCTCAATAACATCCCCGTCACAAGCAAAATGAAGAAGTACAGCTTATTTGGTGCCATTTCCAATTTTCTTTTGAAAATAAAATCGAATTCTTGAGTTGAAGCTGAAAATGTAAAGGAAAACAGACAGAAAGAAATTAAGCGTTAGAATATGAAAATCAAGGCAAAAGTAGCCTAACCATATGGAATCTTAATAAACACATATGGAATCTTAATAAACACATACGGAATCTTAATAAACACATATGGAATCTTAATAAACACATATGAAATCTTAATAAACACATATGGATTCTTAATAAACACATATGGAATCTTAATAAACACATATGGAATCTTAATAAACACATACGACATCTTAATAAACACATACGGAATCTTAATAAACACATACGGAATCGTAATAAACACATACGGAATCTTAATAAACACATATGGAATCTTAATAAACACATACGGAATCTTAATAAACACATACGGAATCGTAATAAACACATATGGAATCTTGATAAACACATACGGAATCTTACTAAACACATATGGAATCTTAATAAACACATACGGAATCTTAATAAACACATATGAAATCTTAATAAAAAAGAAAAGTAGACGGAGCTCTAGATACTTAATAAATATTTAATTTGAAATCCATTGGTCAAAGGACTTCTTCATGAATTAATGTTTGTTGCAAAATTTGATTATAATAAATTTGTAAAATATGTAAATTTACTTTTGTTTTATTATTTTATTCTTTCTTATATATATATATATATATATATGACGGCGGTTCTATCGTATAGGTTGCAGCACCTCCGAGACAAAAATAACGAACAGAGCATCTTTTCTATCAAAGTATCGTATAAAACCACACCATACTAAACAACACTAATTTTTAAATATTTTTAATGTGACAATAAAGTATAACTGGCTACTCTGGTGCCCCCTCGACGTAAATTCACTAGACCAACTCGACAATCAGCTAAATCCCATCCATTCACTGTGGAGGTCCCCAGATGCCGGAAAGCCTTCTTCTCCAATAGCTTCTTTCCGCGTGCTGCTGGCCTCTAGAACTCCCTCCCTGCCCCCTGTTTCCCGACAGTACCGACATGCAGAAGTTTAAAACTAATGTAAACAGACATCTCGCTGCACAGCTTCCAACTTAGAATGACACCCTAAACCTACTTCCTAATTCTCAGTAGCTCCTTACGTCTACAGTGGCGTCCTGCCTTGTTTGGGGTGAAATATCATTTAAAAATATATATAAATAAATAACTTTCGTTAAACAATAATTAATCAAAGTTTATTTATGCAATTCTTTTATCCATTGTATTTGTTTTACCAAACCGCAGCATCGTCTGCGCTTTCAACCTCAATCGATATATCAAAGTATATTTAGACAGAAAACTTTCCTTTGAAGATGTTTCCTTGTATATTGGATATTTCTTTTTACTGCATCAGTAAGAAAGGAAATCAATAATCGTAAGAATGGTTTTACTATTTAGGCCAGTCGGTGCGTCATCTGTGGATGATTCTCTAATTACTGGCGACGTGCCAGCCCGTCGACCAGCTGCAATTACGACATAGTATATTTTCCTATTGTCTCAACAGAATCAGTATTAATTGAATATTTTTAGTGTGATCAACATTTTCACTTCAGACTTTCAGACTCAAGGTCATATCTATTTCTTTTTCGGGTAGTCTTATAGAGAACGCACCACGTTTCCGTGACTTCGCGTCGTCAACGTTCGGGCAGGTCTCGGAAGCGCCCGAGAGTTGACGAAACTATTAACCAATCAGGTTGCGGCAGGCATTAAACAATCAGGTTGCAAGCAAGCAGACGATAACTTTTGGGAGAAATTAATTTCTACGATCTGCAGCGTGTTAAAAAAAAAATGAATTCCTACGATCTGTGTCAGCACGTTCAATCTCCCGAAGGACTCATTGAGTTCTGTCAGCAACGGTCACTTCTAGCGAAAGACTAACTCAAAGCCTAAACCCTAACTCTAAATCATAAACCTTAACCAACAAAACTTTAAAAGAAAGAAAACATTGAACCCCCCCCCCCAAAAAAAAAACAACAACAAAGAAAAAAGGAATTGGTTGAAAGCAGTGGTTTCCTTGTTTGTTATATGTAAAAAAAAAAAAAAAAATCATTTTTTGAATCTTTTCGGTGCATGAAAAAAATAATTTAAAACATTTGATTAACAATGGTTCCTTTGAAAAACAAATAAACATCACATTAATAACAGTTGTTTAGATATGGTTTGTTCGTTCTTTTTTATATATGTATTTTACTTTGATTTTCCTCGTCTGAATTTATCGTCTGCCAGTCTTCAATTTATCGTTTGCCATTTTTCGCCTCATCAACTCTCGGGCGCTTCCGAGACATGTCCGAACGTTGACGACGCGAAGTCACGGAAACGCGGTGCGTTCTCTATAAGAGTACCCATTTTCGCTAATAATGTTTTTGAAAACCGTCGGAAAAAGGTAAGAAAATAATGTCTTCACTTCAGACTTAAGGGTGAATATAAAAAAAATACGGGTCAAACTAAAACAAAAAGAATGATGTCCCTTTACGTAGGACTGTTCCTGGTGTCGTAATTGCAGCTGGTCGACGGCTGACGTGCTGGTGGGGATGAGAAAATTAGCAGCAGCCGACAGGCTGTCCGGCATACGACAGGCCGGAAGAATAAATAGTAAAAACCTCGTCAGGGCACAGGAAAAGCTACCCCCAAAAGATAAAAGTTTCATTGCGGTCTTATGCAATGAATCTTGGAGTAAATGAGTGCTAGTACTTACGTTATCGCTGTTAAACAAGTTTGTGCACAGAACAGAAATTCTACTGAACAGGGTAATAAATTCAACTGGACGTCTTTTATAATTAAAGATCAAGAAATGTTCGATTAATGTCCGAATGCCATTTTATTGAATGCGTCCAGGTGAAATCAAAGCTTATTGTTCCCATGAACGAAACCATTGTTAATCAAGTTGAAATAGAAAATGCAAAACACCTGACAGACGTCATTAAAGTTTTTTTTGTGGACGTTTTCATTATAATTTTATAAATTTATGTATTATTCATTTTTTTAATTAATTCGTCACCATACATCAAGGTTCAAAATCACTCGAGAATAAAGATTAATGAGATGGATGAATAGTCAGTTGAATGATGAAGAATATGACAAGAGGATTGAAAAATATTCATAATCATTTCTTTACTAGCTAAATTACATGTTTCTGCTGGGTAAAAGCGTATAGCTATACTGTGAAAAAGTTAAATTCATAACATATTTTCTAGGACTTTACTAACATATAAAATCTGTCGACGCGATTATGACTTTTACAAAGACCACCAGGCAATAATCATATTTCTTTGTTCTCTCTTTTGAGTGTTGTTCCCAATCACTGATGTTAATATTAATTAAGTATCGTTTTCTTGTATTATCGCATCTTAATCTTGCCTTCTCTGATCGTTAACAGAGTTTAGCATACAGCAGTTTCCTTGATAGTCATTCGAGTTCCATTCTCTGCGAGTGTCGTAATCACGAGACATTCATTTCTATTGGTAGATTCCACTATAGAACAGTAGAACTGCATGCACCAGTCTTTTCTTCTTTGTGACTACTTAGATTTTGTAGTGTTGTATATGTTCTGCTATCGGTTGGAGAAAGAGAAATTATTCTTAAATGAGGACATTTTTATTTTTGTCCAATTACAAAAATACCCATTTTGAGGAGCTGCATATCCCCACATAAAAAAGCCTACATTGTGTCTAATTTAACCCACGTGGGGAAGCAATTAAATAAGTAGTTCATCCTAGCAGATTACATTCATTATCCCCACGAGATAAAGCAACCACGAAACCATTATATTTCACTACGGTATATAATCCATATTTGCGCTCCATAGACAAAGTTTGACAGGTCAACTGCTCTGTAGACTTTAAAATTGACTAGGATTGTATCATGTCGATTTCTCCATAGTCCTGACTAGATATTCCCCGTAAGTTGTGATTGACGGGATCCTTTGGCGTCTATACTTGAAGGTACATTTTTTACTATTGAGTGCTGAAAAGCAGTAGTTTAAAAAAAAAAGGAGTTGGAGCTGAAGCAGCTGATTTTTTTCCAAAATGTTGAGCATGAAGGGAGTTAGCTTCAATTTAGGGTGTATTAGCGGGAGTTGGATCAGCTCCAAATGTAGTTGAGCGTGCGAATCTCTCCCCCCCTGTCCCTATATATATATATATATATATATATATATATATATATATATATATTAATGCATGTGTTGTTGAAAACGGCATAACTCTTCTGTTACTAAACTTTTTTTTATTTTTTCCATTCTTCAAACGTTAAAAACGTTGAAATGGAATGAATTAATGTAGGATCCGTGTGTTTGACTAACGTTTTCGATTCTCTCCGGAATCATCTTCGGTCTTTAATGCAAAAATGAATAAAAAAGCGAGTGAAAGAATGGAACTTCTTAAAAAATACGCCGGCAAACCGTTCACGTAAAAGACGGACGTCTATATGTTGAAATGTGACGATTGAAACAGTTCTTCGTTTATTTATTAATTTTATTTATTATTCTTATTATTATTTTTTATAATATAATTTAAAATAGTGGCTGATTTAATTTGGTTTAGTCTAATGATTATGGAGATGGAAAATGGGGGAGATAGGCAGTAAGTAATTTTAATAAGATGTCCCTATTTTTTAAATTGAATTAGGCGACACCGGTTGGTGTCACTGAACTAAGCTAAGCATTTTAAAATAGTTTTTCAACAACACATGCATTAATGAAAAAAATGCTGCCTAAATACACACACAATATATATATATATATATGCATATATATACATATGTATATGCATATATATACATATGTATATGCATATATATATATATATATATATATATATATATATATATATATACATATGTTTTCGTTTTTACTAGCGATAGGACACCAGTGTGTTTACCGGTGCGCTTATTGTTTTTTCGCTCCCTGAGCGGTTTAAGAATATGCACAAGATTGCATTCATTCGACCTTAATCAAACGTGTCATCATTTTATATATATATATATATATATATATATATATATATATATATATATATATATATATATTTTAATTAATTAAGTTTGAAAAAAATTTTTTTTACGTGCATAACAGGAAGACACGGACACGTGTTTCTGGTTATGAGCCGTCATCAGCATGACTACCCTGGCAGGGATCGAACCCCCGATGTAAATATCCGTAGTCTAGTGTGTTACCAGCAGAACCAGAATACCCCGCCACATTTTATACACGACTTTTTATTATCTATCATATTTGTTATGCACGCAAAAATTAATTTATAAAAAATGCTTTAATTAAAATAAATATATATATATAAAATTGATGACACGTCTGATTAAGGGCGAATGAATGCAATCCTCTGAATATTCTTACACCGCTCAGGGAGCGAAAAAATAATGAACGCACCGGTAAACACACCGGTAAACACACCGGTGCCCTATCGCTAGTAAAAACAATAACAAAAACAAAAAATCTACGTGAGATCATAGGCGATAAAAAATCGTGTATAAAATGTGGCAGGATGTTCTGGTTAAGTGGTAACACAAATATGGATATTTACATCGATTCCTGCCTGGGTAGTCATGCTGATGACGGCTCATAGCCAGAAACACGTGTCCATGTCTTCCTTTTATGTCACAAAAATTAATTTTTTAAAATAAATAAATAATTAATATATATATATATATATATATATATATATATATATATGATTGTTTTTATTCCAACAGACATGTACAAAATCTGCGACACTAGCATGTCGATGTTATCGATCTCCAGCTGTGAAAAGCTGAGATCTCATCAGGGAGAATTAGAATTTGATTCTTCCCTTAAATCGTATTTAGGAATAGCCAGGTTGAAATTCTTTAGATTCTATCCTATGGATGTTTACTTTACCTGGATTACTCTTTCTCTCTCTCTCTCTCTCTCTCTCTCTCTCTCTCTCTATATATATATATATATATATATATATATATATATATGGGAAAATAGAAACAATGTTTCAGACAATATGTAAAAATAAAAATGGAATAAAGAATAAGCAATTCAACAACTAACAAAAATAAACTCAAAAACTCATGTTGTAAAGTTCCACCGTATCTACGGCCGAAATATCTCGGTGGAACTTTACAACATGAGTTTTTGAGTTTATTTTTGTTAGTTGTTGAATTGCTTATTCTTTATTCCATTTTTATTTTTACATATATATATATATATATATATATATAGTGATATTTCAATGTTAAATAATTTTTATTTTATTCTTAGTATTACCTGCAGTGAGGACTGAACTTTAACCTCCAAAAAACTGTCACTGAGATCTGATTGTTACTCAAATGCCTTTGACTAAGATCAAAGTGTAGTACCTGTTCCGATAGATACTGCACCCCATACTGGTATTGTCTTGGCTTTCGGGTCTTGATTGACGCCGGTCAATGGGTCTGTCCTGTGCAGTTCTGGGAGGTTAATCCCCTCCCAGGCTTTGCCTCCCCTCTTTGGGGAGGAGTAAGTTTATTGTTTACTGTCTGAGGCGCCCTGCCCAGGCAATTTTAAAAGAAACTCCGTACTCTTCCTCTAG
Organism: Sepiola atlantica; assembly: GCA_963556195.1. Classification (NCBI taxonomy): domain Eukaryota; kingdom Metazoa; phylum Mollusca; class Cephalopoda; order Sepiida; family Sepiolidae; genus Sepiola; species Sepiola atlantica. The sequence goes on from OY744536.1 coordinate 28,096,551, forward strand.
AGTGCAAATTCCCACTTTCCGACCTTGTGTCACATTCTACTTTCTGGGACGTAGATAAATAAGAGTATCTGTTCCGATGGATACTGCACCCCATAGACTGGTATTGTCTTGGCCTTCGGGGCTCTCTTTTGGGAGGAGTAAGTTTATTGCTTACTGCCTGAGGCGCCCTTACCGGGGAATGCCGACGGGGCTGCCCAGGCAATTTTTAATGGCCAGAGTGCTCACCTCTCGTGCGCTGGCTTTTCAAACCCCACTTTTCCGACCCGACCTTGGGTCACATCTTACTTGTCGGAGTAAGATAAACTGGCCTTCTGCCTAACTCTTGGAGAGGAGTAAATAAATACTCACTACAGGCGATAATAATCAAAAATAAAATTTTTGTAGACTTCTACTCGTTTGTGGTTGACGGAACTAGAACAATCCCCCCCCCCCTGGATTAAATTAATGGTTCAGTTCGAAATGTCGTATAGGTTCCCCGAATTCGACATACAAATTCCGAGTTCGAAAAGGTACACCTGAACTAGGTTTTTGTTTACATCGCTAGAAACTTGGTGAAAACAACAATTAAGATGAGAGTAGTAGTCCGAAAAATAAAAATAATGCAATTTCTTTTCTTTAAAATCATTTATTTTTTATTAATATGTGATTGTGCAAAATACAAAACTCCTTAAACAATGTTAGATATTTTTTGTTACAAGGGAGAGAACTATGGTTGACTTTCTAAATATACCTACAAAGTTTAACTCCCTTGACTTCGCCTTGAACTTCATTTAGAAGCGATAATTCTCAGCTTGTTCGTAATCTTGTTTAAGTTCACTCTCGTTTCAATTCACATCTTCTGATTTACAACTACCAACTTTACTCTTTGTTGACGGGGAGACAAGAAAGCTAAACAGTTATTCTTGTTCACGAAGCATACCCGAAGAAAACCCTTGACTATACTATTCGCGCATTCAAATGTGTAAAAAAACACACATAAACTAAGGCAGTATTAAACCTCTCTTACTTAAAAAGAAAAAAAAACCCTACCAGAGTTCAACGCAAACTCACTTCACTAAATTACATAATTACATCTTGTTTGTTTATTCGTCATTTGATTTGCATTAGTTGTTTTTCATTGCTTTATCTCACTTGAAATATTGTTTATTGTATTTTTTTGTATTAATAAACACCACAAAGTAATAATATCATCTTGTGTTAATTTCAAGTATCCACGTCCAACTAAGGTACAACAGAAGACAAACACTTGAACTAGTCTGACACCCCCATACAACAGGTGATAGGACCTCCCGACCTACGAACGTCCTACCACATCCCTATAATTTAAATATTATTTTATTTTACTCAGATTTTATTTTCAATGCTAAAATATTTATTTAATATATAATGTTCCTTATAATTAAAATATTATTTTATTTTACTCAGATTTTATTTTCAATGCTAAAATATTTATTTAATATATAATGTTCATTATAATTAAAATATTATTTTATTTTACTCAGATTTTATTTTCAATGCTAAAATATTTATTTAATATATAATGTTCATTATAATTAAAATATTATTTTATTTTACTCAGATTTTATTTTCAATGCTAAAATATTTATTTAATATATAATGTTCATTATAATTAAAATATTATTTTATTTTACTCAGATTTTATTTTCAATGCTAAAATATTTATTTAATATATACTGTTCATTATAATTAAAATATTATTTTATTTTACTCAGATTTTATTTTCAATGCTAAAATATTTATTTAATATATAATGTTCCCCATAATTAAAATATTATTTTATTTTACTCAGATTTTATTTTCAATGCTAAAATATTTATTTAATATATAATGTTCCCCATAATTTAAATATTATTTTATTTTACTCAGATTTTATTTTCAATGCTAAAATATTTATTTAATATATAATGTTCCCCATAATTTAAATATTATTTTATTTTACTCAGATTTTATTTTCAATGCTAAAATATTTATTTAATATATAATGTTCCTTATAATTAAAATATTATTTTATTTTACTCAGATTTTATTTTCAATGCTAAAATATTTATTTAATATATAATGTTCCCCATAATTTAAATATTATTTTATTTTACTCAGATTTTATTTTCAATGCTAAAATATTTATTTAATATATAATGTTCCTTATAATTAAAATATTATTTTATTTTACTCAGATTTTATTTTCAATGCTAAAATATTTATTTAATATATAATGTTCATTATAATTAAAATATTATTTTATTTTACTCAGATTTTATTTTCAATGCTAAAATATTTATTTAATATATAATGTTCATTATAATTAAAATATTATTTTATTTTACTCAGATTTTATTTTCAATGCTAAAATATTTATTTAATATATAATGTTCATTATAATTAAAATATTATTTTATTTTACTCAGATTTTATTTTCAATGCTAAAATATTTATTTAATATATACTGTTCATTATAATTAAAATATTATTTTATTTTACTCAGATTTTATTTTCAATGCTAAAATATTTATTTAATATATAATGTTCCCCATAATTAAAATATTATTTTATTTTACTCAGATTTTATTTTCAATGCTAAAATATTTATGTAATATATACTGTTCCTTATAATTAAAATATTATTTTATTTTACTCAGATTTTATTTTCAATGCTAAAATATTTATGTAATATATAATGTTCATTATAATTAAAATATTATTTTATTTTACTCAGATTTTATTTTCAATGCTAAAATATTTATTTAATATATAATGTTCCTTATAATTAAAATATTATTTTATTTTACTCAGATTTTATTTTCAATGCTAAAATATTTATTTAATATATAATGTTCCCTATAATTTAAATATTATTTCATTTTACTCAGATTTTATTTTCAATGCTAAAATATTTATTTAATATATACTGTTCCTTATAATTTAAATATTATTTTATTTTACTCAGATTTTATTTTCAATGCTAAAATATTTATTTAATATATAATTGTAATAAGAACTGGACGCCGAATATAACTTAAGGATAAGCTTTATTTAACCATTTGTTGCTTAGCTAGACTATATTTATTTGTAAAGAATACAAAATTTGGCACAAGGCCTACAAGGGGGTGGGGAAAAATGTTGTCCTAACTAACATTTTTAACTTAACTAGTCACAATCACCAAAACAAATTTACTCCATGATATACCTACTTAAAACCCAAAAATGACAATATATACATGGAATTGGGAGTGGGGGAACAAGAATGATATATATATATACAATGAAAAAATAAATAAAATTAAGTGTTAGTATAAGAACCTCCCACTAAAGAAATGTGGCCGATAAGTAGTTTTGCCAGTCGAAAAAAGGCGATGCAGGTCACGAAAGTTTTATTCTCACACCTCCTTCGAAAATTACGAAAGGAGACCTGCATCTCTGACAAAACAACAGATCAGTCACCTAGTAGGGGTCGGGAATGGGAATTAGAAAATAAAAGTCGGGGTAAAAAAAAAAAAAAAAAAAAAAAAAAAAGGGGGGGGGGGGGAGAGGACGAAAAAAAAAGGGGGGCCTATGACAACTTACGTACCGCTAGCTAAGCTAAAAAAGGGGAAGAAAAACAAAACATAACCTACTCTTGCCTAACCGGGTCAAATAAAAGGGTCAGTGTTCGGTTCGGCCACCCAATATTCTGTCTAAGGCACGTCCAAGTACCACTCAAAATTAGCTCAGTTCAAACGACACAACGCGCAACTTTCACCCACCTTTTGTTGAAATCTGCCGGGGGGAGTTTCACCTTCTCCAGCCTGACACGCATTTTCAAGCGAGACTGGAAAATGAGGACAAGCTGGGGAGCAGTGAAGGTCTCTTCCCCGTAGACTTCCTTCTGTCATGTCGACCAAATCACTCCTCTCATGACTGCTAGTAAGCAAAGAAACACATAATGCTCCTCCCACTTCATGATTGGTGCCCAATTGCAGCATGTCGAAAAAGACTCCAAAACGAAGAACTGTCCGTTCAACATGCGAACCGTGTAGCCTTCAACTAACTCACACAGCGGGCGAACGATGGGGCAATGAAAGAAAACATGACTGGTCGTTTCCTCCCAGTCGCCGCATCGAACACAACTTGGTGTCTCTAATAATCCCGCTGCGTAAAGCTTTTTGCCGACCCAGAGTGCATTTCGTATTATCAGCCAGGTGAGTGATGCCTCGTAATTATCGAAGCATTTCAACCCAGGCGCCCAAGGCCAGATCAAGCGAAGTTCTCCCTTCGTAAGACCGAGCTCCTCAGTAATATCGTCACGAACAGATCCCCTCACCATAACCCGATATAGTGCTTTACGAGACAACACTCGGGTGTCAGAGAGGCTTTCTGACACCCTTAGAAGGTACTTCAAGGACTGTCGACACTCGCGATAAAAGGAGCACTCGCGTCGAGGTAAACGAAATGCCTCACCCCCATGCAAGTGCACACTTTTCAAAGCCGGAAAGGCTTTCTTGGTGTCTTCCTTCCAGAATTCACCGTTTCCCTCACAAGGTGTACACATTCGGTCTAGGTAGTGTAAGCGAAGCGTATATTGACGAATCTCAACGCTTGGCATACCCAGACCGCCTTCAGACGGATGCAAGTAGCAGATCTCCCGGCGAACCATGGGCTGCTTTCCGCGCCACAAAAACGCGAAAAGAGCCTTCACTAGTTCAACTAGTGTGATCGCCGGCAGAGGGAGCACAGAAAGACGGTAGAGGATGAGAGGATAAATGTGAGAATTACACACCTCCGCTCTTCCTTTTAAAGTAAGATTTCTCAAAGACCACAGACGGGCTGCAGCCTTAACCGCTTTCAACACTTCCGACCAATTTTTCTCCAACTGGAGATCAGGACCAAACCAGACGCCGAGTATCTTGCAAGGCCCATCCGTCCAGCCAAAGGGCCCCTGAAGGGGAACACCCCTCCAGGCACCAATGCGTAAGCCAACAGACTTATCGCAGTTGATTTTGGCCCCTGTCACTTGTTCATACCGTCTTATTTCCATGTCGACGACCCTAATCTCAGCACTGCTCGTTACAAGCACAGTGACGTCGTCGGCATAGGCGGAGTACTTAATCATGGGGCAAGCACCAGACAAAGTAATCCCACGAAGGACCGGATTCACCCTAAGCCTGCGAAGGAAAGGCTCCAACGCAAGCACATAAAGCATCGGTGAAAGCGGACATCCCTGACGAATAGATCTGGACAAATCGAAAGGCTTTGACCTTATTCCATTCACTTCAACCAACGCACCGGGGTTAGCATAAAAGAGGCGAATCCAGGAGCGGAAATGGGGACCAAATCCAGCCGAAGACAAGACAGCCTCCAAGTAACGATGATCGAACCTATCGAATGCTTTGGACTGATCTAAATTGATCAGCGCGGCCTCAGTGTCGACTTTCTCTATGATCAAGCGTATCATGTGCAAATTATCTTGAATAGTCCGGCCCTTAACAGAACAAGTCTGTTCGGGACTTATTAGACGAAACAAGACAACCTGCAGACGATTAGCCAAGATCTTGGCCAAAATCTTTAACTCTGTATTTAACATTGTTAAGGGCCGGAAATTACCTATACCATCCCCACCACTCTTGTCCTTGCGGAGCAATTTGATGATACCCCTGGTAAAGTACTGGGGGATATACCCGTTCCTAAACCAGGAGTTAAACAACACAGCCAGCAGGGGGACAAAAATGGGCGACAACCTCAAATACAGTTCGTAAGGCAGTCCATCGATACCCGGAGACTTATCAAGGCCAACCTGCCTTAGGGCCTCCAGGACTTCATCCTCATTTATACACCCTTCGCACCTAGCTGCTTCGGTCGCCTCGAGACGAGAAAAGTCAGCTAAATAGGCGTCGAACTGAGCCATTGTCAGACCGGGCTCCTTGGTAAAAAGATCCTGAAAATAAGAGCGAAAACCCTCCAAAATCCCGTCGTTTGTAGTCACGAGACGCCCATCCGATAATGTGACACTGGCGATGTGTCGATCAGTAGACCGTCGACGTTCCTCCGCACGCAGTGACGCGGCCATGTTTGTCGCCTCGTGCGGCACTCTTTTTAACTTAGACCTAACTATCAATCCCTGATCTGCCTTGTTATCCAAGGAGTTCAGTTCCGTTTTAGCTACAGTAAAGGTAACGCTATCCCCCGCCTCCGCCGCCCGACTTAAACTAGTTTCTAGTGCCACTTTCGTTGCCCTAGATCTAAGGTTGAGTCGACGACTATAATCGGCAACGAAGGACCTAATAACGTTCTTAAGGTGGCCCCACCACTTATTCCCAATGATAGCACCCGTCAATTCCCTCTGTAATGTTAGTAAAAGCTGTTCCCGGAAGTCCTTCAAATCGAACAACGATGTGTTGAACTTCCAGTAACCAGCCAATCTAGGCTTAGGACTATCTAAGTTTACCCGCACCCGGACAAGCCTATGATCCGAGTAAACTATATTATGAAAACTTGGACAATCTAAAAGCCCTAAATCGACTCTCCTAATTAAGAACCGATCAAGGTAACTCGAAAGTTGCCCTAAATCGGAGCCGCGACTAGCAGTCCAAGTCCATACTACTTCACGGGGTTTCTCATTTCGGAATTTATCGACAAGATCGAACTTATCGATAAAGTCCCGAAATGCCTTAGCATCCCCGTTGCTGTTAGTTCCCCTACGTTTTCCCAAGCGATCTAAATCGGGATCCAAGACCGCGTTCCAGTCTCCCGCTAGAATTATCCGACGCGACGTATCCATAAAGGGCTCGATCCGCCGAAAAAAAGGAACCCGCTCAGAACTGGCGTTGGGCGCATAAACCCCAATAAGCCGAAAAGCCACATCCTTTACGGTAACATCAAGAACGCACAGCCTTCCCTCAGGATCTGCATAGATTGGGTCACACGTCGCATTCAGTGTGCGCTTAACTAGCCAGGAAACCCCTCTTGAGTGAGTATCAAAGTACGCTGAATAGAGCTGAAAGTCTCTAGTCAGCGCACCCTGATAATCACTGGGAATAAAGTGGGTCTCCTGCAAACAACATACATCCACGCCGAGTCGCTGAAGGTCACGTACTACTCGAAGTTTACGAGCGGTGTCCCTCAACCCTCGGCCATTTAGGCTTGCTAATCTGAGTGCCATTCTAGTGCTCTTAGAGTTGGGAACCCGAAACGAACATTGATGCATTTAAGACACCGACAGATGAACCCAGAGAACCTTGTCCCAATTCATTTGAGACGAGACCGTCCGGGGCCACACCGCCAATGTCTAAGGGGAAAGTTAGTTTTAATGCCCTGTAGAGTGTAGGATGGATACGAATAGGGACCCTCCCAACACAAGATTTTTGCAGTAATACTACTTCTTCATCGTTAAAGAAAGCGAGAGGAGGCGATATATTAAAGGCGTTATTCGCTTCCTCCATCATATTCCAAACCCCTTTAGCTTTGTCTCTTGATCTAACCACAGATAAAAGTCTTTGTGCATCCAAGAAATTTTCCGGGTTGGTAATGTCTTTTTTGTGTACCATCTTTAGTGTAGCTAGGTTTCGGTAGTTCTTCTTATGATGGTTTATCATAAGATTTTCAGTTTCGGGAGTAATTTTACAGACATCCTTGCCTGTGTAGAAAGGGGTCTTCTTTTTCCGAGCCTCTAGCGAGGGACTTCGATGGCGTTTCTGGGATGTGGAGGGGGCGGTGGGTGAGGCAGGAGGCGGCATATCGGTCTTCATTGGAGAGGGGGGCGGTGTACTTTTAGGAGTGTTGCACGGGGAACAGAAAGGAGATGGAATTGGGGTAACGGTCTTATCTTTTGATAAGGGGGTCAAATTAGATTCCCTTACTGGTGGGGATGACTTTAATGGTGGGGGTGCACCTTTGGCTGGAGAGCGACGTTCTTTGGCCGGGGGAGTTTTTTTTTTTTCCGCATTACTTGTGGTTTCGGAAACCATTTTTTTTCCTTCGTTTTTTTTTTCCTTTTTTTCTTCAGATTTGCGCTCCTCGTCGAGAGAGTTTTTAAGATTTAATAATTCTTTGTACTTTTCTCCACCTGGATCGTTACTGGTTTCTATCTCTAGTTGTTCCTCTTCGGTCATCACTTGAGCGTATGACTTCGGTGATTTCTTTCCAGTCAAAATGTTCCATACGACTTTTTTTTTGGGAGATTCATTTTCTGTGTTGCATAAGTCCTCGAATTCCTCCGGGGTTACAGTTTCAGCTGTTGGTTTTGAGGAGGGAGTCTTTTTATCTGCTGCAACTTTCGGGGTCAAGTGTTCTAGCACTCTATTCTTGGGGTTAGGCTGGGCCGGTTTGATCCTTGTTGGGCAAGTGAAAGTTAAATGCCCAACCTCATTGCATATCCAACAAGCTGGACGTCTTCCAGCCACCACCACAGGTAATTTTTCTCCATTTGCTTCTATGTAGTACGGAACTTTTTTAAAAGCCGACTCGTTAAGCCACACGTCAAAAGACCATGTTCCGTTGAACTTGTCGACCGTAATAGCCGTTATTTCTCCGAACTTAAGTAAAAAGGCGCCTAAGTATTCCCCAGGAACCACAGCCGGAACTTCAAAAACTGAGATGGTCGTTCTCCTTCGACCCATGTATTCCATTCGCAGAATGTAGTCTTTCGTTATTATTTCTTTCTTCGAGAGTTCGATGCAGACTTCCTCTGTCTTAAAGAGACTATTCCAGGTGTTATAGCCTTTACATTTCACGATACGTTCAGCACGTACTCCGGTCGTTGCAATTAATTTTGCGACAGTTTCTTTCGAGGACCTAATCAGTTTTTTGGACTTTCTGTCCACTACGAACATTAATATCGTTTTTTTCTGGAATTCCTCCAACCTTGGTAACTGTATGATTACTCCAGTTTCAGTCACGAAATCCGTGCAGTCTTTTGCTTTGGCGATAAAATCGTCAACGTCAATTTTAAGGGCGGGTGCCTTAATCCAATCCGTTTTATCCGTAGGCTGAGATGGCTTCTCAACCACTTCAGAGGTCTCCGAAGGCGCACAGCTGGCAGTAGCCATGGCCGGAGAACGGTAGAAAAAAAATTAACAAACTCCAAATAAATAAAAATATAAGGAGTAACAAAAAGCAAGCAACAAATTTAACAAATAACGGTAGTAACAATAAATAACAATAATAACAATAATCACGGACTTACTGGCAGAGAAAAAATCACACAGAGCTTTGTTGCTTAGCTAGACTATATTTATTTGTAAAAAATACAAAATTTGGCACAAGGCCTACAAGGGGGTGGGGAAAATGTTGACCTAACTAACATTTTTAACTTAACTAGTCACAATCACCAAAACAAATTTACTCCATGATATACCTACTTAAAACCCCAAAATGACAATATATACATGGAATTGGGAGTGGGGGAACAAGAATGATATATATATATACAATGAAAAAATAAATAAAATTAAGTGTTAGTATAAGAACCTCCCACTAAAGAAATGTGGCCGATAAGTAGTTTTGCCAGTCGAAAAAAGGCGATGCAGGTCACGAAAGTTTTATTCTCACACCTCCTTCGAAAATTACGAAAGGAGACCTGCATCTCTGACAAAACAACAGATCAGTCACCTAATAGGGGTCGGGAATGGGAATTAGAAAATAAAAGTCGGGGTAAAAAAAAAAAAAAAAAAAAAAAGGGGGGGGGGAATGGACGAAAAAAAAAAAGGGGGGCCTATGACAACTTACCTACCGCTAGCTAAGCTAAAAAAGGGGAAGAAAAACAAAACATAACCTAATCTTGCCTAACCGGGTCAAATAAAAGGGTCAGTGTTCGGTTCGGCCACCCAATATTCTTTCTAAGGCACGTCCAAGTACCACTCAAAATTAGCTCCATTCAAACGACACAAACGCGCAACTTTCACCCACCTTTTGTTGAAATCTGCCGAAGGGAGTTTCACCTTCTCCAGCCTGACACGCATTTTCAAGCGAGACTGGAAAATGAGGACAAGCTGGGGAGCAGTGAAGGTCTCTTCCCCGTAGACTTCCTTCTGTCGTGTCGACCAAATCACTCCTCTCATGACTGCTAGTAAGCAAAGAAACACATAATGCTCCTCCCACTTCATGCTTGGTGCCCAATTGCAGCATGTCGAAAAAGACTCCAAAACGAAGAACTGTCCGTTCAACATGCGAACCGTGTAGCCTTCAACTAACTCACACAGCGGGCGAACGATGGGGCAATGAAAGAAAACATGACTGGTCGTTTCCTCCCAGTCGCCGCATCGAACACAACTTGGTGTCTCTACTAATCCCGCTGCGTAAAGCTTTTTGCCGACCCAGAGTGCATTTCGTATTATCAGCCAGGTGAGTGATGCCTCGTAATTATCGAAGCATTTCAACCCAGGCGCCCAAGGCCAGATCAAGCGAAGTTCTCCCTTCGTAAGACCGAGCTCCTCAGTAATATCGTCACGAACAGATCCCCTCACCATAACCCGATATAGTGCTTTACGAGACAACACTCGGGTGTCAGAGAGGCTTTCTGACACCCTTAGAAGGTACTTCAAGGACTGTCGACACTCGCGATAAAAGGAGCACTCGCGTCGAGGTAAACGAAATGCCTCACCCCCATGCAAGTGCACACTTTTCAAAGCCGGAAAGGCTTTCTTGGTGTCTTCCTTCCAGAATTCACCGTTTCCCTCACAAGGTGTACACATTCGGTCTAGGTAGTGTAAGCGAAGCGTATATTGACGAATCTCAACGCTTGGCATACCTAGACCGCCTTCAGACGGATGCAAGTAGCAGATCTCCCGGCGAGCCATGGGCTGCTTTCCGCGCCACAAAAACGCGAAAAGAGCCTTCACTAGTTCAACTAGTGTGATCGCCGGCAGAGGGAGCACAGAAAGACGGTAGAGGATGAGAGGATAAATGTGAGAATTACACACCTCCGCTCTTCCTTTTAAAGTAAGATTTCTCAAAGACCACAGACGGGCTGCAGCCTTAACCGCTTTCAACACTTCCGACCAATTTTTCTCCAACTGGAGATCAGGACCAAACCAGACGCCGAGTATCTTGCAAGGCCCATCCGTCCAGCCAAAGGGCCCCTGAAGGGGAACACCCCTCCAGGCACCAATGCGTAAGCCAACAGACTTATCGCAGTTGATTTTGGCCCCTGTCACTTGTTCATACCGTCTTATTTCCATGTCGACGACCCTAATCTCAGCACTGCTCGTTACAAGCACAGTGACGTCGTCGGCATAGGCGGAGTACTTAATCATGGGGCAAGCACCAGACAAAGTAATCCCACGAAGGACCGGATTCACCCTAAGCCTGCGAAGGAAAGGCTCCAACGCAAGCACATAAAGCATCGGTGAAAGCGGACATCCCTGACGAATAGATCTGGACAAATCGAAAGGCTTTGACCTTATTCCATTCACTTCAACCAACGCACCGGGGTTTGCATAAAAGAGGCGAATCCAGGAGCGGAAATGGGGACCAAATCCAGCCGAAGACAAGACAGCCTCCAAGTAACGATGATCGACCCTATCGAATGCTTTGGACTGATCTAAATTGATCAGCGCGGCCTCAGTGTCGACTTTCTCTATGATCAAGCGTATCATGTGCAAATTATCTTGAATAGTCCGGCCCTTAACAGAACAAGTCTGTTCGGGACTTATTAGACGAAACAAGACAACCTGCAGACGATTAGCCAAGATCTTGGCCAAAATCTTTAACTCTGTATTTAACATTGTTAAGGGCCGGAAATTACCTATACCATCCCCACCACTCTTGTCCTTGCGGAGCAATTTGATGATACCCCTGGTAAAGTACTGGGGGATAGACCCGTTCCTAAACCAGGAGTTAAACAACACAGCCAGCAGGGGGACAAAAATGGGCGACAACCTCAAATACAGTTCGTAAGGCAGACCATCGATACCCGGAGACTTATCAAGGCCAACCTGCCTTAGGGCCTCCAGGACTTCATCCTCATTTATACACCCTTCGCACCTAGCTGCTTCGGTCGCCTCGAGACGAGAAAAGTCAGCTAAATAGGCGTCGAACTGAGCCATTGTCAGACCGGGCTCCTTGGTAAAAAGATCCTGAAAATAAGAGCGAAAACCCTCCAAAATCCCGTCGTTTGTAGTCACGAGACGCCCATCCGATAATGTGACACTGGCGATGTGTCGATCAGTAGACCGTCGACGTTCCTCCGCACGCAGTGACGCGGCCATGTTTGTCGCCTCGTGCGGCACTCTTTTTAACCTAGACCTAACTATCAATCCCTGATCTGCCTTGTTATCCAAGGAGTTCAGTTCCGTTTTAGCTACAGTAAAGGTAACGCTATCCCCCGCCTCCGCCGCCCGACTTAAACTAGTTTCTAGTGCCACTTTCGTTGCCCTAGATCTAAGGTTGAGTCGACGACTATAATCGGCAACGAAGGACCTAATAACGTTCTTAAGGTGGCCCCACCACTTATTCCCAATGATAGCACCCGTCAATTCCCTCTGTAATGTTAGTAAAAGCTGTTCCCGGAAGTCCTTCAAATCGAACAACGATGTGTTGAACTTCCAGTAACCAGCCAATCTAGGCTTAGGACTATCTAAGTTTACCCGCACCCGGACAAGCCTATGATCCGAGTAAACTATATTATGAAAACTTGGACAATCTAAAAGCCCTAAATCGACTCTCCTAATTAAGAACCGATCAAGGTAACTCGAAAGTTGCCCTAAATCGGAGCCGCGACTAGCAGTCCAAGTCCATACTACTTCACGGGGTTTCTCATTTCGGAATTTATCGACAAGATCGAACTTATCGATAAAGTCCCGAAATGCCTTAGCATCCCCGTTGCTGTTAGTTCCCCTACGTTTTCCCAAGCGATCTAAATCGGGATCCAAGACCGCGTTCCAGTCTCCCGCTAGAATTATCCGACGCGACGTATCCATAAAGGGCTCGATCCGCCGAAAAAAAGGAACCCGCTCAGAACTGGCGTTGGGCGCATAAACCCCAATAAGCCGAAAAGCCACATCCTTTACGGTAACATCAAGAACGCACAGCCTTCCCTCAGGATCTGCATAGATTGGGTCACACGTCGCATTCAGTGTGCGCTTAACTAGCCAGGAAACCCCTCTTGAGTGAGTATCAAAGTACGCTGAATAGAGCTGAAAGTCTCTAGTCAGCGCACCCTGATAATCACTGGGAATAAAGTGGGTCTCCTGCAAACAACATACATCCACGCCGAGTCGCTGAAGGTCACGTACTACTCGAAGTTTACGAGCGGTGTCCCTCAACCCTCGGCCATTTAGGCTTGCTAATCTGAGTGCCATTCTAGTGCTCTTAGAGTTGGGAACCCGAAACGAACATTGATGCATTTAAGACACCGACAGATGAACCCAGAGAACCTTGTCCCAATTCATTTGAGACGAGACCGTCCGGGGCCACACCGCCAATGTCTAAGGGGAAAGTTAGTTTTAATGCCCTGTAGAGTGTAGGATGGATACGAATAGGGACCCTCCCAACACAAGATTTTTGCAGTAATACTACTTCTTCATCGTTAAAGAAAGCGAGAGGAGGCGATATATTAAAGGCGTTATTCGCTTCCTCCATCATATTCCAAACCCCTTTAGCTTTGTCTCTTGTTCTAACCACAGATAAAAGTCTTTGTGCATCCAAGAAATTTTCCGGGTTGGTAATGTCTTTTTTGTGTACCATCTTTAGTGTAGCTAGGTTTCGGTAGTTCTTCTTATGATGGTTTATCATAAGATTTTCAGTTTCGGGAGTAATTTTACAGACATCCTTGCCTGTGTAGAAAGGGGTCTTCTTTTTCCGAGCCTCTAGCGAGGGACTTCGATGGCGTTTCTGGGATGTGGATGGGGCGGTGGGGGAGGCAGGAGGCGGCATATCGGTCTTCATTGGAGAGGGGGGCGGTGTACTTTTAGGGGTGTTGCACGGGGAACAGAAAGGAGATGGATTGGGGGTAACGGGCTTATCTTTTGATAAGGGGGTCAAATTAGATTCCCTTACTGGTGGGGATGACTTTAATGGTGGGGGTGCACCTTTGGCTGGAGAGCGACGTTCTTTGGCTGGTGGAGTTTTTTTTTCCGCATTAATAGTAGTATCGGCAACCTTTTTTTTTTCCTCGTTTTTTTTTTCTTTTTTTTCCTCAGTTTTGCGCTCCTCGTCGAGAGACTTTTTCAAATTTAGTATTTCTTTGTATTTTTCACCACCAGGATCGTTGCTGGTTTCTATTTCTAGTTGTTCCTCTTCGGTCATTACTTGAGCATATGACTTCGGCGATTTTTTGCCAGTCACGATATTCCAAACGACTTTTTTTTTGGGCGATTCATTTTCTGTGTTACATAAGTCCTCGAATTCCTCCGGGGTTACAGTTTCAGTTGTTGGCTTTGAGGAGGGAGTCTTCTTATCTGCTGCAACTTTAGGTGTCAAGTGTTCTAGCACTCTGTTCTTGGGGTTAGGCTGGGCCGGTTTAATCCTTGTGGGACAAGTAAATGTTAAGTGCCCAACCTCATTGCATATCCAACAAGCTGGACGTCTTCCAGCCACCACCACAGGCAATTTTTCTCCATTTGCTTCAATGTAGTATGGTACTTTCTTGAAAGCCGACTCGTTAAGCCACACGTCAAAAGACCATGTTCCGTTGAACTTGTCAACCGTAATAGCTGTTATTTCTCCGAACTTAAGTAAAAAGGCGCCTAAGTATTCCCCAGGAACCACAGCCGGAACTTCAAAAACTGAGATGGTCGTTCTCCTTCGACCCATGTATTCCATTCGCAGAATGTAGTCTTTCGTTATTATTTCTTTCTTCGAGAGTTCGATGCAGACTTCCTCTGTCTTAAAGAGACTATTCCAGGTGTTATAGCCTTTACATTTCACGATACGTTCAGCACGTACTCCGGTCGTTGCAATTAATTTTGCGACAGTTTCTTTCGAGGACCTAATCAGTTTTTTGGACTTTCTGTCCACTACGAACATTAATATCGTTTTTTTCTGGAATTCCTCCAACCTTGGTAACTGTATGATTACTCCAGTTTCAGTCACGAAATCCGTGCAGTCTTTTGCTTTGGCGATAAAATCGTCAACGTCAATTTTAAGGGCGGGTGTCTTAATCCAATCCGTTTTATCCGTAGGCTGAGATGGCTTCTCAACCACTTCAGAGGTCTCCGAAGGCGCACAGCTGGCAGTAGCCATGGCCGGAGAACGGTAGAAAAAAAAATTAACAAACTCCAAATAAATAAAAATATAAGGAGTAACAAAAAGCAAGCAACAAATTTAACAAATAACGGTAGTAACAATAAATAACAATAATAACAATAATCACGGACTTACTGGCAGAGAAAAAATCACAGAGAGCTTTGTTGCTTCGCTAGACAAATAGTGTTTTAACATTCACTCTTAATATACACGAATGTAGAACATTCCATTATTACTCCAAGGGGGAGACAGGCATCAATTATCTTTGTTACTACATTCTCCCCCATCTATCTTCTTATTCGTAGGGAACAAAATCATCCCATCGACCTGGCCTCTTGCGGGTTCTTTGAGGGCGTCTTGGTTGTTCGTGCCCGACATCCATTTCTAATCTAGGCTCCTCGGGACCTGACGACGTTTCGGGACTGTCTTGTGTTGCTGGTTTAGGGCTAAAATATCTTGCTCCAAATCGCTCTCGTTTTCTACGGCGCTTCGGTCGCTTGGTGTCTGAAGATTGAGTATCTGTCTCAGATATTGGGTGAAACCGCTTTCGTGGTACCCATCTGTCGTCCGAACTAGAGTCAGAGACGACTCTGTTAGTATATTCAGATTCGTTTTGTTGGGACTCTGAACTTGACGTATCTGGCACACGATCACCTAAGAGGGTCGGACTTGTTCCACGAACCGGAGCTCTATATCCATCTGAAGCAGTTCTACGTTCATATACATTTCCTGCTGGGGCTAGATCCCTTAAGGAGACAGTAGATTGCCTTCCTTCTGAATTTCTGACCAGTGCATACTGAGGGTTCGCTTCGATTAATTGTACCTCGCTTACCAATGGGTCATGTTTACTATGACGAACATGACGTTTTAATAAAACTGTGCCAGGTTGTGCAAGCCACGAGGGAAGTGATATGCCTGCTGAGCTTCGTCGTGGGAACGAGAAGAATCTCTCATGTGGGGTAGCGTTTGTCGCTGTACATAATAGAGTCCTAATAGCGTATAAGGCCATGGGGATGAGACTTTCCCAATCAGAGATCGGACTATTGCGATTTGCTGCCGCCAACTGTACTGTCTTCCATATTATACCATTGTATCTTTCGCACTGTCCGTTTCCTTGAGGATTGTGAGGAGTTGTTCTACTTACAGCTACTCTTCGTTCATGCAGAAACTGCTTGAGTTCGTCCGACATAAAAGCAGACCCACGATCTGAATGTATATATGCAGGCACTCCAAAAACGGCAAAAATGGAGCAGAGGCCTTGAATTACTGTTGCAGCCGTTACGTCTGGGCAGGGGATGACGAACGGAAATCTTGAGTACTCGTCTATTATTGTGAGCATGTATTTATTTTTAGTTTTAGAGGGTAAAGGGCCCTTAAAATCCAGGTTAAGTCTTTCAAAAGGCTGTGTGGCCTTAATGAGTGTTGCTGGAGGAGGTTTGTAGAACCTGGGCTTATTTTCTGCGCATATCCGACAAGAGTTCGTAATTCTTTTTACGTCTTCAACAGAATATGACAAGTTTCTGCTCCTGACTACGTGAATCATTCTTGTGATACCTGGGTGACACAATTCCCTGTGTATATACTGAAGATCATCTGAGCCAGTTACCAGGCCACACACCCTTGAAAGCGCGTCGACCGCGGCATTCTCCTTACCAGGGCGGTAAGTGACGTCAAAGGAGTAGCAAGAAAGCTCCATTCTCCATCTCGCTATTTTCTCGTTTTTTATTTTACTCGTTGTTTTTGGGTTAAACATAAACGAGACCGACTTTTGGTCAGTGATTAATTCAAAATGTCGGCCGATTAAGTAATGCCTCCATTTTCGTAATGCCTCAACTATGGCGTACGCTTCTTTTTCTATTGCAGAGTGTCGTCGCTCGGATTTCGAAAGTGTTCTTGAAAAAAAAGCTACAGGACGACCGGATTGTCTCAGTGAGGCAGCTATCGCACAGTCGGAGGCATCCGTCTCAACTAATAGAGGGATAAAAGGATCCACAGCAGAAATGGCAGACTGAGCAATGTTCCTTTTCATGTTTTGAAATGCTCTGATGGCGGAACAGGACAACGGAAAAGTAGATACTTGTGTCAATGGGTGTATTTTTTCTGAAAAAGACGCAACCCATTGGGAGTAGTGAGCAAACATACCGAGGGCTCGTCGTAAAGAGGGCATGTTTCCAGGGATTGGTAATTCCATTAGCGGTTTCAGTCGCTCGGGATCCGGCGTCATGGTGCCATTTTTGACAATGTATCCCAATAATTTGATGCTTTTCAAGTTGTAGGAACATTTTTCACTGGTCAAAGTCAGATTATATTTCTTGACGGCAGCCATGAATCGTTTAAGGTTGTGGTCATGTTCAGCTTGGTTATGTCCGCATACTGTGACATTGTCTATATATGCAACAGTACCCTTCAATTTTTCATTGGAGATTATTTCATCTATTACCCTCTGGAAGCTAGCCACACCATTTGTTATCCCAAAAGGAATTCGGCAGAACTGATATAGGCGACCGCAGGCCTCGAATGCCGTGTAGGGCTTATCCTCTGGCTTGATAGGTACCTGATGGTAGGCACTTCTGAGATCTAAAGTACTGAAAGTGTGATATTTTGCAATATTAGAAATCATTTCGTCAATACGAGGCAGTGGATAGGCATCGAGTAATGTGTATCTGTTGATGGTCTGGGAATAGTCAATGACCATCCTTTTCTTGTGATTTTCAGTGGCTGTTACGAGGACCTGTGCTCGCCATGGAGATTCACTTGGCTCTATAATTCCTTCCTTAAGTAGTTTTGTTACTTCTGCTGCTATGAACTGCTTGTCCGTTTCTGAATAGCGTCTTGATTTTATTGCTATTGGTTTGCAGTCAGGAGTTAAGTTTGTAAAAAGTGACGGGTGCCGCACTTTGACAGCTGCTAGTCCACATACGCTTAGGACTGGCTTGGGGCCACCAAAAGGAATTTCAACGCATGAATGTTGTTTTAGAAAATTGTGACCCAAAATCACTTCGCAGCAGAGGTTTTTCATTACTGATAATTTGATCCCTTGATAGGAGTTTCCTTTTAGTTTCAGGTTAACCATGCAATATCCAATTACATGGGACGATAAAGATGAATTTGCCATTGATATTTGGTTGGAACAAGGAAATATTTCCCATTTATTTGCTTTTACAATACTGGCATTAATAAAACTTTCGGAACTGCCTGTATCAATAAGCGCATGAATAGTCAATCCATTGATTTTTACCCTCACGATTGTTTTTGAGAGGCAGCCGGGGAATGCAGCTGATATTGTAATTGGTGCTACAGTAGCAAGAGTAGCCGAACGTTTTTTTTGAGAAGCTGACCGGCAAACTTTCGAAAAATGTCCCTGCTTATCACACTTGTGGCATCTAACATCTCGAGCCGGGCAGGACGAACGAGCATGTATACGAAGGCCACAAAAGTAGCATGTGGATCCAGCTGAGGCGGCAGTGATAAGTTGTTCGTGATCGTTAGAAAGGGGGGTGGCAGCATCTTGGACAATGGAAGAATTTTGAACATGCAGAGGAGGGGCTACGATAGCAGCTCCCAAAATATCGGGTTGTAAATAGAAGACAGACTGCTTCTGTGCCATGTCCAACGTTAGAGCTTGTTCATAAGCTGTTGGTAAGTCTAGGTTTTTATTCTCTAGTAGTCTTTGTCTTATTTGGTTGGACTGTATTCCATTAATAAATGCGTCCCTGATAAAAACATCTCTCGCTTGGTTCGCAGTTAAGGCTGTAAATTCACACTCGCGACTTAACGTCTTTAGAATCTGAAGGTATTGTTCAAGGCTTTCTTCTGGTTGTTGACGCCGGGTAGCAAGTAAATGTCTAGCAAAAATAGTATTTTTTTCTTTACAAACATGGCTTCTAAAATGTCCACCGCAGTTTCATAATTTTCACATTCAGATAAATTTCTATAAATAGCAGTAGAGACATGATGTAAAAGAAGGGTATATTTCTCAGTACCTGTTAAAGCCGCATTTGAAGATAACTGTAGAGCTGTAAGGAATCCTTCGAACATTTTTCTCCAATGCCGCCATTTGTCAGTAGATTCCGAGTCGGCCGTATCAAGGTCTAGACGATCGGGTTTCAAGTAACGTTCCATAACGAATGGTTAAATAAATTGTAATAAGAACTGGACGCCGAATATAACTTAAGGATAAGCTTTATTTAACCATTTGTTGCTTAGCTAGACTATATTTATTTGTAAAAAATACAAAATTTGGCACAAGGCCTACAAGGGGGTGGGGAAAATGTTGACCTAACTAACATTTTTAACTTAACTAGTCACAATCACCAAAACAAATTTACTCCATGATATACCTACTTAAAACCCCAAAATGACAATATATACATGGAATTGGGAGTGGGGGAACAAGAATGATATATATATATACAATGAAAAAATAAATAAAATTAAGTGTTAGTATAAGAACCTCCCACTAAAGAAATGTGGCCGATAAGTAGTTTTGCCAGTCGAAAAAAGGCGATGCAGGTCACGAAAGTTTTATTCTCACACCTCCTTCGAAAATTACGAAAGGAGACCTGCATCTCTGACAAAACAACAGATCAGTCACCTAATAGGGGTCGGGAATGGGAATTAGAAAATAAAAGTCGGGGTAAAAAAAAAAAAAAAAAAAAAAAAAAAAAAAAAAAGGGGGGGGGGAGAGGACGAAAAAAAAGGGGGGCCTATGACAACTTACATACCGCTAGCTAAGCTAAAAAAGGGGAAGAAAAACAAAACATAACCTAATCTTGCCTAACCGGGTCAAATAAAAGGGTCAGTGTTCGGTTCGGCCACCCAATATTCTGCCTAAGGCACGTCCAAGTACCACTCAAAATTAGCTCCATTCAAACGACACAAACGCGCAACTTTCACCCACCTTTTGTTGAAATCTGCCGAAGGGAGTTTCACCTTCTCCAGCCTGACACGCATTTTCAAGCGAGACTGGAAAATGAGGACAAGCTGGGGAGCAGTGAAGGTCTCTTCCCCGTAGACTTCCTTCTGTCGTGTCGACCAAATCACTCCTCTCATGACTGCTAGTAAGCAAAGAAACACATAATGCTCCTCCCACTTCATGCTTGGTGCCCAATTGCAGCATGTCGAAAAAGACTCCAAAACGAAGAACTGTCCGTTCAACATGCGAACCGTGTAGCCTTCAACTAACTCACACAGCGGGCGAACGATGGGGCAATGAAAGAAAACATGACTGGTCGTTTCCTCCCAGTCGCCGCATCGAACACAACTTGGTGTCTCTACTAATCCCGCTGCGTAAAGCTTTTTGCCGACCCAGAGTGCATTTCGTATTATCAGCCAGGTGAGTGATGCCTCGTAATTATCGAAGCATTTCAACCCAGGCGTCCAAGGCCAGATCAAGCGAAGTTCTCCCTTCGTAAGACCGAGCTCCTCAGTAATATCGTCACGAACAGATCCCCTCACCATAACCCGATATAGTGCTTTACGAGACAACACTCGGGTGTCAGAGAGGCTTTCTGACACCCTTAGAAGGTACTTCAAGGACTGTCGACACTCGCGATAAAAGGAGCACTCGCGTCGAGGTAAACGAAATGCCTCACCCCCATGCAAGTGCACACTTTTCAAAGCCGGAAAGGCTTTCTTGGTGTCTTCCTTCCAGAATTCACCGTTTCCCTCACAAGGTGTACACATTCGGTCTAGGTAGTGTAAGCGAAGCGTATATTGACGAATCTCAACGCTTGGCATACCTAGACCGCCTTCAGACGGATGCAAGTAGCAGATCTCCCGGCGAACCATGGGCTGCTTTCCGCGCCACAAAAACGCGAAAAGAGCCTTCACTAGTTCAACTAGTGTGATCGCCGGCAGAGGGAGCACAGAAAGACGGTAGAGGATGAGAGGATAAATGTGAGAATTACACACCTCCGCTCTTCCTTTTAAAGTAAGATTTCTCAAAGACCACAGACGGGCTGCAGCCTTAACCGCTTTCAACACTTCCGACCAATTTTTCTCCAACTGGAGATCAGGACCAAACCAGACGCCGAGTATCTTGCAAGGCCCATCCGTCCAGCCAAAGGGCTCCTGAAGGGGAACACCCCTCCAGGCACCAATGCGTAAGCCAACAGACTTATCGCAGTTGATTTTGGCCCCTGTCACTTGTTCATACCGTCTTATTTCCATGTCGACGACCCTAATCTCAGCACTGCTCGTTACAAGCACAGTGACGTCGTCGGCATAGGCGGAGTACTTAATCATGGGGCAAGCACCAGACAAAGTAATCCCACGAAGGACCGGATTCACCCTAAGCCTGCGAAGGAAAGGCTCCAACGCAAGCACATAAAGCATCGGTGAAAGCGGACATCCCTGACGAATAGATCTGGACAAATCGAAAGGCTTTGACCTTATTCCATTCACTTCAACCAACGCACCGGGGTTTGCATAAAAGAGGCGAATCCAGGAGCGGAAATGGGGACCAAATCCAGCCGAAGACAAGACAGCCTCCAAGTAACGATGATCGACCCTATCGAATGCTTTGGACTGATCTAAATTGATCAGCGCGGCCTCAGTGTCGACTTTCTCTATGATCAAGCGTATCATGTGCAAATTATCTTGAATTGTCCGGCCCTTAACAGAACAAGTCTGTTCGGGACTTATTAGACGAAACAAGACAACCTGCAGACGATTAGCCAAGATCTTGGCCAAAATCTTTAACTCTGTATTTAACATTGTTAAGGGCCGGAAATTACCTATACCATCCCCACCACTCTTGTCCTTGCGGAGCAATTTGATGATACCCCTGGTAAAGTACTGGGGGATAGACCCGTTCCTAAACCAGGAGTTAAACAACACAGCCAGCAGGGGGACAAAAATGGGCGACAACCTCAAATACAGTTCGTAAGGCAGACCATCGATACCCGGAGACTTATCAAGGCCAACCTGCCTTAGGGCCTCCAGGACTTCATCCTCATTTATACACCCTTCGCACCTAGCTGCTTCGGTCGTCTCGAGACGAGAAAAGTCAGCTAAATAGGCGTCGAACTGAGCCATTGTCAGACCGGGCTCCTTGGTAAAAAGATCCTGAAAATAAGAGCGAAAACCCTCCAAAATCCCGTCGTTTGTAGTCACGAGACGCCCATCCGATAATGTGACACTGGCGATGTGTCGATCAGTAGACCGTCGACGTTCCTCCGCACGCAGTGACGCGGCCATGTTTGTCGCCTCGTGCGGCACTCTTTTTAACCTAGACCTAACTATCAATCCCTGATCTGCCTTGTTATCCAAGGAGTTCAGTTCCGTTTTAGCTACAGTAAAGGTAACGCTATCCCCCGCCTCCGCCGCCCGACTTAAACTAGTTTCTAGTGCCACTTTCGTTGCCCTAGATCTAAGGTTGAGTCGACGACTATAATCGGCAACGAAGGACCTAATAACGTTCTTAAGGTGGCCCCACCACTTATTCCCAATGATAGCACCCGTCAATTCCCTCTGTAATGTTAGTAAAAGCTGTTCCCGGAAGTCCTTCAAATCGAACAACGATGTGTTGAACTTCCAGTAACCAGCCAATCTAGGCTTAGGACTATCTAAGTTTACCCGCACCCGGACAAGCCTATGATCCGAGTAAACTATATTATGAAAACTTGGACAATCTAAAAGCCCTAAATCGACTCTCCTAATTAAGAACCGATCAAGGTAACTCGAAAGTTGCCCTAAATCGGAGCCGCGACTAGCAGTCCAAGTCCATACTACTTCACGGGGTTTCTCATTTCGGAATTTATCGACAAGATCGAACTTATCGATAAAGTCCCGAAATGCCTTAACATCCCCGTTGCTGTTAGTTCCCCTACGTTTTCCCAAGCGATCTAAATCGGGATCCAAGACCGCGTTCCAGTCTCCCGCTAGAATTATCCGACGCGACGTATCCATAAAGGGCTCGATCCGCCGAAAAAAAGGAACCCGCTCAGAACTGGCGTTGGGCGCATAAACCCCAATAAGCCGAAAAGCCACATCCTTTACGGTAACATCAAGAACGCACAGCCTTCCCTCAGGATCTGCATAGATTGGGTCACACGTCACATTCAGTGTGCGCTTAACTAGCCAGGAAACCCCTCTTGAGTGAGTATCAAAGTACGCTGAATAGAGCTGAAAGTCTCTAGTCAGCGCACCCTGATAATCACTGGGAATAAAGTGGGTCTCCTGCAAACAACATGCATCCACGCCGAGTCGCTGAAGGTCACGTACTACTCGAAGTTTACGAGCGGTGTCCCTCAACCCTCGGCCATTTAGGCTTGCTAATCTGAGTGCCATTCTAGTGCTCTTAGAGTTGGGAACCCGAAACGAACATTGATGCATTTAAGACACCGACAGATGAACCCAGAGAACCTTGTCCCAATTCATTTGAGACGAGACCGTCCGGGGCCACACCGCCAATGTCTAAGGGGAAAGTTAGTTTTAATGCCCTGTAGAGTGTAGGATGGATACGAATAGGGACCCTCCCAACACAAGATTTTTGCAGTAATACTACTTCTTCATCGTTAAAGAAAGCGAGAGGAGGCGATATATTAAAGGCGTTATTCGCTTCCTCCATCATATTCCAAACCCCTTTAGCTTTGTCTCTTGATCTAACCACAGATAAAAGTCTTTGTGCATCCAAGAAATTTTCCGGGTTGGTAATGTCTTTTTTGTGTACCATCTTTAGTGTAGCTAGGTTTCGGTAGTTCTTCTTATGATGGTTTATCATAAGATTTTCAGTTTCGGGAGTAACTTTACAGACATCCTTGCCTGTGTAGAAAGGGGTCTTCTTTTTCCGGGCCTCTAGCGAGGGACTTCGATGGCGTTTCTGGGATGTGGATGGGGCGGTGGGGGAGGCAGGAGGCGGCATATCGGTCTTCATTGGAGAGGGGGGCGGTGTACTTTTAGGGGTGTTGCACGGGGAACAGAAAGGAGATGGATTGGGGGTAACGGGCTTATCTTTTGATAAGGGGGTCAAATTAGATTCCCTTACTGGTGGGGATGACTTTAATGGTGGGGGTGCACCTTTGGCTGGAGAGCGACGTTCTTTGGCCGGGGAAGTAGTTTTATTTGACTTGACCGTTTTTTTTTCCTCGTTTTTTTTTTCTTTTTTTTTCTCAGTATTACGTTCCTCGTCGAGAGTCTTTTTCAGATCTAATATTTCTTTATATTTCTCTCCACCTGGATCATTTCTGGTTTCTATTTCCAGTTGTTCCTCTTCGGTCATAGCTTGAGCGTATGACTTCGGTGATTTTTTTCCCGTCACAATATTCCAAACGACTTTCTTTTTGGGAGATTCATTTTCGGTGTTGCATAAGTCCTCGAATTCCTCCGGGGTTACAGTTTCAGTTGTTGGCTTTGAGGAGGGAGTCTTCTTCTCCGCTGCAACTTTAGGTGTCAAGTGTTCTAGCACTCTGTTCTTGGGGTTAGGCTGGGCCGGTTTAATCCTTGTGGGACAAGTAAATGTTAAGTGCCCAACCTCATTGCATATCCAACAAGCTGGACGTCTTCCAGCCACCACCACAGGTAATTTTTCTCCATTTGCTTCAATGTAGTATGGTACTTTCTTGAAAGCCGACTCGTTAAGCCACACGTCAAACGACCACGTTCCATTGAACTTATCAACCGTAATGGCGGTTATATCTCCAAACTTCAGCAGGAAGGCGCCCAAATACTCGCCAGGGACAACAGCCGGTACTTCGAAAACGGAGATGGTCGTTCTCCTTCGACCCATGTATTCCATTCGCAGAATGTAGTCTTTAGTGATTATTTCTTTCTTCGAGAGTTCGATGCACACATCCTCGGTCTTAAAGAGACTATTCCAGGTGTTATAGCCCTTGCACTTCACGATTCGTTCCGCACGTACTCCGGTCGTTGCAATTAATTTTGCGACAGTTTCTTTTGAGGACCTAATCAGTTTTTTGGACTTTCTGTCCACTACGAACATTAATATCGTTTTTTTCTGGAATTCCTCCAACCTTGGAAACTGTATAATTACTCCAGTTTCAGTCACGAAATCCGTGCAGTCTTTTGCCTTGGCGACAAAATCGTCAACGTCAATTTTAAGGGCGGGTGCCTTAATCCAGTCCGTTTTATCCGTAGGCTGAGATGGCTTCTCAACCACTTCAGAGGTCTCCGAAGGCGCACAGCTGGCAGTAGCCATGGCCGGAGAACGGTAGAAAAAAAATAACAAACTCCAAATAAATAAAAATATAAGGAGTAACAAAAAGGAAGCAACAAATTTAACAATTAACAATAGTAACAAGCAATAACAATAATAACTATGATAACGGACTTACTGGCAGAGAAAAAATCACACAGAGCTTTGTTGCTTCGCTAGACTATATTTATTTGTAAAGAATACAAAATTTGGCACAAGGCCTACAAGGGGGTGGGGAAAATGTTGACCTAACTGACATTCTTAACTTAACTAGTCACAATCACCAAAACAAATTTACTCCATGATATACCTACTTAAAACCCAAAAATGACAATATATACATGGAATTGGGAGTGGGGGAACAAGAATGATATATATATATACAATGAAAAAATAAATAAAATTAAGTGTTAGTATAAGAACCTCCCACTAAAGAAATGTGGCCGATAAGTAGTTTTGCCAGTCGAAAAAAGGCGATGCAGGTCACGAAAGTTTTATTCTCACACCTCCTTCGAAAATTACGAAAGGAGACCTGCATCTCTGACAAAACAACAGATCAGTCACCTAATAGGGGTCGGGAATGGGAATTAGAAAATAAAAGTCGGGGTAAAAAAAAAAAAAAAAAAAAAAAAAAAGGGGGGGGAGAGGACGAAAAAAAAAGGGGGGCCTATGACAACTTACATACCGCTAGCTAAGCTAAAAAAGGGGAAGAAAAACAAAACATAACCTAATCTTGCCTAACCGGGTCAAATAAAAGGGTCAGTGTTCGGATCGGCCACCCAATATTCTGCCTAAGGCACGTCCAAGTACCACTCAAAATTAGCTCCATTCAAACGACACAAACGCGCAACTTTCACCCACCTTTTGTTGAAATCTGCCGAAGGGAGTTTCACCTTCTCCAGCCTGACACGCATTTTCAAGCGAGACTGGAAAATGAGGACAAGCTGGGGAGCAGTGAAGGTCTCTTCCCCGTAGACTTCCTTCTGTCGTGTCGACCAAATCACTCCTCTCATGACTGCTAGTAAGCAAAGAAACACATAATGCTCCTCCCACTTCATGATTGGTGCCCAATTGCAGCATGTCGAAAAAGACTCCAAAACGAAGAACTGTCCGTTCAACATGCGAACCGTGTAGCCTTCAACTAACTCACACAGCGGGCGAACGATGGGGCAATGAAAGAAAACATGACTGGTCGTTTCCTCCCAGTCGCCGCATCGAACACAACTTGGTGTCTCTACTAATCCCGCTGCGTAAAGCTTTTTGCCGACCCAGAGTGCATTTCGTATTATCAGCCAGGTGAGTGATGCCTCGTAATTATCGAAGCATTTCAACCCAGGCGCCCAAGGCCAGATCAAGCGAAGTTCTCCCTTCGTAAGACCGAGCTCCTCAGTAATATCGTCACGAACAGATCCCCTCACCATAACCCGATATAGTGCTTTACGAGACAACACTCGGGTGTCAGAGAGGCTTTCTGACACCCTTAGAAGGTACTTCAAGGACTGTCGACACTCGCGATAAAAGGAGCACTCGCGTCGAGGTAAACGAAATGCCTCACCCCCATGCAAGTGCACACTTTTCAAAGCCGGAAAGGCTTTCTTGGTGTCTTCCTTCCAGAATTCACCGTTTCCCTCACAAGGTGTACACATTCGGTCTAGGTAGTGTAAGCGAAGCGTATATTGACGAATCTCAACGCTTGGCATACCTAGACCGCCTTCAGACGGATGCAAGTAGCAGATCTCCCGGCGAACCATGGGCTGCTTTCCGCGCCACAAAAACGCGAAAAGAGCCTTCACTAGTTCAACTAGTGTGATCGCCGGCAGAGGGAGCACAGAAAGACGGTAGAGGATGAGAGGATAAATGTGAGAATTACACACCTCCGCTCTTCCTTTTAAAGTAAGATTTCTCAAAGACCACAGACGGGCTGCAGCCTTAACCGCTTTCAACACTTCCGACCAATTTTTCTCCAACTGGAGATCAGGACCAAACCAGACGCCGAGTATCTTGCAAGGCCCATCCGTCCAGCCAAAGGGCCCCTGAAGGGGAACACCCCTCCAGGCACCAATGCGTAAGCCAACAGACTTATCGCAGTTGATTTTGGCCCCTGTCACTTGTTCATACCGTCTTATTTCCATGTCGACGACCCTAATCTCAGCACTGCTCGTTACAAGCACAGTGACGTCGTCGGCATAGGCGGAGTACTTAATCATGGGGCAAGCACCAGACAAAGTAATCCCACGAAGGACCGGATTCACCCTAAGCCTGCGAAGGAAAGGCTCCAACGCAAGCACATAAAGCATCGGTGAAAGCGGACATCCCTGACGAATAGATCTGGACAAATCGAAAGGCTTTGACCTTATTCCATTCACTTCAACCAACGCACCGGGGTTAGCATAAAAGAGGCGAATCCAGGAGCGGAAATGGGGACCAAATCCAGCCGAAGACAAGACAGCCTCCAAGTAACGATGATCGACCCTATCGAATGCTTTGGACTGATCTAAATTGATCAGCGCGGCCTCAGTGTCGACTTTCTCTATGATCAAGCGTATCATGTGCAAATTATCTTGAATAGTCCGGCCCTTAACAGAACAAGTCTGTTCGGGACTTATTAGACGAAACAAGACAACCTGCAGACGATTAGCCAAGATCTTGGCCAAAATCTTTAACTCTGTATTTAACATTGTTAAGGGCCGGAAATTACCTATACCATCCCCACCACTCTTGTCCTTGCGGAGCAATTTGATGATACCCCTGGTAAAGTACTGGGGGATATACCCGTTCCTAAACCAGGAGTTAAACAACACAGCCAGCAGGGGGACAAAAATGGGCGACAACCTCAAATACAGTTCGTAAGGCAGTCCATCGATACCCGGAGACTTATCAAGGCCAACCTGCCTTAGGGCCTCCAGGACTTCATCCTCATTTATACACCCTTCGCACCTAGCTGCTTCGGTCGCCTCGAGACGAGAAAAGTCAGCTAAATAGGCGTCGAACTGAGCCATTGTCAGACCGGGCTCCTTGGTAAAAAGATCCTGAAAATAAGAGCGAAAACCCTCCAAAATCCCGTCGTTTGTAGTCACGAGACGCCCATCCGATAATGTGACACTGGCGATGTGTCGATCAGTAGACCGTCGACGTTCCTCCGCACGCAGTGACGCGGCCATGTTTGTCGCCTCATGCGGCACTCTTTTTAACCTAGACCTAACTATCAATCCCTGATCTGCCTTGTTATCCAAGGAGTTCAGTTCCGTTTTAGCTACAGTAAAGGTAACGCTATCCCCCGCCTCCGCCGCCCGACTTAAACTAGTTTCTAGTGCCACTTTCGTTGCCCTAGATCTAAGGTTGAGTCGACGACTATAATCGGCAACGAAGGACCTAATAACGTTCTTAAGGTGGCCCCACCACTTATTCCCAATGATAGCACCCGTCAATTCCCTCTGTAATGTTAGTAAAAGCTGTTCCCGGAAGTCCTTCAAATCGAACAACGATGTGTTGAACTTCCAGTAACCAGCCAATCTAGGCTTAGGACTATCTAAGTTTACCCGCACCCGGACAAGCCTATGATCCGAGTAAACTATATTATGAAAACTTGGACAATCTAAAAGCCCTAAATCGACTCTCCTAATTAAGAACCGATCAAGGTAACTCGAAAGTTGCCCTAAATCGGAGCCGCGACTAGCAGTCCAAGTCCATACTACTTCACGGGGTTTCTCATTTCGGAATTTATCGACAAGATCGAACTTATCGATAAAGTCCCGAAATGCCTTAGCATCCCCGTTGCTGTTAGTTCCCCTACGTTTTCCCAAGCGATCTAAATCGGGATCCAAGACCGCGTTCCAGTCTCCCGCTAGAATTATCCGACGCGACGTATCCATAAAGGGCTCGATCCGCCGAAAAAAAGGAACCCGCTCAGAACTGGCGTTGGGCGCATAAACCCCAATAAGCCGAAAAGCCACATCCTTTACGGTAACATCAAGAACGCACAGCCTTCCCTCAGGATCTGCATAGATTGGGTCACACGTCGCATTCAGTGTGCGCTTAACTAGCCAGGAAACCCCTCTTGAGTGAGTATCAAAGTACGCTGAATAGAGCTGAAAGTCTCTAGTCAGCGCACCCTGATAATCACTGGGAATAAAGTGGGTCTCCTGCAAACAACATACATCCACGCCGAGTCGCTGAAGGTCACGTACTACTCGAAGTTTACGAGCGGTGTCCCTCAACCCTCGGCCATTTAGGCTTGCTAATCTGAGTGCCATTCTAGTGCTCTTAGAGTTGGGAACCCGAAACGAACATTGATGCATTTAAGACACCGACAGATGAACCCAGAGAACCTTGTCCCAATTCATTTGAGACGAGACCGTCCGGGGCCACACCGCCAATGTCTAAGGGGAAAGTTAGTTTTAATGCCCTGTAGAGTGTAGGATGGATACGAATAGGGACCCTCCCAACACAAGATTTTTGCAGTAATACTACTTCTTCATCGTTAAAGAAAGCGAGAGGAGGCGATATATTAAAGGCGTTATTCGCTTCCTCCATCATATTCCAAACCCCTTTAGCTTTGTCTCTTGATCTAACCACAGATAAAAGTCTTTGTGCATCCAAGAAATTTTCCGGGTTGGTAATGTCTTTTTTGTGTACCATCTTTAGTGTAGCTAGGTTTCGGTAGTTCTTCTTATGATGGTTTATCATAAGATTTTCAGTTTCGGGAGTAATTTTACAGACATCCTTGCCTGTGTAGAAAGGGGTCTTCTTTTTCCGAGCCTCTAGCGAGGGACTTCGATGGCGTTTCTGGGATGTGGAGGGGGCGGTGGGTGAGGCAGGAGGCGGCATATCGGTCTTCATTGGAGAGGGGGGCGGTGTACTTTTAGGAGTGTTGCACGGGGAACAGAAAGGAGATGGAATTGGGGTAACGGTCTTATCTTTTGATAAGGGGGTCAAATTAGATTCCCTTACTGGTGGGGATGACTTTAATGGTGGGGGTGCACCTTTGGCTGGAGAGCGACGTTCTTTGGCCGGGGGAGTTTTTTTTTTTTCCGCATTACTTGTGGTTTCGGAAACCATTTTTTTTCCTTCGTTTTTTTTTTCCTTTTTTTCTTCAGATTTGCGCTCCTCGTCGAGAGACTTTTTAAGATTTAATAATTCTTTGTACTTTTCTCCACCTGGATCGTTACTGGTTTCTATCTCTAGTTGTTCCTCTTCGGTCATCACTTGAGCGTATGACTTCGGTGATTTCTTTCCAGTCACAATGTTCCATACGACTTTTTTTTGGGGAGATTCATTTTCTGTGTTGCATAAGTCCTCGAATTCCTCCGGGGTTACAGTTTCAGCTGTTGGTTTTGAGGAGGGAGTCTTTTTATCTGCTGCAACTTTCGGGGTCAAGTGTTCTAGCACTCTATTCTTGGGGTTAGGCTGGGCCAGTTTGATCCTTGTTGGGCAAGTGAAAGTTAAATGCCCAACCTCATTGCATATCCAACAAGCTGGACGTCTTCCAGCCACCACCACAGGTAATTTTTCTCCATTTGCTTCTATGTAGTACGGAACTTTTTTAAAAGCCGACTCGTTAAGCCACACGTCAAAAGACCATGTTCCGTTGAACTTGTCGACCGTAATAGCCGTTATTTCTCCGAACTTAAGTAAAAAGGCGCCTAAGTATTCCCCAGGAACCACAGCCGGAACTTCAAAAACTGAGATGGTCGTTCTCCTTCGACCCATGTATTCCATTCGCAGAATGTAGTCTTTCGTTATTATTTCTTTCTTCGAGAGTTCGATGCAGACTTCCTCTGTCTTAAAGAGACTATTCCAGGTGTTATAGCCTTTACATTTCACGATACGTTCAGCACGTACTCCGGTCGTTGCAATTAATTTTGCGACAGTTTCTTTCGAGGACCTAATCAGTTTTTTGGACTTTCTGTCCACTACGAACATTAATATCGTTTTTTCTGGAATTCCTCCAACCTTGGTAACTGTATGATTACTCCAGTTTCAGTCACGAAATCCGTGCAGTCTTTTGCTTTGGCGATAAAATCGTGAACGTCAATTTTAAGGGCGGGTGCCTTAATCCAATCCGTTTTATCCGTAGGCTGAGATGGCTTCTCAACCACTTCAGAGGTCTCCGAAGGCGCACAGCTGGCAGTAGCCATGGCCGGAGAACGGTAGAAAAAAAATTAACAAACTCCAAATAAATAAAAATATAAGGAGTAACAAAAAGCAAGCAACAAATTTAACAAATAACGGTAGTAACAATAAATAACAATAATAACAATAATCACGGACTTACTGGCAGAGAAAAAATCACACAGAGCTTTGTTGCTTCGCTAGACTATATTTATTTGTAAAAAAATACAAAATTTGGCACAAGGCTTACAAGGGGGTGGGGAAAATGTTGACCTAACTAACATTTTTAACTTAACTAGTCACAATCACCAAAACAAATTTACTCCATGATATACCTACTTAAAACCCAAAAATGACAATATATACATGGAATTGGGAGTGGGGGAACAAGAATGATATATATATATACAATGAAAAAATAAATAAAATTAAGTGTTAGTATAAGAACCTCCCACTAAAGAAATGTGGCCGATAAGTAGTTTTGCCAGTCGAAAAAAGGCGATGCAGGTCACGAAAGTTTTATTCTCACACCTCCTTCGAAAATTACGAAAGGAGACCTGCATCTCTGACAAAACAACAGATCAGTCACCTAATAGGGGTCGGGAATGGGAATTAGAAAATAAAAGTCGGGGTAAAAAAAAAAAAAAAAAAAAAAAAAAAAAAAAGGGGGGGGGGGAGAGGACGAAAAAAAAGGGGGGGCCTATGACAACTTACATACCGCTAGCTAAGCTAAAAAAGGGGAAGAAAAACAAAACATAACCTAATCTTGCCTAACCGGGTCAAATAAAAGGGTCAGTGTTCGGTTCGGCCACCCAATATTCTGCCTAAGGCACGTCCAAGTACCACTCAAAATTAGCTCCATTCAAACGACACAAACGCGCAACTTTCACCCACCTTTTGTTGAAATCTGCCGAAGGGAGTTTCACCTTCTCCAGCCTGACACGCATTTTCAAGCGAGACTGGAAAATGAGGACAAGCTGGGGAGCAGTGAAGGTCTCTTCCCCGTAGACTTCCTTCTGTCGTGTCGACCAAATCACTCCTCTCATGACTGCTAGTAAGCAAAGAAACACATAATGCTCCTCCCACTTCATGATTGGTGCCCAATTGCAGCATGTCGAAAAAGACTCCAAAACGAAGAACTGTCCGTTCAACATGCGAACCGTGTAGCCTTCAACTAACTCACACAGCGGGCGAACGATGGGGCAATGAAAGAAAACATGACTGGTCGTTTCCTCCCAGTCGCCGCATCGAACACAACTTGGTGTCTCTACTAATCCCGCTGCGTAAAGCTTTTTGCCGACCCAGAGTGCATTTCGTATTATCAGCCAGGTGAGTGATGCCTCGTAATTATCGAAGCATTTCAACCCAGGCGCCCAAGGCCAGATCAAGCGAAGTTCTCCCTTCGTAAGACCGAGCTCCTCAGTAATATCGTCACGAACAGATCCCCTCACCATAACCCGATATAGTGCTTTACGAGACAACACTCGGGTGTCAGAGAGGCTTTCTGACACCCTTAGAAGGTACTTCAAGGACTGTCGACACTCGCGATAAAAGGAGCACTCGCGTCGAGGTAAACGAAAAGCCTCACCCCCATGCAAGTGCACACTTTTCAAAGCCGGAAAGGCTTTCTTGGTGTCTTCCTTCCAGAATTCACCGTTTCCCTCACAAGGTGTACACATTCGGTCTAGGTAGTGTAAGCGAAGCGTATATTGACGAATCTCAACGCTTGGCATACCTAGACCGCCTTCAGACGGATGCAAGTAGCAGATCTCCCGGCGAACCATGGGCTGCTTTCCGCGCCACAAAAACGCGAAAAGAGCCTTCACTAGTTCAACTAGTGTGATCGCCGGCAGAGGGAGCACAGAAAGACGGTAGAGGATGAGAGGATAAATGTGAGAATTACACACCTCCGCTCTTCCTTTTAAAGTAAGATTTCTCAAAGACCACAGACGGGCTGCAGCCTTAACCGCTTTCAACACTTCCGACCAATTTTTCTCCAACTGGAGATCAGGACCAAACCAGACGCCGAGTATCTTGCAAGGCCCATCCGTCCAGCCAAAGGGCCCCTGAAGGGGAACACCCCTCCAGGCACCAATGCGTAAGCCAACAGACTTATCGCAGTTGATTTTGGCCCCTGTCACTTGTTCATACCGTCTTATTTCCATGTCGACGACCCTAATCTCAGCACTGCTCGTTACAAGCACAGTGACGTCGTCGGCATAGGCGGAGTACTTAATCATGGGGCAAGCACCAGACAAAGTAATCCCACGAAGGACCGGATTCACCCTAAGCCTGCGAAGGAAAGGCTCCAACGCAAGCACATAAAGCATCGGTGAAAGCGGACATCCCTGACGAATAGATCTGGACAAATCGAAAGGCTTTGACCTTATTCCATTCACTTCAACCAACGCACCGGGGTTAGCATAAAAGAGGCGAATCCAGGAGCGGAAATGGGGACCAAATCCAGCCGAAGACAAGACAGCCTCCAAGTAACGATGATCGACCCTATCGAATGCTTTGGACTGATCTAAATTGATCAGCGCGGCCTCAGTGTCGACTTTCTCTATGATCAAGCGTATCATGTGCAAATTATCTTGAATAGTCCGGCCCTTAACAGAACAAGTCTGTTCGGGACTTATTAGACGAAACAAGACAACCTGCAGACGATTAGCCAAGATCTTGGCCAAAATCTTTAACTCTGTATTTAACATTGTTAAGGGCCGGAAATTACCTATACCATCCCCACCACTCTTGTCCTTGCGGAGCAATTTGATGATACCCCTGGTAAAGTAGTGGGGGATATACCCGTTCCTAAACCAGGAGTTAAACAACACAGCCAGCAGGGGGACAAAAATGGGCGACAACCTCAAATACAGTTCGTAAGGCAGTCCATCGATACCCGGAGACTTATCAAGGCCAACCTGCCTTAGGGCCTCCAGGACTTCATCCTCATTTATACACCCTTCGCACCTAGCTGCTTCGGTCGCCTCGAGACGAGAAAAGTCAGCTAAATAGGCGTCGAACTGAGCCATTGTCAGACCGGGCTCCTTGGTAAAAAGATCCTGAAAATAAGAGCGAAAACCCTCCAAAATCCCGTCGTTTGTAGTCACGAGACGCCCATCCGATAATGTGACACTGGCGATGTGTCGATCAGTAGACCGTCGACGTTCCTCCGCACGCAGTGACGCGGCCATGTTTGTCGCCTCGTGCGGCACTCTTTTTAACCTAGACCTAACTATCAATCCCTGATCTGCCTTGTTATCCAAGGAGTTCAGTTCCGTTTTAGCTACAGTAAAGGTAACGCTATCCCCCGCCTCCGCCGCCCGACTTAAACTAGTTTCTAGTGCCACTTTCGTTGCCCTAGATCTAAGGTTGAGTCGACGACTATAATCGGCAACGAAGGACCTAATAACGTTCTTAAGGTGGCCCCACCACTTATTCCCAATGATAGCACCCGTCAATTCCCTCTGTAATGTTAGTAAAAGCTGTTCCCGGAAGTCCTTCAAATCGAACAACGATGTGTTGAACTTCCAGTAACCAGCCAATCTAGGCTTAGGACTATCTAAGTTTACCCGCACCCGGACAAGCCTATGATCCGAGTAAACTATATTATGAAAACTTGGACAATCTAAAAGCCCTAAATCGACTCTCCTAATTAAGAACCGATCAAGGTAACTCGAAAGTTGCCCTAAATCGGAGCCGCGACTAGCAGTCCAAGTCCATACTACTTCACGGGGTTTCTCATTTCGGAATTTATCGACAAGATCGAACTTATCGATAAAGTCCCGAAATGCCTTAGCATCCCCGTTGCTGTTAGTTCCCCTACGTTTTCCCAAGCGATCTAAATCGGGATCCAAGACCGCGTTCCAGTCTCCCGCTAGAATTATCCGACGCGACGTATCCATAAAGGGCTCGATCCGCCGAAAAAAAGGAACCCGCTCAGAACTGGCGTTGGGCGCATAAACCCCAATAAGCCGAAAAGCCACATCCTTTACGGTAACATCAAGAACGCACAGCCTTCCCTCAGGATCTGCATAGATTGGGTCACACGTCGCATTCAGTGTGCGCTTAACTAGCCAGGAAACCCCTCTTGAGTGAGTATCAAAGTACGCTGAATAGAGCTGAAAGTCTCTAGTCAGCGCACCCTGATAATCACTGGGAATAAAGTGGGTCTCCTGCAAACAACATACATCCACGCCGAGTCGCTGAAGGTCACGTACTACTCGAAGTTTACGAGCGGTGTCCCTCAACCCTCGGCCATTTAGGCTTGCTAATCTGAGTGCCATTCTAGTGCTCTTAGAGTTGGGAACCCGAAACGAACATTGATGCATTTAAGACACCGACAGATGAACCCAGAGAACCTTGTCCCAATTCATTTGAGACGAGACCGTCCGGGGCCACACCGCCAATGTCTAAGGGGAAAGTTAGTTTTAATGCCCTGTAGAGTGTAGGATGGATACGAATAGGGACCCTCCCAACACAAGATTTTTGCAGTAATACTACTTCTTCATCGTTAAAGAAAGCGAGAGGAGGCGATATATTAAAGGCGTTATTCGCTTCCTCCATCATATTCCAAACCCCTTTAGCTTTGTCTCTTGATCTAACCACAGATAAAAGTCTTTGTGCATCCAAGAAATTTTCCGGGTTGGTAATGTCTTTTTTGTGTACCATCTTTAGTGTAGCTAGGTTTCGGTAGTTCTTCTTATGATGGTTTATCATAAGATTTTCAGTTTCGGGAGTAATTTTACAGACATCCTTGCCTGTGTAGAAAGGGGTCTTCTTTTTCCGAGCCTCTAGCGAGGGACTTCGATGGCGTTTCTGGGATGTGGAGGGGGCGGTGGGTGAGGCAGGAGGCGGCATATCGGTCTTCATTGGAGAGGGGGGCGGTGTACTTTTAGGAGTGTTGCACGGGGAACAGAAAGGAGATGGAATTGGGGTAACGGTCTTATCTTTTGATAAGGGGGTCAAATTAGATTCCCTTACTGGTGGGGATGACTTTAATGGTGGGGGTGCACCTTTGGCTGGAGAGCGACGTTCTTTGGCCGGGGGAGTTTTTTTTTTTTCCGCATTACTTGTGGTTTCGGAAACCATTTTTTTTCCTTCGTTTTTTTTTTCCTTTTTTTCTTCAGATTTGCGCTCCTCGTCGAGAGACTTTTTAAGATTTAATAATTCTTTGTACTTTTCTCCACCTGGATCGTTACTGGTTTCTATCTCTAGTTGTTCCTCTTCGGTCATCACTTGAGCGTATGACTTCGGTGATTTCTTTCCAGTCACAATGTTCCATACGACTTTTTTTTGGGGAGATTCATTTTCTGTGTTGCATAAGTCCTCGAATTCCTCCGGGGTTACAGTTTCAGCTGTTGGTTTTGAGGAGGGAGTCTTTTTATCCGCTGCAACTTTCGGGGTCAAGTGTTCTAGCACTCTATTCTTGGGGTTAGGCTGGGCCAGTTTGATCCTTGTTGGGCAAGTGAAAGTTAAATGCCCAACCTCATTGCATATCCAACAAGCTGGACGTCTTCCAGCCACCACCACAGGTAATTTTTCTCCATTTGCTTCTATGTAGTACGGAACTTTTTTAAAAGCCGACTCGTTAAGCCACACGTCAAAAGACCATGTTCCGTTGAACTTGTCGACCGTAATAGCCGTTATTTCTCCGAACTTAAGTAAAAAGGCGCCTAAGTATTCCCCAGGAACCACAGCCGGAACTTCAAAAACTGAGATGGTCGTTCTCCTTCGACCCATGTATTCCATTCGCAGAATGTAGTCTTTCGTTATTATTTCTTTCTTCGAGAGTTCGATGCAGACTTCCTCTGTCTTAAAGAGACTATTCCAGGTGTTATAGCCTTTACATTTCACGATACGTTCAGCACGTACTCCGGTCGTTGCAATTAATTTTGCGACAGTTTCTTTCGAGGACCTAATCAGTTTTTTCGACTTTCTGTCCACTACGAACATTAATATCGTTTTTTTCTGGAATTCCTCCAACCTTGGTAACTGTATGATTACTCCAGTTTCAGTCACGAAATCCGTGCAGTCTTTTGCTTTGGCGATAAAATCGTCAACGTCAATTTTAAGGGCGGGTGCCTTAATCCAATCCGTTTTATCCGTAGGCTGAGATGGCTTCTCAACCACTTCAGAGGTCTCCGAAGGCGCACAGCTGGCAGTAGCCATGGCCGGAGAACGGTAGAAAAAAAATTAACAAACTCCAAATAAATAAAAATATAAGGAGTAACAAAAAGCAAGCAACAAATTTAACAAATAACGGTAGTAACAATAAATAACAATAATAACAATAATCACGGACTTACTGGCAGAGAAAAAATCACACAGAGCTTTGTTGCTTCGCTAGACTATATTTATTTGTAAAAAATACAAAATTTGGCACAAGGCCTACAAGGGGGTGGGGAAAATGTTGACCTAACTAACATTTTTAACTTAACTAGTCACAATCACCAAAACAAATTTACTCCATGATATACCTACTTAAAACCCAAAAATGACAATATATACATGGAATTGGGAGTGGGGGAACAAGAATGATATATATATATACAATGAAAAAATAAATAAAATTAAGTGTTAGTATAAGAACCTCCCACTAAAGAAATGTGGCCGATAAGTAGTTTTGCCAGTCGAAAAAAGGCGATGCAGGTCACGAAAGTTTTATTCTCACACCTCCTTCGAAAATTACGAAAGGAGACCTGCATCTCTGACAAAACAACAGATCAGTCACCTAATAGGGGTCGGGAATGGGAATTAGAAAATAAAAGTCGGGGTAAAAAAAAAAAAAAAAAAAAAAAAAAAAGGGGGGGGGGAGAGGACGAAAAAAAAAGGGGGGCCTATGACAACTTACATACCGCTAGCTAAGCTAAAAAAGGGGAAGAAAAACAAAACATAACCTAATCTTGCCTAACCGGGTCAAATAAAAGGGTCAGTGTTCGGTTCGGCCACCCAATATTCTGCCTAAGGCACGTCCAAGTACCACTCAAAATTAGCTCCATTCAAACGACACAAACGCGCAACTTTCACCCACCTTTTGTTGAAATCTGCCGAAGGGAGTTTCACCTTCTCCAGCCTGACACGCATTTTCAAGCGAGACTGGAAAATGAGGACAAGCTGGGGAGCAGTGAAGGTCTCTTCCCCGTAGACTTCCTTCTGTCGTGTCGACCAAATCACTCCTCTCATGACTGCTAGTAAGCAAAGAAACACATAATGCTCCTCCCACTTCATGATTGGTGCCCAATTGCAGCATGTCGAAAAAGACTCCAAAACGAAGAACTGTCCGTTCAACATGCGAACCGTGTAGCCTTCAACTAACTCACACAGCGGGCGAACGATGGGGCAATGAAAGAAAACATGACTGGTCGTTTCCTCCCAGTCGCCGCATCGAACACAACTTGGTGTCTCTACTAATCCCGCTGCGTAAAGCTTTTTGCCGACCCAGAGTGCATTTCGTATTATCAGCCAGGTGAGTGATGCCTCGTAATTATCGAAGCATTTCAACCCAGGCGCCCAAGGCCAGATCAAGCGAAGTTCTCCCTTCGTAAGACCGAGCTCCTCAGTAATATCGTCACGAACAGATCCCCTCACCATAACCCGATATAGTGCTTTACGAGACAACACTCGGGTGTCAGAGAGGCTTTCTGACACCCTTAGAAGGTACTTCAAGGACTGTCGACACTCGCGATAAAAGGAGCACTCGCGTCGAGGTAAACGAAAAGCCTCACCCCCATGCAAGTGCACACTTTTCAAAGCCGGAAAGGCTTTCTTGGTGTCTTCCTTCCAGAATTCACCGTTTCCCTCACAAGGTGTACACATTCGGTCTAGGTAGTGTAAGCGAAGCGTATATTGACGAATCTCAACGCTTGGCATACCTAGACCGCCTTCAGACGGATGCAAGTAGCAGATCTCCCGGCGAACCATGGGCTGCTTTCCGCGCCACAAAAACGCGAAAAGAGCCTTCACTAGTTCAACTAGTGTGATCGCCGGCAGAGGGAGCACAGAAAGACGGTAGAGGATGAGAGGATAAATGTGAGAATTACACACCTCCGCTCTTCCTTTTAAAGTAAGATTTCTCAAAGACCACAGACGGGCTGCAGCCTTAACCGCTTTCAACACTTCCGACCAATTTTTCTCCAACTGGAGATCAGGACCAAACCAGACGCCGAGTATCTTGCAAGGCCCATCCGTCCAGCCAAAGGGCCCCTGAAGGGGAACACCCCTCCAGGCACCAATGCGTAAGCCAACAGACTTATCGCAGTTGATTTTGGCCCCTGTCACTTGTTCATACCGTCTTATTTCCATGTCGACGACCCTAATCTCAGCACTGCTCGTTACAAGCACAGTGACGTCGTCGGCATAGGCGGAGTACTTAATCATGGGGCAAGCACCAGACAAAGTAATCCCACGAAGGACCGGATTCACCCTAAGCCTGCGAAGGAAAGGCTCCAACGCAAGCACATAAAGCATCGGTGAAAGCGGACATCCCTGACGAATAGATCTGGACAAATCGAAAGGCTTTGACCTTATTCCATTCACTTCAACCAACGCACCGGGGTTAGCATAAAAGAGGCGAATCCAGGAGCGGAAATGGGGACCAAATCCAGCCGAAGACAAGACAGCCTCCAAGTAACGATGATCGACCCTATCGAATGCTTTGGACTGATCTAAATTGATCAGCGCGGCCTCAGTGTCGACTTTCTCTATGATCAAGCGTATCATGTGCAAATTATCTTGAATAGTCCGGCCCTTAACAGAACAAGTCTGTTCGGGACTTATTAGACGAAACAAGACAACCTGCAGACGATTAGCCAAGATCTTGGCCAAAATCTTTAACTCTGTATTTAACATTGTTAAGGGCCGGAAATTACCTATACCATCCCCACCACTCTTGTCCTTGC
The DNA here is from genome assembly GCA_963556195.1 of Sepiola atlantica. Classification (NCBI taxonomy): domain Eukaryota; kingdom Metazoa; phylum Mollusca; class Cephalopoda; order Sepiida; family Sepiolidae; genus Sepiola; species Sepiola atlantica. Next base: position 28,136,892 of record OY744536.1, read on the forward strand.
GGAGCAATTTGATGATACCCCTGGTAAAGTACTGGGGGATATACCCGTTCCTAAACCAGGAGTTAAACAACACAGCCAGCAGGGGGACAAAAATGGGCGACAACCTCAAATACAGTTCGTAAGGCAGTCCATCGATACCCGGAGACTTATCAAGGCCAACCTGCCTTAGGGCCTCCAGGACTTCATCCTCATTTATACACCCTTCGCACCTAGCTGCTTCGGTCGCCTCGAGACGAGAAAAGTCAGCTAAATAGGCGTCGAACTGAGCCATTGTCAGACCGGGCTCCTTGGTAAAAAGATCCTGAAAATAAGAGCGAAAACCCTCCAAAATCCCGTCGTTTGTAGTCACGAGACGCCCATCCGATAATGTGACACTGGCGATGTGTCGATCAGTAGACCGTCGACGTTCCTCCGCACGCAGTGACGCGGCCATGTTTGTCGCCTCGTGCGGCACTCTTTTTAACCTAGACCTAACTATCAATCCCTGATCTGCCTTGTTATCCAAGGAGTTCAGTTCCGTTTTAGCTACAGTAAAGGTAACGCTATCCCCCGCCTCCGCCGCCCGACTTAAACTAGTTTCTAGTGCCACTTTCGTTGCCCTAGATCTAAGGTTGAGTCGACGACTATAATCGGCAACGAAGGACCTAATAACGTTCTTAAGGTGGCCCCACCACTTATTCCCAATGATAGCACCCGTCAATTCCCTCTGTAATGTTAGTAAAAGCTGTTCCCGGAAGTCCTTCAAATCGAACAACGATGTGTTGAACTTCCAGTAACCAGCCAATCTAGGCTTAGGACTATCTAAGTTTACCCGCACCCGGACAAGCCTATGATCCGAGTAAACTATATTATGAAAACTTGGACAATCTAAAAGCCCTAAATCGACTCTCCTAATTAAGAACCGATCAAGGTAACTCGAAAGTTGCCCTAAATCGGAGCCGCGACTAGCAGTCCAAGTCCATACTACTTCACGGGGTTTCTCATTTCGGAATTTATCGACAAGATCGAACTTATCGATAAAGTCCCGAAATGCCTTAGCATCCCCGTTGCTGTTAGTTCCCCTACGTTTTCCCAAGCGATCTAAATCGGGATCCAAGACCGCGTTCCAGTCTCCCGCTAGAATTATCCGACGCGACGTATCCATAAAGGGCTCGATCCGCCGAAAAAAAGGAACCCGCTCAGAACTGGCGTTGGGCGCATAAACCCCAATAAGCCGAAAAGCCACATCCTTTACGGTAACATCAAGAACGCACAGCCTTCCCTCAGGATCTGCATAGATTGGGTCACACGTCGCATTCAGTGTGCGCTTAACTAGCCAGGAAACCCCTCTTGAGTGAGTATCAAAGTACGCTGAATAGAGCTGAAAGTCTCTAGTCAGCGCACCCTGATAATCACTGGGAATAAAGTGGGTCTCCTGCAAACAACATACATCCACGCCGAGTCGCTGAAGGTCACGTACTACTCGAAGTTTACGAGCGGTGTCCCTCAACCCTCGGCCATTTAGGCTTGCTAATCTGAGTGCCATTCTAGTGCTCTTAGAGTTGGGAACCCGAAACGAACATTGATGCATTTAAGACACCGACAGATGAACCCAGAGAACCTTGTCCCAATTCATTTGAGACGAGACCGTCCGGGGCCACACCGCCAATGTCTAAGGGGAAAGTTAGTTTTAATGCCCTGTAGAGTGTAGGATGGATACGAATAGGGACCCTCCCAACACAAGATTTTTGCAGTAATACTACTTCTTCATCGTTAAAGAAAGCGAGAGGAGGCGATATATTAAAGGCGTTATTCGCTTCCTCCATCATATTCCAAACCCCTTTCGCTTTGTCTCTTGATCTAACCACAGATAAAAGTCTTTGTGCATCCAAGAAATTTTCCGGGTTGGTAATGTCTTTTTTGTGTACCATCTTTAGTGTAGCTAGGTTTCGGTAGTTCTTCTTATGATGGTTTATCATAAGATTTTCAGTTTCGGGAGTAATTTTACAGACATCCTTGCCTGTGTAGAAAGGGGTCTTCTTTTTCCGAGCCTCTAGTGAGGGACTTCGATGGCGTTTCTGGGATGTGGATGGGGCGGTAGGTGAGGCAGGAGGCGGCATATCGGTCTTCATTGGAGAGGGGGGCGGTGTACTTTTAGGAGTGTTGCACGGGGAACAGAAAGGAGATGGAATTGGGGTAACGGTCTTATCTTTTGATAAGGGGGTCAAATTAGATTCCCTTACTGGTGGGGATGACTTTAATGGTGGGGGTGCACCTTTGGCTGGAGAGCGACGTTCTTTGGCTGGAGGAGTTTTTTTTCCCGTATTAATAGTAGTATCGGCAACCTTTTTTTTTTCCTCGTTTTTTTTTTCTTTTTTTTCCTCAGTTTTGCGCTCCTCGTCGAGAGACTTTTTCAAATTTAGTATTTCTTTGTATTTTTCACCACCAGGATCGTTGCTGGTTTCTATTTCTAGTTGTTCTTCTTCGGTCATTACTTGAGCATATGACTTCGGCGTTTTTTTGCCAGTCACGATATTCCAAACGACTTTTTTTTTGGGCGATTCATTTTCGGTGTTGCATAAGTCCTCGAATTCCTCCGGGGTTACAGTTTCAGTTGTTGGCTTTGAGGAGGGAGTCTTCTTCTCCGCTGCAACTTTAGGTGTCAAGTGTTCTAGCACTCTGTTCTTGGGGTTAGGCTGGGCCGGTTTGATCCTTGTTGGGCAAGTGAAAGTTAAATGCCCAACCTCATTGCAAATCCAACAAGCTGGACGTCTTCCAGCCACCACCACAGGTAATTTTTCTCCATTTGCTTCTATGTAGTACGGAACTTTTTTAAAAGCCGACTCGTTAAGCCACACGTCAAAAGACCATGTTCCGTTGAACTTGTCGACCGTAATAGCCGTTATTTCTCCGAACTTAAGTAAAAAGGCGCCTAAGTATTCCCCAGGAACCACAGCCGGAACTTCAAAAACTGAGATGGTCGTTCTCCTTCGACCCATGTATTCCATTCGCAGAATGTAGTCTTTTGTAATTATTTCTTTCTTCGAGAGTTCGATGCAGACTTCCTCGGTCTTAAAGAGACTATTCCAGGTGTTATAACCTTTACATTTCACGATACGTTCAGCACGTACTCCGGTCGTTGCAATTAATTTTGCGACAGTTTCTTTTGAGGACCTAATCAGTTTTTTGGACTTTCTGTCCACTACGAACATTAATATCGTTTTTTTCTGGAATTCCTCCAACCTTGGTAACTGTATAATTACTCCAGTTTCAGTCACGAAATCCGTGCAGTCTTTTGCCTTGGCGACAAAATCGTCAACGTCAATTTTAAGGGCGGGTGCCTTACTCCAGTCCGTTTTATCAGTAGGCTGAGATGACTTCTCAACCACTTCAGAGGTCTCCGAAGGCGCACAGCTGGCAGTAGCCATGGCCGGAGAACGGTAGAAAAAAATTAACAAACTCCAAATAAATAAAAATATAAGGAGTAAAAAAAAGCAAGCAACAAATTTAACAAATAACGGTAGTAACAATAAATAACAATAATAACAATAATCACGGACTTACTGGCAGAGAAAAAATCACAGAGAGCTTTGTTGCTTCGCTAGACTATATTTATTTGTAAAGAATACAAAATTTGGCACAAGGCCTACAAGGGGGTGGGGAAAATGTTGACCTAACTAACATTTTTAACTTAACTAGTCACAATCACCAAAACAAATTTACTCCATGATATACCTACTTAAAACCCAAAAATGACAATATATACATGGAATTGGGAGTGGGGGAACAAGAATGATATATATATATACAATGAAAAAATAAATAAAATTAAGTGTTAGTATAAGAACCTCCCACTAAAGAAATGTGGCCAATAAGTAGTTTTGCCAGTCGAAAAAAGGCGATGCAGGTCACGAAAGTTTTATTCTCACACCTCCTTCGAAAATTACGAAAGGAGACCTGCATCTCTGACAAAACAACAGATCAGTCACCTAGTAGGGGTCGGGAATGGGAATTAGAAAATAAAAGTCGAGGTAAAAAAAAAAAAAAAAAAAAAAAAAAAAAGGGGGGGGGGGGAGAGGACGAAAAAAAAAAAAGGGGGGCCTATGACAACTTACGTACCGCTAGCTAAGCTAAAAAAGGGGAAGAAAAACAAAACATAACCTACTCTTGCCTAACCGGGTCAAATAAAAGGGTCAGTGTTCGGTTCGGCCACCCAATATTCTTTCTAAGGCACGTCCAAGTACCACTCAAAATTAGCTCCATTCAAACGACACAAACGCGCAACTTTCACCCACCTTTTGTTGAAATCTGCCGGGGGGAGTTTCACCTTCTCCAGCCTGACACGCATTTTCAAGCGAGACTGGAAAATGAGGACAAGCTGGGGAGCAGTGAAGGTCTCTTCTCCGTAGACTTCCTTCTGTCGTGTCGACCAAATCACTCCTCTCATGACTGCTAGTAAGCAAAGAAACACATAATGCTCCTCCCACTTCATGATTGGTGCCCAATTGCAGCATGTCGAAAAAGACTCCAAAACGAAGAACTGTCCGTTCAACATGCGAACCGTGTAGCCTTCAACTAACTCACACAGCGGGCGAACGATGGGGCAATGAAAGAAAACATGACTGGTCGTTTCCTCCCAGTCGCCGCATCGAACACAACTTGGTGTCTCTAATAATCCCGCTGCGTAAAGCTTTTTGCCGACCCAGAGTGCATTTCGTATTATCAGCCAGGTGAGTGATGCCTCGTAATTATCGAAGCATTTCAACCCAGGCGCCCAAGGCCAGATCAAGCGAAGTTCTCCCTTCGTAAGACCGAGCTCCTCAGTAATATCGTCACGAACAGATCCCCTCACCATAACCCGATATAGTGCTTTACGAGACAACACTCGGGTGTCAGAGAGGCTTTCTGACACCCTTAGAAGGTACTTCAAGGACTGTCGACACTCGCGATAAAAGGAGCACTCGCGTCGAGGTAAACGAAATGCCTCACCCCCATGCAAGTGCACACTTTTCAAAGCCGGAAAGGCTTTCTTGGTGTCTTCCTTCCAGAATTCACCGTTTCCCTCACAAGGTGTACACATTCGGTCTAGGTAGTGTAAGCGAAGCGTATATTGACGAATCTCAACGCTTGGCATACCCAGACCGCCTTCAGACGGATGCAAGTAGCAGATCTCCCGGCGAACCATGGGCTGCTTTCCGCGCCACAAAAACGCGAAAAGAGCCTTCACTAGTTCAACTAGTGTGATCGCCGGCAGAGGGAGCACAGAAAGACGGTAGAGGATGAGAGGATAAATGTGAGAATTACACACCTCCGCTCTTCCTTTTAAAGTAAGATTTCTCAAAGACCACAGACGGGCTGCAGCCTTAACCGCTTTCAACACTTCCGACCAATTTTTCTCCAACTGGAGATCAGGACCAAACCAGACGCCGAGTATCTTGCAAGGCCCATCCGTCCAGCCAAAGGGCCCCTGAAGGGGAACACCCCTCCAGGCACCAATGCGTAAGCCAACAGACTTATCGCAGTTGATTTTGGCCCCTGTCACTTGTTCATACCGTCTTATTTCCATGTCGACGACCCTAATCTCAGCACTGCTCGTTACAAGCACAGTGACGTCGTCGGCATAGGCGGAGTACTTAATCATGGGGCAAGCACCAGACAAAGTAATCCCACGAAGGACCGGATTCACCCTAAGCCTGCGAAGGAAAGGCTCCAACGCAAGCACATAAAGCATCGGTGAAAGCGGACATCCCTGACGAATAGATCTGGACAAATCGAAAGGCTTTGACCTTATTCCATTCACTTCAACCAACGCACCGGGGTTAGCATAAAAGAGGCGAATCCAGGAGCGGAAATGGGGACCAAATCCAGCCGAAGACAAGACAGCCTCCAAGTAACGATGATCGACCCTATCGAATGCTTTGGACTGATCTAAATTGATCAGCGCGGCCTCAGTGTCGACTTTCTCTATGATCAAGCGTATCATGTGCAAATTATCTTGAATAGTCCGGCCCTTAACAGAACAAGTCTGTTCGGGACTTATTAGACGAAACAAGACAACCTGCAGACGATTAGCCAAGATCTTGGCCAAAATCTTTAACTCTGTATTTAACATTGTTAAGGGCCGGAAATTACCTATACCATCCCCACCACTCTTGTCCTTGCGGAGCAATTTGATGATACCCCTGGTAAAGTACTGGGGGATAGACCCGTTCCTAAACCAGGAGTTAAACAACACAGCCAGCAGGGGGACAAAAATGGGCGACAACCTCAAATACAGTTCGTAAGGCAGACCATCGATACCCGGAGACTTATCAAGGCCAACCTGCCTTAGGGCCTCCAGGACTTCATCCTCATTTATACACCCTTCGCACCTAGCTGCTTCGGTCGCCTCGAGACGAGAAAAGTCAGCTAAATAGGCGTCGAACTGAGCCATTGTCAGACCGGGCTCCTTGGTAAAAAGATCCTGAAAATAAGAGCGAAAACCCTCCAAAATCCCGTCGTTTGTAGTCACGAGACGCCCATCCGATAATGTGACACTGGCGATGTGTCGATCAGTAGACCGTCGACGTTCCTCCGCACGCAGTGACGCGGCCATGTTTGTCGCCTCGTGCGGCACTCTTTTTAACCTAGACCTAACTATCAATCCCTGATCTGCCTTGTTATCCAAGGAGTTCAGTTCCGTTTTAGCTACAGTAAAGGTAACGCTATCCCCCGCCTCCGCCGCCCGACTTAAACTAGTTTCTAGTGCCACTTTCGTTGCCCTAGATCTAAGGTTGAGTCGACGACTATAATCGGCAACGAAGGACCTAATAACGTTCTTAAGGTGACCCCACCACTTATTCCCAATGATAGCACCCGTCAATTCCCTCTGTAATGTTAGTAAAAGCTGTTCCCGGAAGTCCTTCAAATCGAACAACGATGTGTTGAACTTCCAGTAACCAGCCAATCTAGGCTTAGGACTATCTAAGTTTACCCGCACCCGGACAAGCCTATGATCCGAGTAAACTATATTATGAAAACTTGGACAATCTAAAAGCCCTAAATCGACTCTCCTAATTAAGAACCGATCAAGGTAACTCGAAAGTTGCCCTAAATCGGAGCCGCGACTAGCAGTCCAAGTCCATACTACTTCACGGGGTTTCTCATTTCGGAATTTATCGACAAGATCGAACTTATCGATAAAGTCCCGAAATGTCTTAGCATCCCCGTTGCTGTTAGTTCCCCTACGTTTTCCCAAGCGATCTAAATCGGGATCCAAGACCGCGTTCCAGTCTCCCGCTAGAATTATCCGACGAGACGTATCCATAAAGGGCTCGATCCGCCGAAAAAAAGGAACCCGCTCAGAACTGGCGTTGGGCGCATAAACCCCAATAAGCCGAAAAGCCACATCCTTTACGGTAACATCAAGAACGCACAGCCTTCCCTCAGGATCTGCATAGATTGGGTCACACGTCGCATTCAGTGTGCGCTTAACTAGCCAGGAAACCCCTCTTGAGTGAGTATCAAAGTACGCTGAATAGAGCTGAAAGTCTCTAGTCAGCGCACCCTGATAATCACTGGGAATAAAGTGGGTCTCCTGCAAACAACATACATCCACGCCGAGTCGCTGAAGGTCACGTACTACTCGAAGTTTACGAGCGGTGTCCCTCAACCCTCGGCCATTTAGGCTTGCTAATCTGAGTGCCATTCTAGTGCTCTTAGAGTTGGGAACCCGAAACGAACATTGATGCATTTAAGACACCGACAGATGAACCCAGAGAACCTTGTCCCAATTCATTTGAGACGAGACCGTCCGGGGCCACACCGCCAATGTCTAAGGGGAAAGTTAGTTTTAATGCCCTGTAGAGTGTAGGATGGATACGAATAGGGACCCTCCCAACACAAGATTTTTGCAGTAATACTACTTCTTCATCGTTAAAGAAAGCGAGAGGAGGCGATATATTAAAGGCGTTATTCGCTTCCTCCATCATATTCCAAACCCCTTTAGCTTTGTCTCTTGATCTAACCACAGATAAAAGTCTTTGTGCATCCAAGAAATTTTCCGGGTTGGTAATGTCTTTTTTGTGTACCATCTTTAGTGTAGCTAGGTTTCGGTAGTTCTTCTTATGATGGTTTATCATAAGATTTTCAGTTTCGGGAGTAATTTTACAGACATCCTTGCCTGTGTAGAAAGGGGTCTTCTTTTTCCGAGCCTCTAGCGAGGGACTTCGATGGCGTTTCTGGGATGTGGATGGGGCGGTGGGGGAGGCAGGAGGCGGCATATCGGTCTTCATTGGAGAGGGGGGCGGTGTACTTTTAGGGGTGTTGCACGGGGAACAGAAAGGAGATGGATTGGAGGTAACGGGCTTATCTTTTGATAAGGGGGTCAAATTAGATTCCCTTACTGGTGGGGATGACTTTAATGGTGGGGGTGCACCTTTGGCTGGAGAGCGACGTTCTTTGGCCGGGGGAGTTTGTTTTTTTTCCGCATTACTTGTGGTTTCGGAAACCATTTTTTTTCCTTCGTTTTTTTTTCCCTTTTTTTCTTCAGATTTGCGCTCCTCGTCGAGAGACTTTTTAAGATTTAATAATTCTTTGTACTTTTCTCCACTTGGATCGTTACTGGTTTCTATCTCTAGTTGTTCCTCTTCGGTCATCACTTGAGCGTATGACTTCGGTGATTTTTTTCCCGTCACAATGTTCCATACGACTTTTTTTTTGGGCGATTCATTTTCTGTGTTACATAAGTCCTCGAATTCCTCCGGGGTTACAGTTTCAGTTGTTGGCTTTGAGGAGGGAGTCTTCTTATCTGCTGCAACTTTAGGTGTCAAGTGTTCTAGCACTCTGTTCTTGGGGTTAGGCTGGGCCGGTTTAATCCTTGTGGGACAAGTAAATGTTAAGTGCCCAACCTCATTGCATATCCAACAAGCTGGACGTCTTCCAGCCACCACCACAGGCAATTTTTCTCCATTTGCTTCAATGTAGTATGGTACTTTCTTGAAAGCCGACTCGTTAAGCCACACGTCAAAAGACCATGTTCCGTTGAACTTGTCGACCGTAATAGCCGTTATTTCTCCGAACTTAAGTAAAAAGGCGCCTAAGTATTCCCCAGGAACCACAGCCGGAACTTCAAAAACTGAGATGGTCGTTCTCCTTCGACCCATGTATTCCATTCGCAGAATGTAGTCTTTCGTTATTATTTCTTTCTTCGAGAGTTCGATGCAGACTTCCTCTGTCTTAAAGAGACTATTCCAGGTGTTATAGCCTTTACATTTCACGATACGTTCAGCACGTACTCCGGTCGTTGCAATTAATTTTGCGACAGTTTCTTTCGAGGACCTAATCAGTTTTTTGGACTTTCTGTCCACTACGAACATTAATATCGTTTTTTTCTGGAATTCCTCCAACCTTGGTAACTGTATGATTACTCCAGTTTCAGTCACGAAATCCGTGCAGTCTTTTGCTTTGGCGATAAAATCGTCAACGTCAATTTTAAGGGCGGGTGCCTTAATCCAATCCGTTTTATCCGTAGGCTGAGATGGCTTCTCAACCACTTCAGAGGTCTCCGAAGGCGCACAGCTGGCAGTAGCCATGGCCGGAGAACGGTAGAAAAAAAATTAACAAACTCCAAATAAATAAAAATATAAGGAGTAACAAAAAGCAAGCAACAAATTTAACAAATAACGGTAGTAACAATAAATAACAATAATAACAATAATCACGGACTTACTGGCAGAGAAAAAATCACACAGAGCTTTGTTGCTTCGCTAGACTATATTTATTTGTAAAAAAAATACAAAATTTGGCACAAGGCCTACAAGGGGGTGGGGAAAATGTTGACCTAACTAACATTTTTAACTTAACTAGTCACAATCACCAAAACAAATTTACTCCATGATATACCTACTTAAAACCCAAAAATGACAATATATACATGGAATTGGGAGTGGGGGAACAAGAATGATATATATATATATACAATGAAAAAAATAAATAAAATTAAGTGTTAGTATAAGAACCTCCCACTAAAGAAATGTTGCCGATAAGTAGTTTTGCCAGTCGAAAAAAGGCGATGCAGGTCACGAAAGTTTTATTCTCACACCTCCTTCGAAAATTACGAAAGGAGACCTGCATCTCTGACAAAACAACAGATCAGTCACCTAATAGGGGTCGGGAATGGGAATTAGAAAATAAAAGTCGGGGTAAAAAAAAAAAAAATAAAAAAATAAAAAAAAGGGGGGGGGGAGAGGACGAAAAAAAAAGGGGGGCCTATGACAACTTACATACCGCTAGCTAAGCTAAAAAAGGGGAAGAAAAACAAAACATAACCTAATCTTGCCTAACCGGGTCAAATAAAAGGGTCAGTGTTCGGTTCGGCCACCCAATATTCTTTCTAAGGCACGTCCAAGTACCACTCAAAATTAGCTCCATTCAAACGACACAAACGCGCAACTTTCACCCACCTTTTGTTGAAATCTGCCGAAGGGAGTTTCACCTTCTCCAGCCTGACACGCATTTTCAAGCGAGACTGGAAAATGAGGACAAGCTGGGGAGCAGTGAAGGTCTCTTCCCCGTAGACTTCCTTCTGTCGTGTCGACCAAATCACTCCTCTCATGACTGCTAGTAAGCAAAGAAACACATAATGCTCCTCCCACTTCATGCTTGGTGCCCAATTGCAGCATGTCGAAAAAGACTCCAAAACGAAGAACTGTCCGTTCAACATGCGAACCGTGTAGCCTTCAACTAACTCACACAGCGGGCGAACGATGGGGCAATGAAAGAAAACATGACTGGTCGTTTCCTCCCAGTCGCCGCATCGAACACAACTTGGTGTCTCTACTAATCCCGCTGCGTAAAGCTTTTTGCCGACCCAGAGTGCATTTCGTATTGTCAGCCAGGTGAGTGATGCCTCGTAATTATCGAAACATTTCAACCCAGGCGCCCAAGGCCAGATCAAGCGAAGTTCTCCCTTCGTAAGACCGAGCTCCTCAGTAATATCGTCACGAACAGATCCCCTCACCATAACCCGATATAGTGCTTTACGAGACAACACTCGGGTGTCAGAGAGGCTTTCTGACACCCTTAGAAGGTACTTCAAGGACTGTCGACACTCGCGATAAAAGGAGCACTCGCGTCGAGGTAAACGAAATGCCTCACCCCCATGCAAGTGCACACTTTTCAAAGCCGGAAAGGCTTTCTTGGTGTCTTCCTTCCAGAATTCACCGTTTCCCTCACAAGGTGTACACATTCGGTCTAGGTAGTGTAAGCGAAGCGTATATTGACGAATCTCAACGCTTGGCATACCTAGACCGCCTTCAGACGGATGCAAGTAGCAGATCTCCCGGCGAACCATGGGCTGCTTTCCGCGCCACAAAAACGCGAAAAGAGCCTTCACTAGTTCAACTAGTGTGATCGCCGGCAGAGGGAGCACAGAAAGACGGTAGAGGATGAGAGGATAAATGTGAGAATTACACACCTCCGCTCTTCCTTTTAAAGTAAGATTTCTCAAAGACCACAGACGGGCTGCAGCCTTAACCGCTTTCAACACTTCCGACCAATTTTTCTCCAACTGGAGATCAGGACCAAACCAGACGCCGAGTATCTTGCAAGGCCCATCCGTCCAGCCAAAGGGCCCCTGAAGGGGAACACCCCTCCAGGCACCAATGCGTAAGCCAACAGACTTATCGCAGTTGATTTTGGCCCCTGTCACTTGTTCATACCGTCTTATTTCCATGTCGACGACCCTAATCTCAGCACTGCTCGTTACAAGCACAGTGACGTCGTCGGCATAGGCGGAGTACTTAATCATGGGGCAAGCACCAGACAAAGTAATCCCACGAAGGACCGGATTCACCCTAAGCCTGCGAAGGAAAGGCTCCAACGCAAGCACATAAAGCATCGGTGAAAGCGGACATCCCTGACGAATAGATCTGGACAAATCGAAAGGCTTTGACCTTATTCCATTCACTTCAACCAACGCACCGGGGTTTGCATAAAAGAGGCGAATCCAGGAGCGGAAATGGGGACCAAATCCAGCCGAAGACAAGACAGCCTCCAAGTAACGATGATCGACCCTATCGAATGCTTTGGACTGATCTAAATTGATCAGCGCGGCCTCAGTGTCGACTTTCTCTATGATCAAGCGTATCATGTGCAAATTATCTTGAATAGTCCGGCCCTTAACAGAACAAGTCTGTTCGGGACTTATTAGACGAAACAAGACAACCTGCAGACGATTAGCCAAGATCTTGGCCAAAATCTTTAACTCTGTATTTAACATTGTTAAGGGCCGGAAATTACCTATACCATCCCCACCACTCTTGTCCTTGCGGAGCAATTTGATGATACCCCTGGTAAAGTACTGGGGGATATACCCGTTCCTAAACCAGGAGTTAAACAACACAGCCAGCAGGGGGACAAAAATGGGCGACAACCTCAAATACAGTTCGTAAGGCAGACCATCGATACCCGGAGACTTATCAAGGCCAACCTGCCTTAGGGCCTCCAGGACTTCATCCTCATTTATACACCCTTCGCACCTAGCTGCTTCGGTCGCCTCGAGACGAGAAAAGTCAGCTAAATAGGCGTCGAACTGAGCCATTGTCAGACCGGGCTCCTTGGTAAAAAGATCCTGAAAATAAGAGCGAAAACCCTCCAAAATCCCGTCGTTTGTAGTCACGAGACGCCCATCCGATAATGTGACACTGGCGATGTGTCGATCAGTAGACCGTCGACGTTCCTCCGCACGCAGTGACGCGGCCATGTTTGTCGCCTCGTGCGGCACTCTTTTTAACCTAGACCTAACTATCAATCCCTGATCTGCCTTGTTATCCAAGGAGTTCAGTTCCGTTTTAGCTACAGTAAAGGTAACGCTATCCCCCGCCTCCGCCGCCCGACTTAAACTAGTTTCTAGTGCCACTTTCGTTGCCCTAGATCTAAGGTTGAGTCGACGACTATAATCGGCAACGAAGGACCTAATAACGTTCTTAAGGTGGCCCCACCACTTATTCCCAATGATAGCACCCGTCAATTCCCTCTGTAATGTTAGTAAAAGCTGTTCCCGGAAGTCCTTCAAATCGAACAACGATGTGTTGAACTTCCAGTAACCAGCCAATCTAGGCTTAGGACTATCTAAGTTTACCCGCACCCGGACAAGCCTATGATCCGAGTAAACTATATTATGAAAACTTGGACAATCTAAAAGCCCTAAATCGACTCTCCTAATTAAGAACCGATCAAGGTAACTCGAAAGTTGCCCTAAATCGGAGCCGCGACTAGCAGTCCAAGTCCATACTACTTCACGGGGTTTCTCATTTCGGAATTTATCGACAAGATCGAACTTATCGATAAAGTCCCGAAATGCCTTAGCATCCCCGTTGCTGTTAGTTCCCCTACATTTTCCCAAGCGATCTAAATCGGGATCCAAGACCGCGTTCCAGTCTCCCGCTAGAATTATCCGACGCGACGTATCCATAAAGGGCTCGATCCGCCGAAAAAAAGGAACCCGCTCAGAACTGGCGTTGGGCGCATAAACCCCAATAAGCCGAAAAGCCACATCCTTTACGGTAACATCAAGAACGCACAGCCTTCCCTCAGGATCTGCATAGATTGGGTCACACGTCGCATTCAGTGTGCGCTTAACTAGCCAGGAAACCCCTCTTGAGTGAGTATCAAAGTACGCTGAATAGAGCTGAAAGTCTCTAGTCAGCGCACCCTGATAATCACTGGGAATAAAGTGGGTCTCCTGCAAACAACATACATCCACGCCGAGTCGCTGAAGGTCACGTACTACTCGAAGTTTACGAGCGGTGTCCCTCAACCCTCGGCCATTTAGGCTTGCTAATCTGAGTGCCATTCTAGTGCTCTTAGAGTTGGGAACCCGAAACGAACATTGATGCATTTAAGACACCGACAGATGAACCCAGAGAACCTTGTCCCAATTCATTTGAGACGAGACCGTCCGGGGCCACACCGCCAATGTCTAAGGGGAAAGTTAGTTTTAATGCCCTGTAGAGTGTAGGATGGATACGAATAGGGACCCTCCCAACACAAGATTTTTGCAGTAATACTACTTCTTCATCGTTAAAGAAAGCGAGAGGAGGCGATATATTAAAGGCGTTATTCGCTTCCTCCATCATATTCCAAACCCCTTTAGCTTTGTCTCTTGCTCTAACCACAGATAAAAGTCTTTGTGCATCCAAGAAATTTTCCGGGTTGGTAATGTCTTTTTTGTGTACCATCTTTAGTGTAGCTAGGTTTCGGTAGTTCTTCTTATGATGGTTTATCATAAGATTTTCAGTTTCGGGAGTAATTTTACAGACATCCTTGCCTGTGTAGAAAGGGGTCTTCTTTTTCCGAGCCTCTAGCGAGGGACTTCGATGGCGTTTCTGGGATGTGGATGGGGCGGTGGGGGAGGCAGGAGGCGGCATATCGGTCTTCATTGGAGAGGGGGGCGGTGTACTTTTAGGGGTGTTGCACGGGGAACAGAAAGGAGATGGATTGGGGGTAACGGGCTTATCTTTTGATAAGGGGGTCAAATTAGATTCCCTTACTGGTGGGGATGACTTTAATGGTGGGGGTGCACCTTTGGCTGGAGAGCGACGTTCTTTGGCTGGTGGAGTTTTTTTTCCCGTATTAATAGTAGTATCGGCAACCTTTTTTTTTTCCTCGTTTTTTTTCTTCTTTTTTTTCCTCAGTTTTGCGCTCCTCGTCGAGAGACTTTTTCAAATTTAGTATTTCTTTGTATTTTTCACCACCAGGATCGTTGCTGGTTTCTATTTCTAGTTGTTCTTCTTCGGTCATTACTTGAGCATATGACTTCGGCGATTTTTTGCCAGTCACGATATTCCAAACGACTTTTTTTTTGGGCGATTCATTTTCGGTGTTGCATAAGTCCTCGAATTCCTCCGGGGTTACAGTTTCAGTTGTTGGCTTTGAGGAGGGAGTCTTCTTCTCCGCTGCAACTTTAGGTGTCAAGTGTTCTAGCACTCTGTTCTTGGGGTTAGGCTGGGCCGGTTTGATCCTTGTTGGGCAAGTGAAAGTTAAATGCCCAACCTCATTGCAAATCCAACAAGCTGGACGTCTTCCAGCCACCACCACAGGTAATTTTTCTCCATTTGCTTCTATGTAGTACGGAACTTTTTTAAAAGCCGACTCGTTAAGCCACACGTCAAAAGACCATGTTCCGTTGAACTTGTCGACCGTAATAGCCGTTATTTCTCCGAACTTAAGTAAAAAGGCGCCTAAGTATTCCCCAGGAACCACAGCCGGAACTTCAAAAACTGAGATGGTCGTTCTCCTTCGACCCATGTATTCCATTCGCAGAATGTAGTCTTTAGTAATTATTTCTTTCTTCGAGAGTTCGATGCAGACTTCCTCGGTCTTAAAGAGACTATTCCAGGTGTTATAACCTTTACATTTCACGATACGTTCAGCACGTACTCCGGTCGTTGCAATTAATTTTGCGACAGTTTCTTTCGAGGACCTAATCAGTTTTTTGGACTTTCTGTCCACTACGAACATTAAGATCGTTTTTTTCTGGAATTCCTCCAACCTTGGTAACTGTATGATTACTCCAGTTTCAGTCACGAAAT
The DNA here is from genome assembly GCA_963556195.1 of Sepiola atlantica. NCBI lineage: Eukaryota > Metazoa > Mollusca > Cephalopoda > Sepiida > Sepiolidae > Sepiola > Sepiola atlantica. Next base: position 28,152,443 of record OY744536.1, read on the forward strand.
CCGTGCAGTCTTTTGCTTTGGCGATAAAATCGTCAACGTCTATTTTAAGGGCGGGTGCCTTAATCCAGTCGGTTTTATCGGTAGGCTGAGATGGCTTCTCAACCACTTCAGAGGTCTCCGAAGGCGCACAGCTGGCAGTAGCCATGGCCGGAGAACGGTAGAAAAAAATTAACAAACTCCAAATAAATAAAAATATAAGGAGTAAAAAAAAAGCAAGCAACAAATTTAACAATTAACGGTAGTAACAATAAATAACAATAATAACAATAATCACGGACTTACTGGCAGAGAAAAAATCACACAGAGCTTTGTTGCTTCGCTAGACTATATTTATTTGTAAAAAAATACAAAATTTGGCACAAGGCCTACAAGGGGGTGGGGAAAATGTTGACCTAACTAACATTTTTAACTTAACTAGTCACAATCACCAAAACAAATTTACTCCATGATATACCTACTTAAAACCCAAAAATGACAATATATACATGGAATTGGGAGTGGGGGAACAAGAATGATATACATATATACAATGAAAAAATAAATAAAATTAAGTGTTAGTATAAGAACCTCCCACTAAAGAAATGTGGCCGATAAGTAGTTTTGCCAGTCGAAAAAAGGCGATGCAGGTCACGAAAGTTTTATTCTCACACCTCCTTCGAAAATTACGAAAGGAGACCTGCATCTCTGACAAAACAACAGATCAGTCACCTAATAGGGGTCGGGAATAGGAATTAGAAAATAAAAGTCGGGGTAAAAAAAAAAAAAAAAAAAAAGAAAAAAAGGGGGGGGGGGAGAGGACGAAAAAAAAAGGGGGGCCTATGACAACTTACATACCGCTAGCTAAGCTAAAAAAGGGGAAGAAAAACAAAACATAACCTAATCTTGCCTAACCGGGTCAAATAAAAGGGTCAGTGTTCGGTTCGGCCACCCAATATTCTGTCTAAGGCACGTCCAAGTACCACTCAAAATTAGCTCCATTCAAACGACACAAACGTGCAACTTTCACCCACCTTTTGTTGAAATCTGCCGGGGGGAGTTTCACCTTCTCCAGCCTGACACGCATTTTCAAGCGAGACTGGAAAATGAGGACAAGCTGGGGAGCAGTGAAGGTCTCTTCCCCGTAGACTTCCTTCTGTCGTGTCGACCAAATCACTCCTCTCATGACTGCTAGTAAGCAAAGAAACACATAATGCTCCTCCCACTTCGTGCTTGGTGCCCAATTGCAGCATGTCGAAAAAGACTCCAAAACGAAGAACTGTCCGTTCAACATGCGAACCGTGTAGCCTTCAACTAACTCACACAGCGGGCGAACGATGGGGCAATGAAAGAAAACATGACTGGTCGTTTCCTCCCAGTCGCCGCATCGAACACAACTTGGTGTCTCTACTAATCCCGCTGCGTAAAGCTTTTTGCCGACCCAGAGTGCATTTCGTATTATCAGCCAGGTGAGTGATGCCTCGTAATTATCGAAGCATTTCAACCCAGGCGCCCAAGGCCAGATCAAGCGAAGTTCTCCCTTCGTAAGACCGAGCTCCTCAGTAATATCGTCACGAACAGATCCCCTCACCATAACCCGATATAGTGCTTTACGAGACAACACTCGGGTGTCAGAGAGGCTTTCTGACACCCTTAGAAGGTACTTCAAGGACTGTCGACACTCGCGATAAAAGGAGCACTCGCGTCGAGGTAAACGAAATGCCTCACCCCCATGCAAGTGCACACTTTTCAAAGCCGGAAAGGCTTTCTTGGTGTCTTCCTTCCAGAATTCACCGTTTCCCTCACAAGGTGTACACATTCGGTCTAGGTAGTGTAAGCGAAGCGTATATTGACGAATCTCAACGCTTGGCATACCTAGACCGCCTTCAGACGGATGCAAGTAGCAGATCTCCCGGCGAACCATGGGCTGCTTTCCGCGCCACAAAAACGCGAAAAGAGCCTTCACTAGTTCAACTAGTGTGATCGCCGGCAGAGGGAGCACAGAAAGACGGTAGAGGATGAGAGGATAAATGTGAGAATTACACACCTCCGCTCTTCCTTTTAAAGTAAGATTTCTCAAAGACCACAGACGGGCTGCAGCCTTAACCGCTTTCAACACTTCCGACCAATTTTTCTCCAACTGGAGATCAGGACCAAACCAGACGCCGAGTATCTTGCAAGGCCCATCCGTCCAGCCAAAGGGCCCCTGAAGGGGAACACCCCTCCAGGCACCAATGCGTAAGCCAACAGACTTATCGCAGTTGATTTTGGCCCCTGTCACTTGTTCATACCGTCTTATTTCCATGTCGACGACCCTAATCTCAGCACTGCTCGTTACAAGCACAGTGACGTCGTCGGCATAGGCGGAGTACTTAATCATGGGGCAAGCACCAGACAAAGTAATCCCACGAAGGACCGGATTCACCCTAAGCCTGCGAAGGAAAGGCTCCAACGCAAGCACATAAAGCATCGGTGAAAGCGGACATCCCTGACGAATAGATCTGGACAAATCGAAAGGCTTTGACCTTATTCCATTCACTTCAACCAACGCACCGGGGTTTGCATAAAAGAGGCGAATCCAGGAGCGGAAATGGGGACCAAATCCAGCCGAAGACAAGACAGCCTCCAAGTAACGATGATCGACCCTATCGAATGCTTTGGACTGATCTAAATTGATCAGCGCGGCCTCAGTGTCGACTTTCTCTATGATCAAGCGTATCATGTGCAAATTATCTTGAATAGTCCGGCCCTTAACAGAACAAGTCTGTTCGGGACTTATTAGACGAAACAAGACAACCTGCAGACGATTAGCCAAGATCTTGGCCAAAATCTTTAACTCTGTATTTAACATTGTTAAGGGCCGGAAATTACCTATACCATCCCCACCACTCTTGTCCTTGCGGAGCAATTTGATGATACCCCTGGTAAAGTACTGGGGGATAGACCCGTTCCTAAACCAGGAGTTAAACAACACAGCCAGCAGGGGGACAAAAATGGGCGACAACCTCAAATACAGTTCGTAAGGCAGACCATCGATACCCGGAGACTTATCAAGGCCAACCTGCCTTAGGGCCTCCAGGACTTCATCCTCATTTATACACCCTTCGCACCTAGCTGCTTCGGTCGCCTCGAGACGAGAAAAGTCAGCTAAATAGGCGTCGAACTGAGCCATTGTCAGACCGGGCTCCTTGGTAAAAAGATCCTGAAAATAAGAGCGAAAACCCTCCAAAATCCCGTCGTTTGTAGTCACGAGACGCCCATCCGATAATGTGACACTGGCGATGTGTCGATCAGTAGACCGTCGACGTTCCTCCGCACGCAGTGACGCGGCCATGTTTGTTGCCTCGTGCGGCACTCTTTTTAACCTAGACCTAACTATCAATCCCTGATCTGCCTTGTTATCCAAGGAGTTCAGTTCCGTTTTAGCTACAGTAAAGGTAACGCTATCCCCCGCCTCCGCCGCCCGACTTAAACTAGTTTCTAGTGCCACTTTCGTTGCCCTAGATCTAAGGTTGAGTCGACGACTATAATCGGCAACGAAGGACCTAATAACGTTCTTAAGGTGGCCCCACCACTTATTCCCAATGATAGCACCCGTCAATTCCCTCTGTAATGTTAGTAAAAGCTGTTCCCGGAAGTCCTTCAAATCGAACAACGATGTGTTGAACTTCCAGTAACCAGCCAATCTAGGCTTAGGACTATCTAAGTTTACCCGCACCCGGACAAGCCTATGATCCGAGTAAACTATATTATGAAAACTTGGACAATCTAAAAGCCCTAAATCGACTCTCCTAATTAAGAACCGATCAAGGTAACTCGAAAGTTGCCCTAAATCGGAGCCGCGACTAGCAGTCCAAGTCCATACTACTTCACGGGGTTTCTCATTTCGGAATTTATCGACAAGATCGAACTTATCGATAAAGTCCCGAAATGCCTTAACATCCCCGTTGCTGTTAGTTCCCCTACGTTTTCCCAAGCGATCTAAATCGGGATCCAAGACCGCGTTCCAGTCTCCCGCTAGAATTATCCGACGCGACGTATCCATAAAGGGCTCGATCCGCCGAAAAAAAGGAACCCGCTCAGAACTGGCGTGGGGCGCATAAACCCCAATAAGCCGAAAAGCCACATCCTTTACGGTAACATCAAGAACGCACAGCCTTCCCTCAGGATCTGCATAGATTGGGTCACACGTCGCATTCAGTGTGCGCTTAACTAGCCAGGAAACCCCTCTTGAGTGAGTATCAAAGTACGCTGAATAGAGCTGAAAGTCTCCAGTCAGCGCACCCTGATAATCACTGGGAATAAAGTGGGTCTCCTGCAAACAACATACATCCACGCCGAGTCGCTGAAGGTCACGTACTACTCGAAGTTTACGAGCGGTGTCCCTCAACCCTCGGCCATTTAGGCTTGCTAATCTGAGTGCCATTCTAGTGCTCTTAGAGTTGGGAACCCGAAACGAACATTGATGCATTTAAGACACCGACAGATGAACCCAGAGAACCTTGTCCCAATTCATTTGAGACGAGACCGTCCGGGGCCACACCGCCAATGTCTAATGGGAAAGTTAGTTTTAATGCCCTGTAGAGTGTAGGATGGATACGTATAGGGACCCTCCCAACACAAGATTTTTGCAGTAATACTACTTCTTCATCGTTAAAGAAAGCGAGAGGAGGCGATATATTAAAGGCGTTATTCGCTTCCTCCATCATATTCCAAACCCCTTTAGCTTTGTTTCTTGATCTAACCACGGATAAAAGTCTTTTAGCATCCAAGAAATTTTCCGGGTTGGTGATGTCTTTTTTGTTGACTATCTTCAGTGCAGCTAGGTTTCGGTAGTTCTTCTTATGATGGTTTATCATAAGATTTTCAGTTTCGGGAGTAACTTTACAGATATCCTTGCCTGTGTAGAAAGGGGTCTTCTTTTTCCGGGCCTCTAGCGAGGGACTTCGATGGCGTTTCTGGGATGTGGAGGGGGCGGTGGGTGAGGCAGGAGGCGGCATATCGGTCTTCATTGGAGAGGGGGGCGGTGTACTTTTAGGGGTGTTGCACGGGGAACAGAAAGGAGATGGATTAGGGGTAACGGGCTTATCTTTTGATAAGGGGGTCAGATTAGATTCCCTTACTGGTGGGGATGACTTTAATGGTGGGGGTGCACCTTTGGCTGGAGAGCGACGTTCTTTGGCTGGTGGAGTTTTTTTTCCCGTATTAATAGTAGTATCGGCAACCTTTTTTTTTTCCTCGTTTTTTTTTTCTTTTTTTTCCTCAGTTTTGCGCTCCTCGTCGAGAGACTTTTTCAAATTTAGTATTTCTTTGTATTTTTCACCACCAGGATCGTTGCTGGTTTCTATTTCTAGTTGTTCTTCTTCGGTCATTACTTGAGCATATGACTTCGGCGATTTTTTGCCAGTCACGATATTCCAAACGACTTTTTTTTTGGGCGATTCATTTTCGGTGTTGCATAAGTCCTCGAATTCCTCCGGGGTTACAGTTTCAGTTGTTGGCTTTGAGGAGGGAGTCTTCTTCTCCGCTGCAACTTTAGGTGTCAAGTGTTCTAGCACTCTGTTCTTGGGGTTAGGCTGGGCCGGTTTGATCCTTGTTGGGCAAGTGAAAGTTAAATGCCCAACCTCATTGCAAATCCAACAAGCTGGACGTCTTCCAGCCACCACCACAGGTAATTTTTCTCCATTTGCTTCTATGTAGTACGGAACTTTTTTGAAAGCCGACTCGTTAAGCCACACGTCAAAAGACCATGTTCCGTTGAACTTGTCGACCGTAATAGCTGTTATTTCTCCGAACTTAAGTAAAAAGGCGCCTAAGTATTCGCCAGGAACCACAGCCGGAACTTCAAAAACTGAGATGGTCGTTCTCCTTCGACCCATGTATTCCATTCGCAGAATGTAGTCTTTAGTAATTATTTCTTTCTTCGAGAGTTCGATGCAGACTTCCTCGGTCTTAAAGAGACTATTCCAGGTGTTATAACCTTTACATTTCACGATACGTTCAGCACGTACTCCGGTCGTTGCAATTAATTTTGCGACCGTTTCTTTTGAGGACCTAATCAGTTTTTTGGACTTTCTGTCCACTACGAACATTAATATCGTTTTTTTCTGGAATTCCTCCAACCTTGGTAACTGTATAATTACTCCAGTTTCAGTCACGAAATCCGTGCAGTCTTTTGCCTTGGCGACAAAATCGTCAACGTCAATTTTAAGGGCGGGTGCCTTAATCCAATCTGTTTTATCCGTAGGCTGAGATGGCTTCTCAACCACTTCAGTGGTCTCCGAAGGCGCACAGCTGGCAGTAGCCATGGCCGGAGAACGGTAGAAAAAAAATTAACAAACTCCAAATAAATAAAAATATAAGGAGTAACAAAAAGCAAGCAACAACTTTAACAAATAACGGTAGTAACAATAAATAACAATAATAACAATAATCACGGACTTACTGGCAGAGAAAAAATCACACAGAGCTTTGTTGCTTCGCTAGACAAATAGTGTTTTAACATTCACTCTTAATATACACGAATGTAGAACATTCCATTATTACTCCAAGGGGGAGACAGGCATCAATTATCTTTGTTACTACAATAATGTTCCTTATAATTAAAATATTATTTTATTTTACTCAGATTTTATTTTCAATGCTAAAATATTTATTTAATATATAATGTTCCTTATAATTAAAATATTATTTTATTTTACTCAGATTTTATTTTCAATGCTAAAATATTTATTTAATATATAATGTTCCCCATAATTAAAATATTATTTTATTTTACTCAGATTTTATTTTCAATGCTAAAATATTTATGTAATATATAATGTTCGTTATAATTAAAATATTATTTTATTTTACTCAGATTTTATTTTCAATGCTAAAATATTTATTTAATACATAATGTTCGTTATAATTAAAATATTATTTTATTTTACTCAGATTTTATTTTCAATACTAAAATATTTATGTAATATATAATGTTCCCTATAATTAAAATATTATTTAATTTTACTCTGATTTTATTTTCAATGCTAAAATATTTATTTAATACATAATGTTCCCTATAATTAAAATATTATTTTATTTTACTCTGATTTTATTTTCAATGCTAACATATTTATTTAATACATAATGTTCCATATAATTGAAATATTATTTTATTTTACACAGATTTCATTTTCAATGCTAAAATATTTATTTCATATATAATGTTCTCTATAATTAAAATATTATTTTATTTTACTCACATTTTCTTATCAATATGTAAATATTATTTCATCACTATCCTATAATTTAAGATTTATATTATTTTACGTCAATTCGAAACTATTTAAAATATTTTTTAAATTTCCATTAAAAAAAAAAGGACATTGCTTCAGACAAGACACGAAGCTATTTGATGTAAGGAGCTAAAATACCACTTAAAGGTTAAAAACTAGTCAACGATAAGTGTTAGATGGATAGATACCGACACCAAAACAGCAATTCTTCCCCCTTTGTCAGAAACATAGCTCATTGAATGTGAGGACTAAAGGATAAACTGAGGGAAGCGAGAGTTACGAGGCTGACGAAAGTAAACCCATGCCCCACTTTCTACTGTCCTAAATTTCTATTCTCCATTTAATTTAAATAATATTTTATATTATTTAATATTTTTTCAATACGAACCCATCATTTTTATATCACTTCATATTCTAAATAATTTTAATATTATTCTATATTCGTAAGTTTATTTTCAATAAAAAATCATATTCTAAAATAAAATTTAATATTCCTGATAATTTAAATATTATTGTATATCCTAACAGTATATTTTCAGTAAGAAATAATATTTCCAAATTAATTTCATATTCTTTATAATTGAAATATTATTTAACATTGATAATAGTTTATTTTCAAAACGAAATACTCCTATAATTTACTACTTATATTCTTTATAATTTAAGTATTATTTTTATATTAATAATAGTTAAAAAAAAATAAATCGTATTATCAAATATTGTTTTTTGTTCCTCTTTAATTTATATATTATACTAAGATTTTATTTTCGATACGGACAATTTTATTTAAAATAAAATCATATTTTCTAACTACTAAAAAACTATTTTACGTTACTTCCAAGTTATTTCAAATACGAACATTTTTTTTCAAATATTATTTTATGCTCATACAACTTTAATGTTATTAAATTTTCCAGGCACTTTAATTTGAATACCTCAATATAAATTCAAATATTTTTTCTGCTACACACCATTTTGATATTATGTAATATTTCTCACGGTTTATTTTCAATATGGAAATATTATTTTAAATATCGTTTTTTGTTAATGTAACATGGTCTCAAACAATGGTATACGTGACTGCATACCATAGCGGACAATACGAAAATTCGCACAAGTTTGAATATTCCGCGCCCACTTCTAAACGGCGTGGCGTCGATCACGTGCCCCTATTTTTGTCCCCACTTTCCCAAGAAACCATCGAAATTAAACGACATCCGTTTAACCTCCTCACCTTTTCAGTAAATCGCTGACCTGGCACCATGTGATATTCACACTTGCTTGGAGTCTTCGGCATCTATCCCAACGAACACCTAGCAATCAAGCAAAACTGATACTGCTATTAATTTGTTGCTGCTATTTTAAACAATGCCGTGTACAATCTCTGAAGCCATTGCTACATTATTCAAAAGAAGGAAGTGCATGCTATATTAATAAATGTACCCCCAAAAAGTGTATCTTGCCTACTTTAAAGTAGCACTTTGAGATCAGGACTGAAGTTGAACAACTCACCATGGTCTCAAGGAAAGAAAGCAAAGCTCAGGTTAGGTGTGCTAATAGTAAAGAACCAACAAACTATTTGGATAACTGCCACTTCTGCATTGTCAATGTAAAAGATTACAATAATAAAAGTGAACAACACTTAAAATATCCAAATATTCCATTCATCATTTGGCAAGTTGATCCTCATTTACTGACCTACCAGATGTTGAATCGCTCAGTTCGCCTACTTCTACAGACTTGCATTTATAAGCCGTACGATTCAAGTCTAAATTAAATGTATTGGTTAAAAATTCGTATTTTCAAAAAACAAGTCCGTTGACTTGTTATTTCTATGTCACAAGAGAAAAGACTGCTGAAACCTGGTACAGTAATCTCCTCCCATTGTAACAGTGATTCAGTGAAATACTTCCATTTAGATGGTCAACTTGTTTAGTCTAATGATGATAAATGACTTTTCTTACTTTGCGACTGCCTGCATATAATTCAAGTTGGTACGGACTTTTATAGACAGTTCTAAAAGAAGCATGAACTCAGTCTTGCTTAATATCGAAAATAAATATGCCTCGATACCAGTGGAACATTCAGTGAAAATAAAAGAAGATTATGCTTAAATCAAGATTCGTCCGGAGAGATTGAACTACCATGTCCATGACTGAGTAATTTGTGTATATTTGAAAAGATTGAAATATTCTCTTGATAAGAGGATCGTTAGATAAAATACCCCTGTTTCTTGTACTTATGAGATAGTAGGTGGATCACTGGGAAAAGACGGAATGGTCACCAAAATAGTCTTATATCTGATGTATGGTGATAAAAGTATCCTGAATTCGCCTCTGGTTGATAGGAATAATTATATCTCCCGTTACTGAATATAGAACTTGGTGTCATAAGGAAATTGGTCAGCACTCTTTATAATAGTCAGATATGCCTTAAGATGAAATACTGCTGTCACATCACAGGGGGGGGGGCGCACAGAGCAACTTTTCCTGTATACACAGAGTACAAAATCGACTTTCTCACAAAAGAGTCATTGCTAGTCTCTCTTTACAATGGTCATTATTTCCATGGAAGGTGCTCGACTGAGCTCCAATCTGTGGTTCCTCCTTGTAAGTCATTCACAGCGAGAACTAGTAGTCGTACTACAACAACGGAAGAAGATATTTATTTTCTACTTCCGGCGTCAGACAGAATTTCCATGGACAGAATTTCTTGGCAAGTTTGAAAAAATGTTTTTTTTAAACATAGTTCACCCCAAACAAGGCAGGCCGCCACTGTAGACGTAAGGGACTACTGAGAAAAAAGAGAGAAGGTTTTTTTTTTGGGGGGGGGGGGGGTTGGGGAGTGCGGGTCAACCTAAATTAGGAGCTGCGCAGCAAGATGGCTGTTTACATTAGCTTTCAATTTCTGCAAACACAGAATTAAGTACATTCATATAGTACACATTAGAATTTGTATGTGAGTGGCCAAAGAGTATGGGGGAAAAAGTGCTTATCTTCTCGTCGGATTACATTGGGAAATATCGGGTCAGGCCCGGCGCGCTTGGCCTCGAATGACTGCAGAGGGAGGAGAATCACCTTTTTGAGTAAGGAATTTGACGGGAGGGGATATTTGTTTTCAAGCAGTTCGAAGACATTTTTTTCCTTGCTATAGTTAGGACGACTTTTAAAAATGTTATTGTTCGCATATCGTTGGCCAAGTAACTAGGGATATATGTTTTGAAATAGTGAAAGAAATGCTCTCACCTGTGGAACAGCTTAACGTATGATTCCTTCCATGATGATTACAACTTTCTTGTCTTCAATACAATGTCAACAGATTCTTGCTATGAACTATCTATATGTCTCACGTTTTCTAATTCTCAGTGATAAAAAAGAAAAGTGGAGTAACATTTGGTGGATCACACTTGGTTGCAACAGTGAGTATAGAAGAAGCTAGAGCTTGGAACCCCTTTTTTGGTGTGGTGTATAAGTTTATTTGGAAAAGGAAAGCTAACAACTACATAGATATAATAAGGGAGCTACGGTTGAGTTTACAATATCTTGGATGTAGAATGAGCGCCAATATACATTATTGAAACAGTCACTTGGAAATATTCCAGAGAACATCTGTGACGTGAGTTAAGAACAAGAATACATGAACATAATACTGGAAGAATGTTACCAAAGAAGATCGGATTTTTCTAAGAGATGTTAACGGAGCTGTACATCATAGAGGATCAACTAGAAAGACATTTGTGCTATAAACTAGTAACTGGAATAAATTAACTTCTGAACATATTTTATTACCATTATACGTAATACTTACATAATTTTGTGTATCACATTTACTCTTGGAACTCGATTATGTGTATAATGTTCATATCCAACAAAAATGTAAGTTTTATAACTTACAAAAATGATGTAAGATGTGGACACAGCAGCACAAGATTCTATAAAATGTATTAGCATAGCACGCGCCAGAAACATTGGGTTGACCAGTATAATAGGTATTGAGTTTCTGTGTTTCATCCGTAACCGATAGACGAATAACAAGGCACCATCACCATCAGGGTTTTGATCACTCCTAGAGGAAGAACCCATCCCTGGTTTCCGTTTACCTTACATTCAGGGTATTTTTGCCATAGTCGACACGATGGCCACTGCGAGTTGGCGACAATATTTGCCCATAGCTAATACCTATTGCCCTCATTTCCTCCAAATTTCTCTGGTTTAATGACAATTTCGGAATAAAATAATCTTTACACGTGTTTCTGAAGAAGTCTGTAGCTGCCATATCTTTGATTTGTTACTTTAAAAAATCATAACATTTAAAAATATTTAATATTGAGCTTCATCTTTGCTTTGGAAATTGATTCCTATTCGAATCGATCTAAAATGTATATAAAAAGTTGCCTTCATATTGTTACCTCCCTATAGAGCGAAATATTTAAAGGCATCTTTAGCCTTACTGGCTGAGTTTCCAATGTTTTCCTCAAACTGACGGTATCAATGGAAGATCAATCTAATGTATAGTGCTAATTGAAGTAATATATATGTATGTCATCACCATCAGGGTTTTTTTTTAATCTCTACCGGAGGAGGGACCCCTCCCTGGTTACCATCCACCTTGTTTGTGAATGTCAGTTTTTTTTTTGCCATAGTCTCCACGCTAGGCACAGCGGGTTGGCGACGTTATTTGCCCATAGCTAGGTGTCCACATACAGCGCCTGGTATTCCCAAATGGTTACCCTTCTTGTACTGACCAGACTCAACGTCGCTTAACTTCAATGATCTAACGGGAACTGGTGTGTCAACGTGATAATGCTGTATGCAGTTTACAGAATATATTTGATTATTAAACATGCACACGATTTAATACTCGTTGAAATCAGGTTTAATATAGAAGAGTAGAAAGTGACTAACTTGGTTTTACTTTCAACAGCCTCGTAACTCTCGCTTCCCTTATTTTGTCCTTTAATCCTCACATTCCATGAGCGATGTTTCTGACAAAGGGGAAAGAATTGCTGTTTTCTGGGTTGGAATCTATCCATTTAACACTTTTTGTTGGCTAGTTTTTGACGTTGAAGTAGCATTGTTTTAGCTCTTTATATTAAGTGGCTTCATGCCTTGTCTTAAGCGATTGCCATAAAAAACATATTTTACGAAACCGATCTTAATGTTTGTAGCTTGCGCTTTGAAAATAATAGATTTTTTCCGAAAAAATTCGCGATAATCAGAAACGTTTACATCTTATCTACCTCAGTTACTAGGAAAAAGAACTTTTTCCCCATCCACATAAATAACCCAGAAAAACTCGACTAGCAGCAAAATTGCACCCTTTTATTTTACAAGTCCCTAGATCTTACATCTCAGTGGCAATGTGCCTTGTTTCGGGTGAATATTAGTACAAACAAAATCTAATTATCTCCTTACGTCTCAGTAGGAATGTGCATTGTTTAAGGTGAATATTAGTAAAATAAAAAAATAAAAATCTGAAAAAAAATGTTAGCGGGCACTGCTCTAAGTACGTCCAAACTGGGTTTTAACCGGTTTTGAGAATTATTAACACTTTGTGTTTTTTTGATTTCCTAGATTTTGATGGATTATTTACTGAATGGAGAGGTCGAAATGTTTTGGTATTTTGGATAATATTTTTTTGTTTACAGGAAATAATACATTTGCACCAAGCTTTCTAATAAAGTAATGAATTTATTATATTACGTGATCATTAATTAATAAATACTGAAAATTCCATTAAAATTGGTTGATCTTCTGAATTTTGATGGATTATTTAGTGAATGGAGAATTCGAAATGCCTTCTTATTATTATTACGACAGCCATTATTTTCCACGCAATGCAATGACGTCATTTTCGAGCCAACAGACCTGTAGTAACTCTCGGTGGCCATGGCCCAATAATGAACAGATATGGTTGGTTGATTAAATAAACAAACAACACCAAATGAAAAAAAATAATTTTAGCACGGGACGCTGTCATATCAAAGAACCGAATAGTCGGTATCATATTAAAAAATGAAGAAGAAAATAACACAACATTGTTCTGATTTATAAGCCTCACATCTTTTATTTTCTATTCAAACAAACAGACAAACATTTACATTTGTAAGTGATTTGTTGTCGCTTACAAGTCACTAAAGAGTTCATCGACTTCACTCAACAATTGGACCATGACGGTGCGTGACAGCTTACCGATGTATTTCTCGTCTGGATAGTAAACCTCTCTCTGAAAGAGTCCAAGAATGTTTAGGTACTCAACCTGGCCGATGACGTAGGCTTTGTAATGGAATTCCGCGAGCAGGTTGATTCGATAAATCTAAAGAAGTAGAACACAATAAAACTTAGAGGAAAAAACACGATATTAAAATGAAACAGAGAAACTTTATGTGTATTTTAATTAAATAAACAAAAATAAATCAAAACTTAAAAGCAGCGATGTATTCACTTACAAAGTAGAGAGGATTTATTTGTCGGTCTTTCGTTCTGTAAGATTTCGTCAAAAATGTTAGCAATTTATTTGGGTTGAACTTATATGCACACATGTATTTATAGTAGTATGAAAATATACAATTGTTTTGTGAGCTACAGAGAAACCCTTGTGTCATTCCGTCAACGTAAACTTTAAGAAATGCACCAAACTTTGATGTTATTGCTTTTTCCTTTCCCTTTGCAAAACTCAATCATGTTCTGTAAATCAAAAAACAAAAACAACAATTTTCTTCTACAAAACAACCAAACAAAACAACATCAATAAATATTTGAAGATATAAAAGACTTGAAGCATAAAAACATTCACCAATATGACAGTATTTTATTTACCTACTCTCCAGGAGGTTAGACACAAGGTCAGGTGTGAGTTTTGATGAAAGTGTTTCTGTGGAACGAACTTGATTCGAACCCAGCACATCCAGGTCCTCAGTCCGCGTCGTTAACAACTTAGCAGTATTCGGCAATAAATAACCCGAAAAGGGGTGATATGCCGTAAAACAAAACAACTAAACCAAACAACATGAATACATATTTGAAGGTATAAAGAACTTGACGCATAAAAAACATTTGCCAAAAATGACCAGATTCGGCATTAAATAACCTTAAAACGGTTAATATGCCGTAAAACAAAACAACTAAATCGTAAGGCCTACACACACGCACATATGACATGATAAGTAGGATAACTATACCGCCGATCAGACGATTCGAACTCAGGACCCGAGTAACTATTAGTTAACTCCAATCAAAACATCTTTATGCATTCGTCCACAGCAACATAAAATGTGAGAGAAATGAACCCGATATTTTATTTCCTAATATATATATATATATATATATATATATATATATATATATATATATATATATATTACATTATATTTATTATATATATATATATATATATATTATATTATATATATATATAATAAATATAATATATATATATATATAATAAATATAATGTAATATATATATATAATATATATAATATATAATATGATATATATAATATATAATATAATATATATATATAATATATATATATATAATAGAATATATATATATATAATATATAATATATATAATATATATTATATATAATATAATATATATATATAATATATATATATATAATATAATATATATATATATATATAATATAATATAATATATAATATAATATAATATAATATAATATAATATAATATATATATATAATATAATATAATATATATATATATATATATATATATATAATATATATATATATATATATATATATATATATATATATATATATATATATATAATCTTACAATATGACTTGCTTAAAAACTGAACCCTGGAAACCCTTTCTTTCTATTTTAAATATGATACCGTCTGTCTATCCTCGCTCCGAGATACAACATTTCCATCTTTATTTCTGTTGTCAAAAAAAGACATTCCAAATTGGTTTGGTTCGATCTTTAGTAATTCCAATTACTTACCGAGAAAAAGGGTTTGCTGACATCAGGGAAGCGTAGAATGCCCAAGTCCAATAGAGCCTTTTTCTTGACTTTGTGTGTCAGCAAGTTATTGAAGATGTTATAACTGACATCTAACATCATTTGGGATAGACTATCGATATCGATGCTTGTATCTTGAAGTATATCTGCATTTCCGATCAAATTGCTAAACCATGTACGGATGTCTCTCATCTGGAAAAAAAATAGATCGTTAATATTATGGAGTCAGCAGCCATTTTCAGTCAGCAACACATTATAGCATTTGCCTTCGCTCACACGAGACCCTCGATACTCACCTTCTGTCGACAGCGTCTATTTGTACTTCCGGTAGATATTACATATACTTATTGTGAACCTTCGTTTGTGTGCGTTCACTGCAAAGGCCGTGATCGTACACTCGTTACATTCGTCCGAATAAGTTGTTTGATTTAAACACTGGCTGTAATGTTAATCACTTGATCGTGGTCGCTGCTGTACTAAAATGATCTTCCTTCGAAATAAAATCACAACTTTAAAACAAGTAACGATTTTTATTTTGTGAGGTTAGATTGATACTTACATTTTTCTACCGAACGACAGACTTGGCCTTTTGGCCAAGATGAAAGTGTAGTATCTGTTACGATGGCTACTACACCCTATAGACCGGTATCGTCTTGGCCTTCGGGGCTTGATGCCGCCGGTCTGTGGGTTTGTCCTGTGCAGTTCTAGGAGGTCAACCCTCCCAGGCTTTGCCTTCTCACCCTTTCAGAAGGGTTTAGTTTATTGCTAATCGCCTGAGGCGCCTCTACCGGAGAATGCCGACGGGGCTACCCAGGCAATTTTTAAAGGTCATAAGTGCTCTTCCTCTTGGATGCTGACTTATTAAATCCCACTTTCTTACTTTGTGTCACATCTTACTGCTGTGGGAGGTAGATAAATAAATAACTTTCGATCACAAAATACGAGCCTGACTGAATCAAATCGCAAGTCAAATTGAACACAGACAGTCCTTTAGATAAGGGAATAGAGACCAATCGGTCGCTCAGACTAAGCAAAGATTAAGTGCCCCACTCTTCCCTCTTAGTTGAAATATATACACACACACACACACACACACACACACACATATATATATATATATATATATATATATATATATATATATATATATATATATATATATATATATATATATATATGCATATATATTGGTCTAATTTATTCAGGCAAATCACACATCCCAATATCTTTGAAAAGAATACCTGGTACTTATGCAGATTAAAACCCAACCTAATCTTAACCCTAACCGTAACCCAAACCGAAGCCAAATCGATTTAAGCTTGGGTTATAAACTGCATCTTGACCAGTGGGCCGTTTATCTAGAATTGCCCTTAATTTTTGCAAAGTCTCAAGTGGCTCACACTCACAGCATGGAGAATCGTATCAAAGGATACGTTAGTATATTAAGGAGTCAGCCTATTTTCTGGGTGGTATAATCCTGAACCAGATAGTTTCACATCACCGGCCTGTCGTCGGCATCTCACTAAACATGCACCATTCCGTATGTTTACAATATTTCCGGTCTCTTCATTTCTTCCGTTATTTGCTAATGATTAACACATAGAAAAATAAATTAAACTGGAATTTGAGAACAATCTATTTCATTTGATAGCCACGTAATCACAAAACATTGCGGAAAAATATAAAAAAACTCAAAACCACATCAATACGTCGATGTACATCTTCTGTGTTGTATAACAGCTTTGACACTCTGCACATTCTAAAAAATTTTAAAAAAATCGCTCAGGGTAACGAATAATAATGACAAAAAGACGCACCGGTAAAAAAAACACCGGTCGTTATCGCCAGAAAACAAAACAATAACAACGACAAAATATCAGCGTATATATATATATATATATATATATATATATATATATATATATATATATATATATATATATATATATATATAAAGTTTAAAGTTCATATTTTGTTTTTTTTTTAACTATCTATTTGACATTTATTAAAGAATAAGGTAAAAAGAATTACCTTTTTTAAGCATATAAAGATGCGATATCATTTTTTTTTTTTTAAAGAAAATAAATCGAAAACGATTTTTTTTTTTTCTTCTTTTTCCTTGTATAAACCTTCATTCTTTTATTGGTTTATAATAATACAAATAATTTCGCCAGTAGAAAACCTGGCTTCTTCAGTGTGTCTATATCCCGATGTTAATGGATTTGGAGGTTTCCCGACTACTGTTGTGGTAAACGGGCTTAGCGGAAGTTGTTGTTGTTTATCCGTTTTCAAATATGAAGGCGCGTATGCTCGCGAGACAGATATAAAGTTTAAAGTTCATATTTTTTTTTTTATAAACCAATAAAAGAATGAAGGTTTATACAAGGAAAAAGAAGAAAAAAAAAAAATCGTTTTCGATTTATTTTCTTTAAAAAAAAAAAAAATGATATCGCATCTTTATATGCTTAAAAAAGGTAATTCTTTTTACCTTATTCTTTAATAAATGTCAAATAGATGCTTAAAAAAAAAAAAATATGAACTTTAAACTTTATATCTGTCTCGCGAGCATACGCGCCTTCATATTTGAAAACGGATAAACAACAACAACTTCCGCTAAGCCCGTTTACCACAACAGTAGTCGGGAAACCTCCAAATCCATTAACATCGGGATATAGACACACTGAAGAAGCCAGGTTTTCTACTGGCGAAATTATTTGTATTATTATAAACCAATAAAAGAATGAAGGTTTATACAAGGAAAAAGAAGAAAAAAAAAAAATCGTTTTCGATTTATTTTCTTTAAAAAAAAAAAAAATGATATCGCATCTTTATATGCTTAAAAAAGATAATTCTTTTTACCTTATTCTTTAATATATATATATATATATATATATATATATATATATATATGTATTTTTAGCCTGAATATTCCCCCCGGGGATGAAACGCGGGAGCCTCTGTGTAGCTTAATTGCCATAAATATATTTTCATAGCTTACTACTATATATATATATATATATATATATATATATATATATATATATATATATATATATATATATATATATATATATATGTGTGTGTGTGTGTGTATATATATGTATGTATATATGTATATATATGTATATATATGTAGAGCGCAAGAGAGAGAAAGAAAGAGTAAGAGAAAGAGAGAGAGAGAGAAAGAAAGAGAGAGAAAGAGAGAGAGAGAGAGAAAGAGGGAGAGAGATTATTTTTCGATGTCCAGACATTTATTATTTAAGAAAGAAAACAATATCTTTTCGATATAATATGAAAATAAAATAGATGTGTCTTTCCATTTTTCATAAATGTTTATATGAAATAAATAATATTCCTTACTGTTAGTTTAATATAATTGCCTTTAAAAATAAAACAATAAACAGAAGAAAACAACATTTCTAAATTCGTCTTATACTTGGTCTTCATAGTTTTTTTTTCTTTTCACAACTTCTGTTAAACATTAAAAGTTCCAGCTTCAAAACTAGAAAAGGTAATATTTCAGTGTGCAACAGATTCCTTATTTACGTCCCCCACCCTTCGCACGAGGGCAGAGTTAGACACAAAGTCGGTTTTTAATATGAGGAATACACAGGTCCTCAAAAAGGGGAACCTGGATCGGAACAAAAATGAAAATGACCTTAGTCTAGAAGGATTTCCTCTCACTGACCTAGGGCAGAACAGCTACTACATTTTAAATTATTTATTGATGAAATAGAAAAATATGTTTCAACAAGTTCGGCGCAAGTCTATGAAAAGCGTGTGGAGTACTCCTCTGTCTATCTTACTCGTAGCTAGATTCATTGTAGCCACCAATATACCACATTTACTCTAGAGAGATCCTATTCTTATATACTAACGAGTCACTTCTTATCAAGGCGAAATACTACTCGAGGATTATGGTCAATAAGATTGAGAGTTGGACGAGGAACAACAAACTCAGAGGACAAGAAAACGGTAGGTGAAATTGGATTTAATTTAATGTTTTAAGAGAACGGCTCGACAAGAATTTGTTAATATTGGCTTGAAAACGAACATGTTGTAGTCAGCCGGGAAGCATACCGGTGATATTGTGTTCCATGGATGATACTTAATATTAGTAAGAACTTAGTTGACTTACATTTTTGTTTTTTTGGCTGGCTTGTCCAATATACCGCAGACCGCCTATTCTTAGTCGCTGCACCTTTTGGACAGAATAGCGAGACTGCTTTTTCACGTACATATTCATATCCAAGGCAAGCATCAATTCTTTCCAAGTGTATTCGCTGCGGATATCCATCTCAAGGATTCCGCACATCATTACCTAAAAGGACAACCACATTTATATCACTTACAAAATCACATTTAGATTTCAAAATATAACTTTGTAAAATGAAAAACCTATTTATTTATTATCTATCTCACGGATTCCGCACATCATTACCTAAAAAACACACATTTACTTCACTTTGCAAGTCATATTTACATTTCAATATATAACTTTGTAAAATGAAAAACCTATTTATTACCCATCTCAAGGATTCCGCACATCATTACCTAAAAACACACACATTTACTTCACTTTGCAAATCACATATAGATTTCAATATATAACTTTGTAAAATGAAAAACCTATTTATCATCCATCTCAAGGATTCCGCACATCATTACCTTAAAAAACACACATTTACTTCATTTTGCAAATCACATATAGATTTCAATATATAACTTTGTAAAATGAAAAACCTATTTATCATCCATCTCAAGGATTCCGCACATCATTACCTTAAAAAACACACATTTACTTCATTTTGCAAATCACATATAGATTTCAATATATAACTTTGTAAAATGAAAAACCTATTTATCATCCATCTCAAGGATTCCGCACATCATTACCTTAAAAAACACACATTTACTTCAATTTGCAAATCACATATAGATTTCAATATATAACTTTGTAAAATGAAAAACCTATTTATCATCCATCTCAAGGATTCCGCACATCATTACCTAAAAACACACACATTTACTTCCATTTGCAAATCACATATAGATTTCAATATATAACTTTGTAAAATGAAAAACCTATTTATTATCTATCTCAAGGATTCCGGACATCATTACCTAAAAACACACACATTTACTTCCATTTGCAAATCACATATAGATTTCAATATATAACTTTGTAAAATGAAAAACCTATTTATCATCCATCTCAAGGATTCCGCACATCATTACCTTAAAAAACACACATTTACTTCAATTTGCAAATCACATATAGATTTCAATATATAACTTTGTAAAATGAAAAACCTATTTATTTATTATCTATCTCACGGATTCCGCACATCATTACCTAAAAAACACACATTTACTTCACTTTGCAAGTCATATTTACATTTCAATATATAACTTTGTAAAATGAAAAACCTATTTATTACCCATCTCAAGGATTCCGCACATCATTACCTAAAAACACACACATTTACTTCACTTTGCAAATCACATATAGATTTCAATATATAACTTTGTAAAATGAAAAACCTATTTATCATCCATCTCAAGGATTCCGCACATCATTACCTTAAAAAACACACATTTACTTCATTTTGCAAATCACATATAGATTTCAATATATAACTTTGTAAAATGAAAAACCTATTTATCATCCATCTCAAGGATTCCGGACATCATTACCTAAAAACACACACATTTACTTCATTTTGCAAATCACATATAGATTTCAATATATAACTTTGTAAAATAAAAAACCTATTTATTATCCATCTCAAGGATTCCACACATCATTACCTTAAAAACACACACATTAACGTCACTTTGCAAATCACATTTAGATTTCAATATATAACTTTGTAAAATGAAAAACCTTTAGATACTACATATTATATTTATTTATAAAAAAAATATAAATCAATCAAAATAATACAAAAAGTCCAATCAAAGTTCCGAAATCCCGACATGTGCAACCCAAGTCAAATCCATTGATTTATTTATCATTAACATTGGATATGGACACATTTCGCGACTGGATAACTTTGCCGGCCCCTTCAATTTCACGTATTTGGACTGCTGTTTGTATCTTGGAGTAATGTCCTTCCTGATTATGCTTCTCAACTTGTATGACCTGGATTCAACAAAAGTATGTTTTTGGATTGATATGTTTGATGTTATGTATTTTTATGTATTTGTGTATATAATTTTATATATTTTCAAAGCGTAATTTTATTACCTGTAGTAGTATAACTGCGGTAATGGTCCTCTGAAGAGAAGAATTATCTTTGAAAACTCATGAGCTAAGGACTTACGAATACTTTGCTTGAACTTTGAATTCTAATAAAATTTGATTGACACCTTATTTTATTACTTCATTTTATATTATATATATATATATATATATATATATATATATATATATATATATATATATATATATATATATATATATATATATATATGCACTTTATAGTTTTATTCCAATGACCATAGGAAAAATCAATCAAAAACTATAATTTTCATTTATTCTTACACTCCAAAACCACAATGGATTAAACGATTTGTCCTATGGTCATTGGAATGCAACTATAAAGTATATACTCTGAAGCTTGTAATACAGCGTGATTGAGCTTGCAATTTGAAAAAAAATTCGGATATTATAATAAGTATACAGTTAAATATATATATATTTTATTAGAACTCACATATATATATATATATATATATATATATATATGTATATATATATACACATTGTTCTACCTACCCGAAGAGATTCATCCAGCGTCTGCAGAGATTTTGTAGTCAAATTTCCGTATGTCGGAGCAAGGTTGAATCTTATTTCATGTTTGACGTCGTCGAATGCCTGGATCGCTTCATTAAATTCGTACTTCGTTACTTGGACTTTCGGCCTTGTTGCCTTCATGAACTTTAAAACATGCTGACTTACTGAAGTCAAAGTGCTTACTGAACGAACATAAAACAAAATATACATTAATGATATATATATATATATATATATATATATATATATATATATATATATATATATATATATATATATATATATAAGTAAGCAAGGTTAATTTACATTCCAAAAGTCAAGATTTTATTTTATCTTACAAAAACATTTTCAAAAACAGCCGACCTTTACGGCAATTATTTTACGAACTAGTTTCGCTCAAAGTCAGCCAACCAACATCAATATGCCAATATTGGATCTGCCCTCCTTGAGCGCTTCCGAAAGTACAAAAAGTTCTCAGTTTGAAAACCCTTAAGTAAAGCTATATCTTAAGTTTTAAAATAATTTTATTGATCAACTAAATAATTTCCATAAATAAAAGAAGTTTTATAGTAATATTGTTGGATAATGGCCCTATGGGAATGGACGTATCTGTTGGAAATCGTTGGTTTAGCTTACGAGTGTACAAAACGCGTACTGCCGCGGTCCAAACAGGAGAGGGGCTATGCTACAATATTAACTTATTTTAGGTGATAAGAAATTCAGATCCAGTACAAGAACAAATTAGATCGTATAAATTCTCGTAAAAATGTTAAATCAACCACAACACATGATTTTAGTTCTTTATATACAAAACTACAACATAAGGAACTTATTAAAGAATTAGATAATATTATTAGTTTATCGTTTGCAGGCGGGAAAGGAAAATACATACAGTTTTCAAAATCTAAAACTTTTGGGCGCAAAACTACGAATGCTAAGACCAGTGTTTCAAAAAACCAGTCTTACAATAATTATAAGTCAATTTATTAAAGAAAGTTATTTTCGAATAGAAAACAAAACTTACTCCAAACTATAGGCATTTCAATGGGTTTGGATCCTGCACCCTTTTGGGTTAATCTCTATCTACTTAGACTTGAATACATATATATGTCAACAGTAATAAAAAACATGATATATCTAGTGCTTATAGTTATGGGTGCAGGCGATTTATTGACGACCTTGTACGCATTAATGATAACGAGGAGTTAGGAAATACAAAACATTTGATATATCCAAAGGAGTTATAATTAAATTGTGAACACACAGGAACACAAGTTAAATTTCTGAGAATAGCTCGCGTTACTTTAAGATTAATATATTTTATACCCCCGGTTTCCGCTTTAGTAATAAGAATGATAAAACAAGGTTATGATCAAAATAAAATATTTAGACAAGTAAATAAGGCAATTAACCACCATCCTGACGCTTTTAAGCCATATCCAATTAATCAAAGTAGATTGATTGAGAAAATCTAAAACTATATATGAAATTCAGTAGATGTATAATGTATATAAATAAAACCTATAGTGTAATACAAAAAATACATGTATATATATATATATATATATATATATATATATATATATATATATATATATATATATATTTAAATGAAACTAAATATAAATAATAATATAAATACATAAAAATATGAATAACCAAATAAGTAGTATAATGGTTTGTCCTAAGTCTATAAAATACAGCAACTTTTAAAAATAACAAATACATTTTTAAATAGCAAAGACGAACATCAAAGGTGAGGAGAACATTTTTAATAACAAAATAGGTTCGCTAAAGAACTAATATGGAGCAAAAAACTAGATCTGTTGAATGTACCGAGGTTTCATTGATCTAACCATGTCAGGTCTGGGGTGAAAACCAGCTTATAGTAAGAGACTGACTTTTCAGAACCGTTCAGTAGAAAATAATTCGAGATAATAAGGTAAAAAATACAAATCAAGTCAAGCAGAGTCCATTTCTTGTGTCTTTCCATAATAGATATTCCCTGTTCGTAAAGAGCTGTCTGTTGTTATTGCTCGTTTAAACAAACAAAAGACTGACATTTATACCTACAGAAAAACAGAGAGGATTACATACAGGCAAACAGAAAGACCGACAGATTGACTGATGAATAAATATATAAAGTTACAGAAAGTCAGCGTGAATACAACAATTCTAAACAGAGGTTATTTTTCTTTTTACTTTCTAACAAATATTTGTTCTTTAATGACCCCATACGTTTTGGTAACGTTTTTGTTGTGCACGAATTCGTATTTGATCAATACCAATTTAGTCGCCTGAACAACGTGCTCTAATGATGAACGCTAAGAATCTCCTTAGAAACCCATATATACTACATTCCTGAAGATTTGGCCAGTTGCATCAAATCGGAATTTGTAAAAACAATTTCTATACTTTGGTTTAGCACAAGTTTGATGAAAACGTTTCGAACTTAATAATTTACAAGACACCGAAAATTTCACTATAAAAGTAATTAATGGTTTTATATTTCACTAGACAAACAAAACTGTTGGAAAACCCGAAGAATTTGTGTTTCTTGATACTCCAGAAACCTCATCTGATATTAGCAGAAAAAAACAGGAATAACAGCTTCTGAATTTGGATGTCTAAAAGAAAAGAAATGGGGCAGGAAGTTCATACCAATGCCTCCGAGGTTAACACTTTACTATCTATTCATAGTTCATATGGCTGTATATGCAACTGACACATGGACTATGCTAGCAGAGATTGAGATAAATCTCAATGTCTTTGAAATTAAATGTTTATAAACTATTCTTGGAGTAACTTTGTAGATATCAGACTGAAACTTCATATTACGGACGATCAACGACGTTATTCGAAAAATAAATCAATGTGATTCGAACATCTTTCATGGCCATGATATTAGCAGAAAAATAGGAATAGCAAATTCTGAATTTGGACGTCTAAAAGAATAGAAATGGAGCAGGAAGGACATACCAATGCCTCTGAGGTTAACACTTTACTATCTATTCATAGTTCATATGGCTGTATATGCAACTGACACATGAACTATGCTAGCAGAGATTGAGATAAATCTCAATGTCTTTGAAATGAAATGTTTATAAACTATTCTTGGAGTAACTTTGTAGATATCAGACTGAAACTTCATATTACGGACGATCAACGACGTTATTCGAAAAATAAATCAATGTGATTCGAACATCTTTCATGGCTATGATATTAGCAGAAAAATAGGAATAGCAAATTCTGAATTTGGACGTCTAAAAGAATAGAAATGGAGCAGGAAGGACATACCAATGCCTCTGAGGTTAACACTTTACTATCTATTCATAGTTCATATGGCTGTATATGCAACTGACACATGAACTATGCTAGCAGAGATTGAGATAAATCTCAATGTCTTTGAAATGAAATGTTTATAAACTATTCTTGGAGTAACTTTGTAGATATCAGACTGAAACTTCATATTACGGACGATCAACGACGTTATTCGAAAAATAAATCAATGTGATTCGAACATCTTTCATGGCTATGATATTAGCAGAAAAATAGGAATAGCAAATTCTGAATTTGGACGTCTAAAAGAATAGAAATGGAGCAGGAAGGACATACCAATGCCTCTGAGGTTAACACTTTACTATCTATTCATAGTTCATATGGCTGTATATGCAACTGACACATGAACTATGCTAGCAGAGATTGAGATAAATCTCAATGTCTTTGAAATGAAATGTTTATAAACTATTCTTGGAGTAACTTTGTAGATATCAGACTGAAACTTCATATTACGGACGATCAACGACGTTATTCGAAAAATAAATCAATGTGATTTGAACATCTTTCATGGCTATGCTATTAGCAGAAAAATAGGAATAGCAAATTCTGAATTTGGACGTCTAAAAGAATAGAAATGGAGCAGGAAGGACATACCAATGCATCCGAGGTTAACACTTTACTATCTATTCATAGTTCATATGGCTGTATATGCAACTGACACATGAACTATTCTTGGAGTAACTTTGTAGATATCAGAAAGAAACTTAATATTAACGGAACATCAACGACGTTATTTGAAAAATAGATTAATGTGATTTGAACATGTTTTATGGCTTCCAGACTTTCTATGTACATAAATCATATCAAGAATATATTATTGAAGAGAGATAAAAAGGATGCCCATCTAAGAGATGAGCAAACCAAATAAGAGTTGCGACTGGTATGACGTTCATGATAGTTTAAAGACTGGCCCAAAGACCGTGATAAGTGGTGGGATTTTGTTCTCCAGCATGTGTCGAAGCTCTGTAAGGTATGCACATAAGTGAAGTAAACCAATTCAGGTTTTAATAGAACCATCTCCAGATTTACAGCCTTTTCTAGTTATTTTTTTTAGTGATTTGAACTAATTTTACCTCAAAAGACGCCGGATATTTCTCTACAAAAGAAAATGTCATGTTTGTTTAATTTTTAGGTTGGGGATCAAATTGATATAAACCGTGCTTCTACGCATAATGATAACTCGGAGGAAAACGAACGAGTAAATTCCTTGCAAGCAAAATCAGGCAATTAGCTCGTTTTTATGTCAATAATTCAAAGTTATTCCTCACATCCTTTGCAAGTTAAACATGTAACTAAAGCAATTACAAAACAAATAAAATATGCTTATAGTCCAGATAAATAAGTTTTTTTTAAAAAGGTTTCTTTTTGAAAATTTCCCTTTTCCCATTTTCCTAGAACTTGTGAGTTTATTATAACGATATTTAAAACCAACTTCTTTATTAATATATTTATTATTATTTATACATTTATTTTTCATTTCATTTGTCTTTTCTTGATTCATAAATAAAATAGTTTTTGAGTCCTATTTTATACTCTTTCATATGTAATTAATTAAAAAGTTTGATTATTATATTATTATATAAATTTATTTTATCATTTATACTTAATATAATTTATTATAGTGGTTTATAACATGTACCTAATTTTCTTAGTTAATATAATATAAATAAAATTACTTAACCAGCTTTGGATTTTATCGCGGTTAACGAGTTGTCTCTCTTAGACAACCATTACATCTAACTGAATTTATATCTTATCGTACCTTAGAATTAGATGGTAAAGTTGACCAGAAATAGATTAAAATTCAAACACTTTGAACATTTTTGCCTGAACAATTTTAACACTTTTCAAACCTTATTATGTAACGTGAGAAATTAATTCGCCATTATTTTAACAATCTAGGTTCTGGTAGAATTTGATGTTAAGTTATTACTAAAATTTATCAGAGAATTATTCAAACAAAAATGAGAAACATCAGACACAGATAAAATTATTTTGAAATGCTGTATAGGAATTTATTTAGGTTATCTCCTTGTAAACGACTACAAACGCGTTTTAAACATACAATCAGAGTCTCTCAAATCACATCAGGTATCAACCATCTATTACATAACGGAAAGTCGTAATTATGTCTGATGCAAGTCAGAAACTACACCAGATACAATTATAAACCTTACATTGTCAGATTCAGCATGACTCTGCTTATGGTAATATATACTTAACTCCTCATTTTCCTCAGGGACCAACTTAATGCATGGGGGTAAAATATTTATTTATTTTCATTCTTGCCGGTAGTTGTTTAAAAACAACCCTGCAACTAGGTCAAAAGATCAGACATTTTTTCTTTGTTGCTTTTTTCTTTTTATTATTTTGAACTAGTTACCAGAAAGAGAGAGAGAGAGAGAGATAGAGAGAGAGAGAGAGAGACATACAGAGACAGACAGAGACAGAGACAGAGATAGTCGTGGGATTAGTAAAGAAAAATATAGAGATAGAAGGGCTATTCGGGGAGCGAGGTAGAGACAGAAGTTTTAACAGAAAGATGTAACACACGTTTTAACACTTCTAATTCGTTATCCATGCCACGGGGCAATACCAACTAGCTTTACCAGTTTTCACTAAATAAAACATCATAGCAGGTTATAAAGACCTATGAAAAGGTAGGCTAGCCACCATTTCGTCATTGGATGGTAGGAATGTGTAGAATCACTATCGTTAAAAGTACATAGCAAACAGAACTTCAGTAACAAATGAAAGAATCTTGTTTTTTAAAGTAACATATGAAACAATCTTGTGTTTTGAAAGTAACAAATGAAACAATCTTGTGTTTTGAAAGTAACAAATGAAACAATCTTGTGTTTTGAAAGTAATTTCCAGTGAATTTGAAATATTAGAAGAAAAATATGAATTCATAAATGAGATGAGGACGAGTGTATTAGAAAATGTTTATAATTGAAATGGAAGTGAGAAAATGAATTATATACAACGTCAAATTGAACAAATAATAAAAGTTGTATGATGGACTCTTACGAAATAACACTGCCGATATTTCAGTTGCTAACAATACTGCAATCAGGAAAAGGACGAAGTATATCCGAGTCGCAGACATTTCCAATGTTCAACGGATCAAAATAATCAGCTTCTTGATTTTGATCTGAAAACAGCGCAAAAACAAAAGAAAAAGACAACATTTAACATTTATTATGCCTCTTCGGAAATCACTTATTTTAACAAATACTGCTAGTGAAACTTTTAATTAAAAGAAAGAATAAAAAGTAACACCCACACACCCACCCACCCACACTCATGTATATATATATATATATATATATATATATATATATATATATGATGTGCACTTTTTTATTCATATTTTTTGAATATTTTTTATATATATTAATATAAAAATAGCTTAATAGTGTAAGGCTAGAGCTATACTATATTCAATATTTTGTGTAATTTTAGACCATATTAATTTTATAAAGGACAGATTCACGTCATTTTATAAAACTTATTTTTTATTCGGCTGACATCAAGATATTTGTAAAAGGCTCCTGTGAATTTATTACTTGGTTGGGCTATCTTCAGTTCTAATAGTACAAATCAAAGCAAAAACGCTAAAACCTGAAAACTAGACGAGCAGAGCCTAAATTACAATCAGTACTCATTATCAACATATATATATATATATATATATATATATATATATATATATATATATATATATATATGAAGCAATCCAACAAAAGATATAAGCGTCAACTAATATCTTATAATTAGTGAAACATCCGGATAAACACTGAAGCTCAATATACTGGATAGAGCATTAATATTATAATATAAAATGAAGTAATAAAATAAGGTGTCAATCAAATTTCATTAGAATTCAAAGTTCAATTGAATTATCTTTGAAAACTCATGGGCTAAGGACTTAAGGATACTTTGCTTGAACTTTGAATTCTAATAAAATTTGATTGACACCTTATTTTATTACTTCATTTTATATTATAATATATATATATATATATATTTTTTTTTCAAGTGGAACTACGGTCTCGTAATATTCATGTGGTAACATATATGTATCTTATCCTTTTATCTATTTGTATTTCTAATCATTCATCATCCGCTATAATTATTAATCTAAACATTCCTGAATTAAAATAAATATTTCCACTGACTGTCCTTTGTTAGTTATTTCTTTTTTTATTCGGGGTTTTAGCCATCTTATTCCTTATTTTCTTTTCTTTGTTACATTACATTTTTTATATATATTAATTTAGGTGACTTCCGTTTTGCGCGAATCACCGAATCTGTCCTTTATAACATTTAAATGGTATAAAATGACATAAAAAATACAGAATATAGCATAGCTCTGGCCTTACACTATTAAGCTATTATAATTACTTTATGTTATAAAATTTATATTTGAATAGAAAACATACTAAATATAAAAATACACACACACACACACACACACACACACACATACACACACACACACATATATATATATATATATATATATATACTCTGTGGATATTTACCATACCCGGATTATATATATATATATATATATATATATATATATATATATATATATATATATATATATATATATATATATATATATCTCAGTGACAGTTTTTTGGAGGTTAAAGTTCAGTCCTCACTGCAGGTAATACTAAGAATAAAATAAAAATTATTTAACATTTAAATATCACTATATATATATATATATATATATATATATATATATATATATATATATATATAGAGAGAGAGAGAGAGAGAGAGAGAGAGAGAGAGTAAAGTAAACATCCATAGGATAGAATCTAAAGAATTTCAACCTGGCTATTCCTAAATACGATTTAAGGGAAGAATCAAATTCTAATTCTTCCTGATGAGATCTCAGCTTTTAACAGCTGGAGATCGATAAAATCGACATGCTAGTTTCGCAGATTTTGTACATGTCTGTTTGAATAAAAACAATCATATATATATATATATATATATATATATATATATATATATATATATATATATATATATATATATATATATATATATATATATATATGACTTGTGTTCTGGGGTTTCGAATTCTGCAACCCGTATGAATAACCATCTCTACATCGACGATTTCTGAAAGGATGAAAGATATACGTATATAGATAAAACACGTATTTATAGTTATTTCTCTCCCCTAATCTAGGCTGTGCACTGTAGTTAGTAGTTTTAACACGGACGTCATCGTAGCTTTAATGCATGTTCCTTCAGTAGTTAAAAACTCTTGAGGACAGCTATAACAGGTTTAGATTCTGGCTGATTTATCAGATTATTCACAGTGGCCGAGTGGGGTAAGGCGTCGGAATTTGGGTAATAACGTGACTCGTGTTCTGTGGTATCGAATCCTGTAACTTGTATAAATAATTATCTCTACACTGACGATGCCTGAAAGGGTGAAACGTATACGTATGTAGATAAAAAAATATTTATATATATATATATATATATATATATATATATATATATACATATATATATATATATATATATATATATATAAAATGATTGTTTATATTGCAATGACTAAGAAATTCATTCTTTAATAAAATAATTTTTTTAATTTTAAGTTTTCGATGGCAGAAATATATTTTTTTAACATTGTTCACCCCAAACAAGGCAAGCCACCACTGTAGACGTAAGGGGCTACTGAGAAAAAAAAGAAAAGGGGAGAAGGTTCAACCTAAATTGGGATCTGCGCAGCGAGATGTCTGTTTACATTAGTTTTAAATTTCTGCATGTCTGTACTGCCGGGGAAACAGGGGGCAGGGAAGGAGTTCCAGAGGCCAGCAGCACGAGGAAAGAAGCTATTTGAGTAGAATGCTCTCCGACATCTGGGGACCCCCATAGTGAATGAATGAGATTTAGTTGATTGTCGAGTTAGTCTAGTGAATTTACGTCGAGGGGGTACCAGAGTAGCCAATTTATCGGAGCATAATCCATTGAAGTATTTGTAAAACAAGCACAAGGATGCTACATTGCTTGTGGTCTTACAATTGTTTCTCAGCGAGTAAAATGCAGCCATTAACCTCGTTCACTCGCTGTTCCCCAGGCACTTAAATGATATATAAAGTGTCATATCACGCACAGAATTTGTTAAGAAAAAACAAAACAAAGTAAAAACAAACAAACAAACAACAGAAAGCAGATAACACTTATAATGAGTCCTTTGCCAATAGGATAACATAATTCTAATCAGACCACCATTTTGAGATTATTATATATATATATATGTATATATATATATATATATATATATATATATATATATATATATATATATATAGTGGAAATGGAAAAACCAAGAGATAGTTTTTATATATTCATCAACGTTTCGTCTTTATTGTAAGACTTCATTCAGGATGATAATTTGAAGAAAAATGCCATGCAAGTACATCGAAGTTTGGGGTTGACATAGTGGAGAGATGAGGGAATGTAGTAGCCGTGGCTACTATGAGCGCCGGAGGAGAGTCCAGGCGGGAGAAGTCAATGGTCGCTAAATAATGAAATGGATATGGAAAGCTTTGAGTAGATACAATTGAGGCAGCTATGAAATGGGGGAGGGTTGAAAATATAATTGAAATTGCCTTGGAGTGGGAGAGGTAAAAGGGGGCTGATATTTTTGTCGTGGTGAGGTGTGGCATGGATTTTGAGAGGCTATGGAAAGAGGAGGGAGGGGAAACACTGTGTGCTTAGCATGTTAGCAATATCATTGTGGTAGAAAAAGATTTGAAGAAATGAAGACAACTTTGAAGATGGGGGGTGTAAGAATATGATTGAAATGATCAAATGGTAGGAGAGGTGAAAGGGGTGAGGTGAGAGTTTGATTGTGGTGAATGTGAATTTTTTTAGGCTGGAGGGAGAGAGTGGTACTTACCAGGTGCCTATGTTAGGAATTTGTGAGCATATGTGTGTTTGAAAGAATGTGTAGAAGTGTGCTGAAGACGAGGGTGGTGGTGGGCATGAGAGGAAAGAAACATTATTTTAATTTTAGGGAGTGATAAGTAAAATGTGGTTTTGTTCAGGATGTCTTGATGGTTTGAGGGTCAATTGAATGAAAAAGGGGTTTAAATATTTGTAAGGATGTGTAAATTGTATTAATTTATTAAGATGGGTTTTTCAGACACAGAAACTGAAGCTATCAGTTTCGGCTTAAAATTCGCTACCAGAATGCAGTTCTAAATAACTACAGTATCGCAAGAGAGATAGGAATATCGGAATGCATGTCGTTTCGGCTGAGATAAAAGCTATTCTCATTCCGGAATTATAGTTTTCATTTAGACAGTCAGTCTATCATTCCACCAAGGTAATAATCAATGGAGAATCGGAAAAATACCATAAAACTGATTTATATTTTTATTAAATAATAGGTATTTACACTAAAAACAATGGGAAATTTTTGTACAGAATTTTAATGAAAAATATTAATTAGTTTGTACGTGGGTTTTCGAATACGCCAATGATTTTTACTTGGTTAAATCACATATTGATTAATTTTCCGTTAATCTTCAAAAGAATTTGCGCTCTTAATGATTAGGAATACGAAAACTGCGATGAAAATATTTATTAAATTAAATTTGATTAAAATTCTACTCGATAATTTTCCAAATTATTTTATGTAGATGCCCATTTTTGCCAGATATCAAAGTGTTTTCTTTTTAATTTATTTTGAACAGCCATTTTTTATAATATATCCTTCTTCGACCTGAACAACTATTGTTTGCTTACTTCTGACAAAAATGATCGGATTTAATGTTAAAAAATTACTGTTTTCTTTAAAATGTATTTTTTTAACACAACAACAAATAAGCATAACATATCCTAAGAAGCGTAATTAAAAACTCTTTGTAAAAAATAAACAAACAAATTCTTTCAGTCGTAAGAGGAAATAGTAAAAAATACCAGTAAAAATTAAAAAAACAAAAACTGTCCCTTTAAGTTTTAAGAAAAATGTTTGGGTTTTTACTTTTTGGTACGTCAGTTTATTTTTTTAACAGTAAATTTTACTATCAACAAATTATTTAATTTCACTTCGAAAGCAAGCAGTAGCCGCGAATTAAGGATAGCTTTAAAACAAATTTTAGAACACTTTACAAAAATTTCTTTAGAACACTTTGCAAAAAAATACAAATTACAATTTTAATTTAACAAATTAGGCACAAGGACATGCAAAGAGTGAGGAGGGGATAATGTTGGTCATACTCTCACATATTTACTCTAGGGGCAATCCAACTTAAAATATTTCTGTGCTGAACATTTTAATCTCTCTTAAACAAACAATCAGAAAACGAAATCACTATCAGTAATTTAGGTGATTCAAATAGGATTTTAAATGCTTCCAAGAACTTGAGCCCCCCCCCAGAAATAAGGCTCATACATTCTATTAAATATTACCAGTTTAAATGTATATGTAAAAGAACGAACACTCCTTTACGCATATTCCAAGCTTAATTGCTTTAATTTACAGTGAGTTCTTTTATGATTTTTTTTACAAGTGAAAATCTCATATTTATATTTCATAGTTTAAGCATCATTTTATATTTCCCCGGGCAACGCCGGGACACGGGTCCTGCTTATATATATATATATATATATATATATATATATAATTTCAATACAAGTTTAAAGCGGATTGTGACTGCCTATTTCACAATTATTAGTAAAGTAATATGATTCAATGTTATCCAACCGATGAAGACCAGTTGCATGAGAGAACAAAATAAATCCTATGTACAATTCCTTACAATTTTTATCAAATCGAAGACTTTTATCATCATAGAACTAATGATAGCAAGTACTTACCGTTAGCAGATACGAATCCTTTTAACTTTATTTACGTTCTGAAGCTGGCATGCAACAATGAATGTCATATTTTTATGCTGATTGATCGAGAAAAAAAAGGACGGAATGTTTTTCAAGTAAAATCCAGCCGACAAGGATTAGTTTAAGAATGAATACAGCTGAACTGGAATATGTCGGTTCTCATGAACTATCTGACATAAGTTGAGGAATTAGTACGTGTTTTTTCTTTCTATACAGCTATACAAGGATCATCATTAGTTACCTTTCGACGAAAAAGACGAGACAATATGGATTAAGACTTAATTACACTCCAAATGCATTTATATTTTGTCTTTTGCACTTTACAACAAGGTTGACTGAATCTTATTCCGTCTTAAATAGAAAACATTAAGGCGATTTTGTCGTTTCGCAGCCAAAATGTCGGACAATGAACCGTCTGCTAATTTATGATTTTTTCCAACCTCACGAATGTGTAAGTAAACCCAGTAAATTGTTTGGGACTAATTCCCAACTGTATTTCCTTTTAAAATAATTTAAGGTGAATTTGAAATTAGTCCCAAACAATTTATTTGGGTTTACTTACTAATTTTTAAATTCGGAAATTAGTAGACGGGTTATCGTTTGCCAGTTTGGCTGCGAAACGACAACATCGCCAACATTTATATTGAAATAGACCCATGTTTGAACCGGGAATGTAACCGACTTTCAGAATTTTTATTAAACTCATTTACTCTGACACAAACCAGGAATGTTTCGAAAATTTTAAGAAGATCGTACATCCATACACTCCTGCCATTTATCGATGAAAATCTTATTTAAAATTTAAGCGTGGCAGATTGATGAAGATAACATTTTAAACTTAAGCATGACAGACCGACGAAGCAGTTATTTTATACTTTCATATGATAGACAGACAGAATTGCTATTTGAAACTTAAGCATGACAGACCGACGAAGCAGTTATTTTATACTTTCATATGATAGACAGACAGAATTGCTATTTGAAACTTAAGCATGACAGACCGACGAAAATTTGCATTTCAAACTTATCCATAAAAGACCGGTAGAAAAAGCCATTTCAAGCTTAAGCCTGACACACCGATAAAAATGCTATTTCAAAATTTACTGTGACAGACTGAGAAATATTCTATTTTTGACATAATCGTGACACAAGGACGACAATTATAAAATTATTAAGCTTAACAAACGCAAACAAAAATCACATCTTTAACTAATCTCGCAACGTCCGAGTCAATAGAACACATATGTTAGGTAAATATTTATAGTTATTGTCACAATCGCTTCACGAATCTGATTAATTTTGACCATGAACTCTTTAAAATATTAAAAAGTATTGAACAAAACTTAAGCGTGACAAACCAACACACCTGGTGATACCAGATCAGGCTGCCCTGTGGCTCCCTGAGACGAAATTCACCTACATTGACGTTTTTTTTTTTTTTTTTTTTTTGTAAAACTTAATTATGTTCTACAAAACCAAAAACAAAAACAACAGCCCCTCTCCATTTCTCCCTCCCCTTTTTTATTTTATTTTTAGAACTTGAAGCATAAATCTTTTACTATAATGACCAGATTCGGCATTAAATAACCCAAAAAGGGTTGATATGCCGTAAAACAAAACTACCAAACCAAAAACGATGATTAAACATTTGAAGATATAAAGAACTTGAAGCATACAATCTTTTACTATAATGACCAGATTCGGCATTAAATAACCCAAAAAGGGTTGATATGCCGTAAAACAAAACTACCATACCAAACCAACACACAAAAAGCTTCTACAAACAATGAACGGACGCATCTAAGAATGACATTTTTGCTTCATAAAAGAACGTGTACTTGATTCTTCTTAAGCAGAACGCATTGCTATCATTGGAGCGAACTTTGTGTTTGGAACTAACACATTTTCAGATCGTCAACTTTATGTGTGAAACCAATCTTGTATTACACAAGGCCAAGTATCTTTCATGAATTAGTATTGCTACTTTTTTTTCCAGAAACAAAAATATGCAAAAGATACGAAATAGTGAACATAGTTATACTTATTTTGTAATATAGAAACCAAATAAATCCGTAACGAATAAATACAGGGTGGGCCAAAATAAGTGTCCTATCTTTAAATTTGAATAACTTGAATTTGAATAACTTCCACAAAATAAAAGTTAAACTCACCAAACTTTATGTGTGTGTAGACTGACCCTTCCGAGATTTTTTGAAATAAACAAAACAAATTTTAGCCGAAAAACACTTCTTAAAACTTACAAAAACTAAAGTATTGTTTTTTACACTGTTTTGAGTTTTTTAAGCAAAAATAATGTTTTCTAAATGAGGGTACGTTCCTTAGGGCTAATACGGCTCATGCTTGCTTCGGAAGGGGTCCTTTACTTATTCTAAAAAAAAATTTAAAAAAAATCAATAAATAAAAATGTTATGAATTCTTAAAAATAGGACCCTTATTTTTGCCCACCCTATACAAACGGAAGAACATTTAAGACATATACATGAGTTCTGCAGTTTCTACCTGTTATTAATCTAATTTTTTTCTTCTTTCTTTCTTTTTTATATTATAAGCTTTATTCTTGTCAGTTCAGTTCGATGGAGGTTCCGTATAACATAATATTTCGGGAAATAATTGTCTTCATCAGACGTGTGTTTAACTTTATTATTTCAAACGTGGTAAGGCTGTTTTTTTTTGTTAGACTGCAAAGGGCACATTTTTATATTATAATCTTTATTTTGGTAAGTGCAGTTCGACGGAGGTTCTGTATAACATAATATTTCGGGAAATATTTCTCTTCCTCAGACGTGTGTTCAACTTTATTATTTCAAACGTTGTAAGTCTGTTTTTTTTGTTAGACTGCAAAGGGAAAAGTTAAATAAGTAAAGTAAAATAAAGTAAGTAAAGGTAAATGATTAAGATTTAAGAAAATAATTAAAATCGAAACAGAAAAATATGACATCTTACTACCTGATCGCATCGAAAAGCCTAGCAAAAATGTGTAGATAATTACGACATGAAGACATGATGAGGACACAATAGTTTTACATAACTATCAGTTTACAAGAAAAAATGGTACTTGTGCAGTTTACAGACCGGGTTGAAATATAACCTATTCTTAACATGGGGAGGTGGGGGGAGGGTATGAAGTAATTATTCAGTACTTTCACCAAACAATTTAATAAACAAATGATAACCTAAAAATTTAATAACGGTCCATAAACTGCATAACGACCGAGAAAATATCATAATTGCTATAGAAAATGTGTGGGTTTATTCTGACTTGACAATTACAGAGCGTGAAGATGCGTATGAAAGAAGAATGAAAATGAGAGAGAAAAAAAGAAAAATATAATAACACTATTACTACTATTAATACTACTACTAAAGATGAAAAAGGAACTGATTAGTAAAAAACAAAACAACAAAATTTTAATTGAAAAGCACAATGAAAAACAAACAAAGCTTAGAAATATAATATACGGACGCGAACTCTTATAACAAAGTGACGAAATTAACGATAATTGCATATAGGTTAAAACAATATGCACTATTAGGAAAAAATTGAGTAGGCGCACAAAAGTCTATTCAAAATTAAAAAAAATATTAAGGGAAATATATAGAGTTTTTAAAGTTCTCATGACCCTGCTATTTATGTTCACAGTTGCCTCCATGTATCTATATTGAATTGCTTTAAGGGATTAGAGTGTTCAGATTTGACTATTAACTCTAAACAAACTTCAGGATACATATTTATGCATATCTCTAAATTTTGTTGAAAAAACTATAAAATATAAGAACAATAAAATAAGTTCTAATTCACATCAGATACAAATGAAAAGATTATAATCGTTGGTGACTTTAATTTGTTAATATACATCGGCTTAATGATATCGGGTAAATGATATCGGGTAAATAATATCGGGTTAATGATATCGTTGAATCTTCTTCAAATTCTATTGATTATTGTTTCGTAATTCAAACCCAGATCTTCAGGGACATGGAATTTCTGCTTACGCCAGGGACAGTTTTCCATTCTATTCAAATCAATGTGTTTCCGCGTTGCTTTTGTTCACAT
This sequence comes from Sepiola atlantica, assembly GCA_963556195.1. Taxonomy (NCBI): domain Eukaryota; kingdom Metazoa; phylum Mollusca; class Cephalopoda; order Sepiida; family Sepiolidae; genus Sepiola; species Sepiola atlantica. The sequence goes on from OY744536.1 coordinate 28,190,794, forward strand.
CTCTTTCATCGTTTACCATTTATCATCCCCAGAATGATGGTGTTACTCTGATTGAGCGAATCTATGAAAGACCTAAACAAGATCCTAACTGTTTATCCTTCTGCCAACATTCATATCTGTGATGACTTTAATGGTTCCCAATGCGAAATCGCTAGTCTATTCCAATAAGACTGATGCTCAAAGAATGTTTTGTCATAACTTTTCCATTGGTTACAAGATTACTCAGACTCTTGACAAACCTACTTGCATACCCGATGCTAACGAACATTCTTATGATAAGGGCCGCCTATATTCCGGAATTTGCCTCTATGACTGACAATACGCTAAGTGATATTAACATATCTGTCCAGAATGTTGCCAAACTTCTCAATAACTTTAAGGCTAGCAAGGCAAATGGTACTGTGAACATTCCTTAATGTCTTTAAGAATCTGCTGTAAGACAATAGGCAAAAGGTAACTGTCCGAATCGTATAAATAATAATAATGATAAAATAATAATAAAATAACACCCCCATCGCAGAAGGCTTGAAAATACAATGGTGGAAACATTGTGAATATAACATCAATAATGTAGATAATCGCCAGAATCATAAAAGTAAGACAAATGACAACATCATTTTAGTAATATTAACAAATTACTTTTATGGGTGATGTAATGTCAAAACGCAATAATTATATCAAATGATTAATCCAGGGTAGATTGTTATGTGACCCATGGCTGGGGAGAAGTGCATTCTCATATATTTCTAAAATAGACAGAATGAATAACCTATTATCTTCCTCGCCTATGTAAGCATTAATATTTTATTTTTCTGAAGTAGGTGCAAACATTAAATGCAAAAAATAGAAAACAACGTGAAATTTATTTTCAAGTAGGATTCGAACATGAAGTCACGACATGCACGTATAAAATTAATGGACTCGTGTAAACGAACATAGAAGTGGTTTATTATGACAGCAGAAGAGAACTAAACTACTCCTCAAAGTTTCGGCTCCAGACAGACAGATACCAAATCCTCATTATTAATTGATGTATAGATGGTTCCTTTAACTTGTTTTCGGAGTTAAATCGCTATTGTCGACATGTCTATTTATAAGTGGATATGAAATAAAAACATATTAAACAAGTTACTTTTAGAAAGATAAATTTTAAATTGAAAAGTGAAAATTATTTAATAGTGAATTTAATCATAAAATCCGTTGTCCAAAATATCCGTTGTCCAAAATATCCGTTGTCCAAAATATCTGTTGGGCAAAATGCAATCCAACTCCTCTAAAATAGTTGAAATAATTTATGTAAATAATGAATGAATACGTTTCCCGCGTGTATTACAGTGGAGGAGAATGTTTATAGATCCGATTAGGTTCTACTCGGGTTTCCGATTTTACAGTCCGAGTCAATATCTACGTTGAAAATTACTCCTGCAGGACCCAACACAATAAAGTACATTGTTCAAAAAGGAAGCATCGATTTTTCTTGTCGCATCAGAAGATTTATTCTGTAAACAAAAATAGAATAAAGAGAAAAGAAAATGGTTTAAAAGCTTTTGCGCGTAACTGATAATAGAGAATTCGTTTTTATTTATTTGTTAGTCTAGCATCTGGTCAGTTCATTTTTATCTATCTTTTTACTTATTATTGTTTTTTTTACTCATTCAGTAAATGTATTTCAAAGGCAGATAGATGTATACATATTGATGTCTTCTAAAAATATAGATCGAATGTTGAGTTGTTGCGTTTCAACCTTTTGCTATACATGAAGAGAAACACATTGCTGTAATCGTTACAGAAACATAAACATTGCGAAATTGTTTTCGATGTCTTGGTAGCCTCATGTTCGTCTATGCGCTTCAGTTGATCCTTCAAAAACTGCCCGGTAAATAAGCATCATTCATTACTCCATAAAGAAATAACTCTAACAAGACTATGGACATTTATTCAATTTGACGTTTGTTCCAAATAACTGGCTAGCGGGGAGGGAGAGACAGAGAGAGAGAGAGAGAGAGAGAGAGAGAGAGAGAGAGGAAGAGAAAGAAAAAATAATATAGAGAAAAAGAGAGATAAAGAGAGAGAGAGAGGGAAAGAAAGTGACAGAGAGAAAGAGATAGAGAGAGAGAGAGGAAGAGAAAGAAAAATAAATATAGAGAAAGACAGAGATAAAGAGAGAGAGAGAGAAAGAAAGAGAGAGAGAGAGAGAGGGAGAAAGAGTCAGAGAGAGATAATGAGAAAGATAGAGACAGAAAGAGAGATTCAGAGAGAGAGAGAAAGAGAGAGAGATAGAAGGAGAGACAGAGAGAGATAGCAAAAGTAAGAGAGAGATAGAGAGAGGGAGAGAGAAAGAGAGAGAGAGAGAGAAAGAGAAAAAGAGAAAGAGAGAGAGAGAAAAAGAGAGAGAGAAATCGAAATCACTAATTAATTATATTTTGTCAGCTCATATCATTTTGCACGTCCACACAACGCATACTCCCAAACGGACTCTGTCGTTCTCTACCACACTTTCGCTTTGAGCCATGTGACATCATATCTTTTTCTATTATATTCCCACAGTCTATCTATTTTAACCTCGGGATCACCAAGCTGACCTCGGCTGAGCTCTCAGCGGTTTCCATTTCCTAATTTGTTTATATACTAATGAATTTATATACTCAATTTTAACCCCGGGATCATCAAGAAACATTACAGTTCACAAATTGTATTCATACCTTGATATCCACATGTTCTCCCTGTGATCTTTGCAGACCAGGGGATTGGTACAAAAGAGCTTTATTCAACTTATTCTTCGTTCCAGTCCACTGATCAGTTGAAGCGGAAAGCAGAGAGATTGACAACCAAACTTAAATCACATTTCATCAGCCCATCTCATTTTACGCGCCCACGCGTTACTTGCTCACAATCGGCCTGCCATCTTCCGCCCCCACTCCTTCATTAAGTCATGTGATGTCATATCCATTTCTGTTAATTCCTACAATCTAGCAATTCTTACCTCGGGGTCATCAAGTATACCCTGTTTCCCTTTCATTTCTTGTTGTTCTCAACTAACCATTTTATACACTATTGCGTCTACTCGCCTAATATCTAACAGATTCAGCTTGAACCAGACTAGTCTAATCCTAGTCTCAGATCTTTTGGAAAAAATAAAGTTCGTTTTAATCTGAAAACTTCCATTTAGTATTACATGGGCTGCCTCTACTAACATGTGATGGAACGTGAATCTTTTATTAATAACACTTTCTAAGTCTCGTCTTATAATCGTTCACTTTCACATTTAACAGTTTTTTAGACAGAGAGAGAAAGAGAGAAATCGAAATCACTAATTAATTATATTTTGTCAGCCCATATCATTTTGCACGCCCACACACCGCATACTCTCAAACGGACTCTGCCGTTCTGTATCACACATTCTCTATGAGGCGATTTCTCGTTCCTGCCGATGTCCTTAGTTTGGTAAATAGCAATAATATCTGAGTTCTCAGGATTTGTGTAGTTTGAAAATGAAAAGATCTCGCTTACTCCATGGTGGGAGGGGAGACAAAGCTTCACCGCTAATTAATGTTAGTATAGAAAATAAGTTCGAGATACTCGCCAACTTGAGTATCGTTTGAGATGTTAATCCCTACCCCTGGCTATCATAACCAATGGGAAGTCTTGTCTCGGAAATAAAAGGCTGTGGATTTTTGATTAAAAGTCATGACGATTTCTGTTTGGGAGAGTGGGGGATACGTTAGTCGAAATTTAAACCGTGACACTGATGGTCTTTTTGGATTTACGAAGTTTTAAACTGTTTGCTGTCGTGAATTAATTTTGGCACATTTTTAGCCGAACCCATTGGTTAATACAATAGAAACTACACACGATACATTTACAAACCTGACATCATCGGGTTCAATGTGACCCCGATTTGGTTATAGTGAAAACATACTATAATATCCATTCCCTTGGAGTCACCATGGTCCAAATTAGTGAATGGAGGAGTAAAGATAACTTTTTCATTCTTACTGGTAGTTGTTTTAAAAAAAACACTGAAACTAGGTTAGTAATTAAATAAGTACATAAATATAGAACGAGAATGTAGTTTGAAAATTAAACGAAATGAGATGTCACTTACCACGTGGTGGGAGGTAAGTAAAAGAGTAGAAGTGTCAGTAAAGAAAATAAGTTCAAGATATTTGCCAACTTTAGTATCGTTTGAAATGTTACTTTTTTTTTATCCATCCTGATTATTATGGCCAATGGGAAGTCTCGTCTTGGAAATAAAACGTTGTGTTTTTCCTTTGATTTAAAGTCAATGTTTTGTAAAATAAGAGTACGTTAGTTCAAAGCTGGTATTTGTGAGCTTAATTTTTAACGAAAATTTGCTTTTTGGACTTAGGTAGTTCGTACTGTTTTCTATTGTTATTGTTGTTATGCATTGTAGTTGGCTTTTTTATCCAACCACATTGGTTGATACAATCACAAACGTTACGATGTTAGGAAAATTATAAGAAATTAATTACAAATGTTGCCGTTATGTTAAATTCCGCTTAAATTCTAATATTACTACCCCGATCAAGGTTACTTGAAAGACAATCTTCTTCACAGACAATTTACTGAAACGAATCGTTTCTCGGCTTAGTAGAGCTTTGTCACTTCGGCCCCCCTTTGGGGACCATCTTTCTTGTAGCCTCTATTTTGGCAATTAATTTTTAAAATTGTTTTTCAGAGTCAGACTGTTGGCCCGACTTAAGCAGCCGGCAGGTTTCGGGGAAGACTCACGTACCTTTTACGCGACGGTCTCCCTGATTCCGAATCGGCGGGTTGTGGTCAGCAGACAGATCCAGATTGCAATGGAGGTCACCTGTGTCTCAAAAGCCAGAGCTGTCTTGGCTATGGACAGCGAGAGAGGTGTGGCCGCGAAAGGCACCCCTGTGATAGTGGACTGCACTGACGTGTGCGCCCCAGCTGCAAGTTCGAGGGTGTCGCGCCGAGCGACACTCCAGTCCGGTCGGTGGGAGACACGCTCGAGTGCTCCCCAGAAGGGGTGGCCCCGCAGGGCACCTCAGTTGCAAGTTCGGGGAGTGTCGCGCCGAGCGACACTCTGTTCGGATCGGCTCCCGTGGTGGGGACTGGCACACCCGAGTGCGCCCCAGGAGGTTCGTCCTAGCAGGACACCTCTGTCTCTATGTGGGAGGATGTCACACCCAGTGGCACTCCTGTCGAGTCGGTTCCAGCGTCGGGGGGGGGGGGGGCGTCATGCCCGAACGCGCCTCATGTCCGGATCGAGAGATAGGGGTTGGCACACCCGGGTGCACCCAAGCCTTAACTTTCGGGGATTTCAGCAACATCCCGTTCTTTGCTGAAAAAGCCCTAGTCCCTTTGCTGAGAAAATCCCAGTCTCTCGATTTGGGAGTGGCACAGAGTCGGTATAATCCCAAATTGTTTCTGGGGTGCTCCTCGGGGGGTTCTTCATCTACAGAGTCAGAGGGGGAGAGCCTAAGCAGGAGGAAAGAGAGGATAGGAGTGTCCAAAGTCCGGAGCAAGACGTTCACCGCAAAGCTCCCAGCCAAGACGACGCCTCAGGCCACTGCATGGGGACCCCAGGCTAAAAAGACCCCGGAAGACTACAGAGAACTCTTCAGGGGAAAGTACAAGGAGTACACAGAGAGCAGTACAATTCGACTTGTCCCGGGTACTCTGGAGAACCGGAAGAGGAGAATAGTCTCCCTGGTGACAACATATGCGAAACTCAAGGGACTCACTGGAGTCACCAGGGACAAAATGTTCCGGATGCTGGTAAACCTTAAAATACCGGCGACCTTCCTCACAAAGAGGTCCTATGCGATGTGGGATATCCTGCTCCCAACCCAGCAGGAGGCGGAAAAGCTCGCAAAAGGGGACTTTTGCTGGAAGGACCTGCAACTCAAGTCGGAGTACCTCGAAAGGAGGAGGACGAATGTCACCATTCTCGGCGTCCCATGCTGTGTCATCTCTGATCACTTAGGCGCAATAATGTCACAGTATGGAGATGTCGAAGAGGTTATTCCGGTCCGTGACCCCCGCAACATCTTAACGGGGGAATTCAAGTTTCGCATGAGGTTGGAGCGTGCAGGATTCCAGAGGATTCCTGCTCAACTCAAGTGTGAGAACTGGATGATGTCCATCATAGTAGAGGGACGGAGGCCACATTGTTGGCATTACCAGACGCCGGGGCATATGTTCAAGGACTGCTTCAAGAGGAACACCTCAAAGACCCCGGCGGCCGTGCCAGCCAAAGATCCAGCTCCAGCTCCAGCGGCAGCAGTAGCAGTAGCGGCGGAGAAGTCTAAGGAGGGAGACCCATCAGCATGGAGCACTGTGGCCTCCAAGAGGGGAAAGAAAACTCTCCCTAACCCCAACCTACCAGTGGCAGCTCCAGCCCAAGTTCCCTCACCGTCGGTGAAAAGGAAGCTCCAGGAACACTCATCGGAGTCAGAAGAAAAGTCGACAGCTAACGGAGAGAGGATGGCGGTGGAGGGGCCGATAGAGCCTAAGGAAAAGGACTCTAAGGCCAAAAAATCAAAGAAGCCGCAGACTGTGCAACTGCTGCGACCATCCAAGCGCCAACACCCCCGGTTGTACAGGACTCTGCTCCTCTCTCCAAAACACCCATAACGGCCGTTGCGGAAACAGCAGTGACCAAAGAGTCAGCTTCAACACCAACGCCCCCTACTCCGCCAGCTGCAAAGCAGGAAAGAACAAAAAGTTCCCCTTTCCTGCCTCCCAGGTTCAACCAGACCTAAACGGGAGGCAAAGGAAGTACCTCAGGCAATTGGAGGCTTTCACCCATGTAGGGGGGAAGCGGGTGGAGAACCCCCAGAATTTCCGGGATGCTCCCATGATAACCACCTTCCTGAGACAAGACAAGGGGAGAAGGACAAAAGCTCTGTGGAGGATATGGAGGAAGGAAAAACAGCATTCCAAGGGTTTAAGCTTATTGATGAGGAGCACACTTCACTAAAAAATGTATCCTTCAATTGTTCTGGGAGGGTCCCCGTTTACGTTCACCTCTCTTTTTTACGGGCACTGAAACTAAACATCCCCTTGGACGTGGGAGGTTTGGCACGAGACGGACGGATTTCGTCCGAACTGCTGACTGGCAGTCTCGGTCAGTCCTTCGGCTTCCTCACTCCCGAGGACTTTAGTCCCGTCTGTGACAGTAGCTAATGGGGATCACGAATTTGAATTTGGCTTGTTGCAATGTGAGGGGCATGAGATCCCGAGGCAAAGCTGCTCGCGTGCTAAGGGATCTCGTGGCCCGTAAGGTAGATGTAGCTGCGATTGAAGAGACCAACTTCTGTTCGTACGGGGATTGTGATGTGCTGACTGACGACTTTGACGTCTACTCAGCATATGGCAATGTTCGTAGTTGTGGCATCTCTGTGATGGTGAGACGCAGCCTGTCGGCGAACGTTAGCGTTGTTCATACGAATGCGGCGGGACGGCTGGTCATGGTCGATGTTGCCGTTGAAAACAGTAAATTTTGGATCGTTGCGATTTATGCGCCCAACATTGCTAGCGAGAGGGTTTCCTTTTTTCGACGATTGGAAGCGTTCCTCAGGGGTCCGGAGCCAGTAGTTTTAATGGCGGACTAGAATGCCATCCTAGATCCCAAAGTAGATAAGGTCGGTGGGAATAGAGGGTCGGCGTGGTGTGAGAGCAGTCTGGCTGACCTGATGGCCTCGTGCGATCTTGTCGACAGATTTCGCGTCGATGAACCAGGGCAGGAGATGTGGACGTAGCATGCTAGCGCGGCCTTCTGTCCGAGTACCTACTTGGACAGAATGTTAGTTAGAAGAGGCGACATAGATTTCTTATCTTGTCCCACGTTCACTATGTTAGGACATTCGGACCATAAATTGGTTATGGCCCGTCTGAACTTAAGCAATAGGCCTAGGTTGGCTGGGTACTGGAAGTATAATACCTCATTGTTGGAGATACGCCACTTCCGGGAACAGCTGACGTTACTACTTCAGCGGGGATTAGTGAGGGTGGTTATCGGGAGTAGGTACTGGGTTAAAACTAAGGCTCGTGTTAGAAGCTTTTGTGTCCGCTACAGCCAGCGCATCGTTCAAGATAGGGCTAGGACACAAAAGCGTGTAGAGGATAAGATGACCCGGGCGGTGGCGGGGGATGACCCCCTAGAGATAGCATTAATTATGGGGGACCTCAATCGCTTGGCTAGCGAGCGATATGAAGGACAAGTAGTTAAAGAAAGTTTCTAACGAAGCCGTGAACGTTGACGCTGTTGAGCGTAAGGCTGCTTTACGTCGTGGCTCGGATGGGTACATTCGGAAGGTGAAAAACCTGGAAGGACATACCCTGGTATCGTCTCGTGAGATTTGTGAGGGTTCCGTGAGCATTTGGAGGAACGCTTCACCCAACTGCCCAGACTCCGCGGCCAGGAGTTTGACAGTTATTTGACTGACTCGCCCCGCCTCGAGGCGGCTCGAGCAGCTGGCTGTGATTGCAGGATTACGGAGAGCGAGATCGTTACTGCGTTGAAGCAGGTCGGCTTGAACAAATCTCCAGGACTCGATGGTCTGCCGTACGAAATGTATTTGAGGCTGTCGCCCATATTTGTCCCAATTCTGAAGGATGTGTTTAACCACTGTTTTGTCAGGAGTCAATCCCTGGACAAGTAACCAAAGGAGTGGTCACATTACTGAAGAAGGGGGAACAACCTGGTGGGGGTAATTTAGACGATTACAGGCCCATAACTCTGCTAAACACAGAGTTAAAGATTTTGTCCCGCGTTTTTGCGAACCGCCTGCAGGTTGTTATCGGTGATTCGATCAAGCTTGAGCAGAACTTTGCTGTGAAGGGGAGGTCGATTCAGAACAACTTGCATTTGATTCGCATAGTCATAGAGGGGACAGAAGACGACGTTGAAGCCGCGTTGATCAATTTAGATCAGTCTAAGGCTTTCGATAGGGTCGACCATGTTTTCCTGAAAGCTGTTTTAGCGGCTGCCGGTTTTCGTCCGGACTTTCGCAGGTAGACGGCAGTGGTGTAAGTCAATAGCAAGAGGTCGGAATCGTTCGTTGTTTCTCGGTCGGTACGTCAGGGTTGTCCGCTGTCGCCCCTGTTCTACATCCTGGCGTTGGAACCCTTCCTTCGCAAATCAAGGGATCGGGCGGCAACACCAGTCCTGCGCTGAGTCGCTATCTCTCCTCGCAAAGCGCGAGTCAGGGTTTCCGCGTTTGCCGATGATGTCACCGTTTTCGTGTCGAGCCGTACTGACATTCGAACGGTGATTAAGGCGCTCGCTCGGTACGAAGAAGTTACAGGGGCCATAGTAAACCGCAGCAAGTCGAACGGCCTGCGGTTGGGTGCCTGGAGCGGAGAGAACGACCTTCCAGGTGACTTCAGCTGGTCGGATGGCCCGGTTCGAATCCTCGGCGTGTGGTTCGGACCGGGCCTCCAGCTGGAAAAGAACTGGTCGGAACTACACACAAAGGTCGAATCGTCGGTCCGGGCTTGGATTCGAAGGAAGCTTTTCTTAAAGGGCAGAGCGGAGGCGTGCGCCACTAACGTATTTCCCCTCATCCTTTACCGGCTGTCTGTACTACCACTGCCTGCGGCCCGCCTTCACTCGCTTGCTCTTCTTGCTTCTTTGGAAGGGCCGGAAAGTGTATGTCCGCAGACAGGTCTGTACTCAAGTTCCGAGTGTGGAGGGCTTGGGGATGCCTGACTTAGCAAGTCATCGACATGCCGAGAGACTGGCTTTCCTGAGTCGGACTTTGATGAAAGACACTCCGTGGGTCCCTGCGGTCGGGAGCGCCTTTCCCAACCTCATACCCGTCCTCTCGGTCGAAGGTCGACGTTAGCCGAGAAGAAAGCCCTTGTTCTTCGGCGAATGCCGAGCCGCGCTTAGAGCGTTGCCGGAGTCCAGTGACGTTTCCCGGTCTAGGAAGAGACTATATCGGGATCTAGTGGAGGGTATCGCTTCGGACCCACTTGTGGAGCGGCTTGGATTGTCGAGGGAGGAGGCCCGCTCTCAGTGGAGTTGAGCGCCAGGCCAGAGTTATCTCAACAATTCTTAGTATTCTCTGACCTGGCCACTGGTTCGGAACGCACTACCCCTCTATGGCAGATTACGCAGAGATGGTTTAAGGGACGTCCTCTTATGCCCGCGCTGCGAGGACGACGAGGAAGAAACGGCCGAGCACGCCTTCTTCACTTGCAGCAAACTTCGACGTCTCTGGGAATATGTCAGAGAAGTGACGGTTCGCATCGACGCCGAACAGCCGATGATCCTGGATGTAGCATCTGTCATAAACAACGCAGCACCGTCGTGGTCTGGGCAGAAACGAATGGTGTTTCTGGCCATCCTAGCTGTAGCAAGACTAGTGACGTGGGTTACACGTCTTCATGAGGTTCATGGGGTGGGATCTGTTTCGGATCGTGATCTGGTAGTTTACTTTAAACATCAACTTAAAGTGAAAATCAGATGCGATTGAAAACGATTACATCGCATGGAGTTCAATAGGAGATGAGTGCATGACACTAGTTTGTGCATCCGATGAGGCGCCAAGTTTGAGTTTGTGTTCCCTCCATAGTTATGGCGCACGCGGTACTGGGTTCTACGAAACCCACTCCTGTAGAGTTTTTTGACTGAAAGAGCAACTCTTAACTAGTAAAAATGAGAGATATCCTGTCCCTATTTTATTTTTGCCGGCACTAGAGAGCTTCCAAAGATTCCAACTTCCACTGTTTTATTTTGTCCCCGGTCTTTTGAAACCTTTGCCATTACTATCTTGAAAGCCGCCATCCACGCCTTGATCGCATTTCCGATGAATTTATTTTTGAACACTCCTCTCTTAAGTTCCCACTCCCATTTAGGGACCGACCCGCTTGTTTTCGGTCTTGGGCCGGAAAACAGTGGGCGGTCCAACATTTAGCAACGAGGGAAAGACGGGCCATACTACCCCCCCCTTTGTTATCATTTTATTTGGTTCTTTATTTTTCTTTCTTTTTGGGTGTTTTTAATATTTTATCCCACTCCCACGATAATTATTATTTACAACGACGTTTTGTTGGGATATTTTAAGTAGGGATCCATCCACAGTGTGAATGCAGTATTTTGGTGCAAGGATCTGGTTAAGAGTAGGCAAATGTTTTCTTTTCTGTTTGTTGTAATTTTATTAAAAATAAAAAAAAATGTTTTACAGCTTGTCTCAGTTATCCCCCCTCCCCCCCTTTCATAACGGGCGCTATGCCTAAGGTCTGGTGAATTCCCAAGGTTTGTAAAATCTTCATCTGTAGATAAAGATGAAGGTTTTCCGAGGGAATTCACCTGCCTAAATAACTTCTCGGCCTTTTGGCCAAGATAAAAGTGTAGTATCTGTTCCGATGGATATTCAGGGCTTGATTTACGCCTATGGGTCTGTCCTGTGCAGTTCTACGAGTTCCACTCTCCCTGGCTTTGCATCCACTCTTTGGGGAGGAGTAAGTTTATTGCTTACTGCCTGAGGCGCTCCACCTGGGGAATGCCGACGCAGCTGTCCAGGTAATTTTCTCGGGCGCTGGTTTATCAAATCCCACTTTCCCGACCTTGTGTCACATCTTACCGCTGTGGGAGGAAAATAAATAACTTAGCCGTTTTTAATATTTTGAGTTTTATATTGTATGTTTGCCCGTCTGTTTGTCAGCTAATTTCTTGTTGACTAGTAGTTCCTTAACGTTTTCTAGCTGATGCATCCTTGTCTTATCATACCACACGCATCACCACAGACCCACACACATACACACAAACAGACAACCACATACAAACACACGCCCAAACACGCAGGCGAATATACATAAATTTTAGTATTATGGGATGTCGCATCTTTTTCTATCCTGTCACGCTCCTAACATCACATAGACACAGCGACATACAGATACATACACGTACACAAATGAACAGACATCTTAGTATTCTGGGATACTGTCAACGGATAAAGATTAGTTTTATGATGACTGATAGGTAAATAACCGATTATTTATGAGACAAAACATATCCAGGTTCTGACGCCTGCAGACGTCTCCTGTTTGATCTGGTAGTCATGTGTCGCCTCCCGTGAATATCACGTCAACATTGTACACACAACAAACGCTCATATTTCAACCACAACTTCGGGCCATAAGATCAGAGAAAACTTTCGTGTACAATATTTTTTATGTTATACGTTCGAAACCAGGCGTGTCTCTTAAGTGACTTGAACTAACATTTTATGATATAATCTTTTGTAAAATATAACCTTTTATGATATAATCTTTTGTAAAATATAACCTTTTATGATAAAATCCTTTGTAAAATATAACCTTTTATGATATAATCTTTTGTAAAATATAACCTTTTATGATATAATCTTTTGTAAAATATAACCTTTTATGATATAATCTTTTGTAAAATATAACCTTTTATGATATCATCTTTTGTAAAATATAACCTTTTATGATATAATCTTTTGCAACATATAACCTTTTATGATATAATCTTTTGTAAAATATAACTTTTTATGAGATAAGTTTTTGTAAAATATAACCTTTTATGATAAAATCCTTTGTAAAATATAACCTTTTATGATATCATCTTTTGTAAAATATAACCTTTTATGATATAATCTTTTGTAAAATATAACCTTTTATGACATAATCTTTTGTAAAATATAACCTTTTATGATATAATCTTTTGTAAAATATAACCTTTTATGACATAATCCTTTGTAAAATATAACCTTTTATGATATAATCTTTTGTAAAATACAACCTTTTATGATATAATCTTTTGTAAAATATAACCTTTTATGATGTAATCTTTTGTAAAATATGACCTTTTATGATATAATCTTTTGTCAAATATAACCTTTAATGATAAAATCCTTTGTAAAATATAACCTTTTATGATATAATCTTTAATAAAATATGACCTTTTATGATATAATCTTTTGTAAAATATAACCTTTTATGATATAATCTTTTGTAAAATATAACTTTTTATGATATAATCTTTTGTAAAATATAACCTTTTATGATAAAATCCTTTGTAAAATATAACCTTTTATGATATCATCTTTTGTAAAATATAACCGTTAATGATATAATCTTTTGTAAAATATAACCTTTTATGACATAATATTTTGTAAAATATAACCTTTTATGATATAATCTTTTGTAAAATATTACCTTTTATGATATAATCTTTTGTAAAATATAACCTTTTATGATATAATCTTTTGTAAAATATAACCTTTTATGATATAATCTTTTGTAAAATATAACCTTTTATGATATAATCTTTTGTAAAATATAACCTTTTATGATATAATCTTTTGTAAAATATAACCTTTTATGATATAATCTTTTGTAAAATATAACCTTTTATGATATAATCTTTTGTAAAATATAACCTTTTATGATATAATCTTTTGTAAAATATAACCTTTTATGATATAATCTTTTGTAAAATATAACCTTTTATGATATAATCTTTTGTAAAATATAACCTTTTATGATATACTCTTTTGTAAAATATAACCTTTTATGATATAATATTTTGTAAAATTAAACCTTTTATGATATAATCTTTTGTAAAATATAACCTTTTATGATATAATCTTTTGTAAAATATAACCTTTTATGATATAATCTTTTGTAAAATATAAATTTTTATGATATAATCTTTTGTAAAATATAACCTTTTATGATAAAATCCTTTGTAAAATATAACCTTTTATGATATCATTTTTTGTAAAATATAACCTTTTATGATATAATCTTTTGTAAAATATAACCTTTTATGATATAATCTTTTGTAAAATATAACCTTTTATGATATAATCTTTTGTAAAATATAACCTTTTATGATATAATCTTTTGTAAAATATAACCATTTTATGATATAATCTTTTGTAAAATATAACTTTTTATGATATAATCTTTTGTAAAATATAACCTTTTATGATAAAATCCTTTGTAAAATATAACCTTTCATGATATCATCTTTTGTAAAATATAACCTTTTATGATACATTCTTTTGTAAAATATAACCTTTTATGACATAATCCTTTGTAAAATATAACCTTTTATGATATAATCTTTTGTAAAATATAACCTTTTATGATATAATCTTTTGTAAAATATAACCTTTTATGATATATTCTTTTGTAAAATATAACCTTTTATGATATAATCTTTTGTAAAATATAACCTTTTATGATATAATCTTTTGTAAAATATAACCTTTTATGATATAATCTTTTGTAAAATATAACCTTTTATGATATAATCTTTTGTAAAATATAACCTTTTATGATATAATCTTTTGTAAAATATAACCTTTTATGATATAATCTTTTGTAAAATATAACCTTTTATGATATACTTTTTTGTAAAATATAACCTTTTATGATATAATATTTTGTAAAATTAAACCTTTTATGATATAATCTTTTGTAAAATATAACCTTTTATGATATAATCTTTTGTAAAATATAACCTTTTATGATATAATCTTTTGTAAAATATAAATTTTTATGATATAATCTTTTGTAAAATATAACCTTTTATGATAAAATCCTTTGTAAAATATAACCTTTTATGATATCATTTTTTGTAAAATATAACCTTTTATGATATAATCTTTTGTAAAATATAACCTTTTATGATATAATCTTTTGTAAAATATAACCTTTTATGATATAATCTTTTGTAAAATATAACCTTTTATGATATAATCTTTTGTAAAATATAACCATTTTATGATATAATCTTTTGTAAAATATAACTTTTTATGATATAATCTTTTGTAAAATATAACCTTTTATGATAAAATCCTTTGTAAAATATAACCTTTTATGATATAATCTTTTGTAAAATATAACCTTTTATGATATAATCTTTTGTAAAATATAACCTTTTATGACATAATCCTTTGTAAAATATAACGTTTTATGATATAATCTTTTGTAAAATATAACCTTTTATGATATAATCTTTTGTAAAATATAACCTTTTATGATATATTCTTTTGTAAAATATAACCTTTTATGATATAATCTTTTGTAAAATATAACCTTTTATGATATAATCTTTTGTAAAATATAACTTTTTATGATGTAATCTTTTGTAAAATATGACCTTTTATGATAAAAACCATTTGTAAAATATAACCTTTTATGATATCATCTTTTGTAAAATATAACCTTTTATGATATAATCTTTTGTAAAATATAACCTTTTATGACATAATCTTTTGTAAAATATAACCTTTTATGATATAATCGTTTGTAAAATATAACCTTTTATGATATAATCTTTTGTAAAATATAACCTTTTATGATATAATCTTTTGTAAAATATAACCTTTTATGATATAATCTTTTGTAAAATATAACCTTTTATGATATAATCTTTTGTAAAATATAAAAAACGTTGATATCATTTTCAAGAAAATTTTCTCCATCCAGTCCAACCTTCTTTCTGTCAATCAACACTCAATGTTCCTCTATTCTATATGCTGGTACTTATGCAGTTTAAGGACCAGGATGAAATAATTAGGTTATTTAGAAAGCCATTCTTAACATGAGGAAGGGGCGGGCTTTATTAACTATTCTCTATTGCCACCTAATAATCAAATAAGCAAAAGATATCGTAAAAATAAAATTTAACTTGAAAATCTTATCTAAAAAAATAGCTCGGTCCGTAAACGGCATAATCACGAATATCTTTATCCGCTCCCTTATTTTGAATTAAATCCTACTTCTTTGAAATCATAGATGAATTTTAAGGATACTTTTATTCTCGAGAGAAAGTTCGATTCTCGCATATGAGAATATAAGATGATTTCGTAAGATAAGCTCTGAAATTAAAATGTGCCGACAGCTTCCAGATGATGGTTGAAACTGCATAGAAATCAAGTATTTAAGAGGACGGCTAGATAATTATTGTAAACATTAGACTTGAAAATGACCATGTGGTAGTCAGCTTGAAAACGGCATCGTGGTAATCTTATTCACAAACAGGTATTTAATTGGTAGGACACTCTGTTCTGATTAGCTCCAGGTACAAACAGGAAGATAAAAAACTTATTTACAATGGTTATAGCTAGACGAGTTTTAGCTGTACATGTTTTGCAGGGGGGTATGAGACCAGATATTTGAGGTCATAGTTCAGCCTAATATCGATTAATAAATCATGAAGTGTTTAATTTATTATCATTTTTTACGCAGATTACTACAAGATAAATCTTAAAAATTGCAACGGCTTGAATTTTCTTTTTTCTTAAAAATTGCAACGGCTGAATTTTATTGGTTTAAACCTTGAATTTTATTTTTTCTTAAAAAATTGCAACGGCTGAATTTTATTGGTTCAAACCTTGAATTTTATTTTTTCTTAAAAATTGCAACGGCTGAATTTTATTGGTTCAAACCTTGAATTTTCTTTTATTTTTTAAATTGCAACGGCTGAATTTTATTGGTTCAAACCTTGAATTTTCTTTTTTCTTAAAAAATTGCAACGGCTGAATTTTATTGGTTCAAACCTTGAATTTTCTTTTTTCTTAAAAATTGCAACGGCTGAATTTTATTGGTTCAAACCTTGAATTTTCTTTTTTCTTAAAAAATTTCAACGGCTGAATTTTATTGGTTTAAACCTTGAATTTTATTTCTTCTTAAAAATTGCAACGGCTGAATTTTATTGGTTCAAACCTTGAATTTTCTTTTTTCTTAAAAAATTGCAACGGCTGAATTTTATTGGTTCAAACCTTGAATTTTCTTTTTTCTTAAAAAATTGCAACGGCTGAATTTTATTGGTTTGACCCTTGAATTTTCTTTTTTCTTAAAAAATTGCAACGGCTGAATTTTATTGGTTCAAACCTTGAATTTTATTTTTTCTTAAAAAATTGCAACGGCTGAATTTTATTGGTTCAAACCTTGAATTTTCTTTTTTCTTAAAAAATTGCAACGGCTGAATTTTATTGGTTCAAACCTTGAATTTTCTTTTTTCTTAAAAAATTGCAACGGCTGAATTTTATTGGTTCAAACCTTGAATTTTATTTTTTCTTAAAAATTGCAACGGCTGAATTTTATTGGTTCAAACCTTGAATTTTCTTTTTTCTTAAAAAATTGCAACGGCTGAATTTTATTGGTTCAAACCTTGAATTTTCTTTTTTCTTAAAAATTGCAACGGCTGAATTTTATTGGTTTAAACCTTGAATTTTCTTTTTTCTTAAAAAATTGAATCGGCTGAATTTTATTGGTTCAAACCTTGAATTTTCTTTTTTCTTAAAAAATTGCAACGGCTGAATTTTATTGGTTTGAACCTTGAATTTTCTTTTTTCTTAAAAAATTGCAACAGCTGAATTTTATTGGTTCAAACCTTGAATTTTATTTTTTCTTAAAAATTGCAACGGCTGAATTTTATTGGTTCAAACCTTGAATTTTCTTTTTTCTTAAAAAATTGCAACGGCTGAATTTTATTGGTTCAAACCTTGAATTTTCTTTTTTCTTAAAAAATTGCAACGGCTGAATTTAATTGGTTTAAACCTTGAATTTTCTTTTTTCTTAAAAAATTGCAACGGCTGAATTTTATTGGTTCAAACCTTGAATTTTCTTTTTTCTTAAAAAATTGCAACGGCTGAATTTTATTGGTTCAAACCTTGAATTTTCTTTTTTCTTAAAAAATTGCAACGGCTGAATTTTATTGGTTCAAACCTTGAATTTTCTTTTTTCTTAAAAAATTGCAACGGCTGAATTTTATTGGTTCAAACCTTGAATTTTATTTTTTCTTAAAAAATTGCAACGGCTGAATTTTATTGGTTCAAACCTTGAATTTTCTTTTTTCTTAAAAAATTGCAACGGCTGAATTTTATTGGTTCAAACCTTGAATTTTCTTTTTTCTTAAAAAATTGCAACGGCTGAATTTTATTGGTTTAAACCTTGAATTTTATTTTTTCTTAAAAAATTGCAACGGCTGAATTTTATTGGTTCAAACCTTGAATTTTCTTTTTTCTTAAAAAATTGCAACGGCTGAATTTAATTGGTTCAAACCTTGAATTTTCTTTTTTCTTAAAAAATTGCAACGGCTGAATTTTATTGGTTTGAACCTTGAATTTTCTTTTTTCTTAAAAAATTGCAACGGCTGAATTTTATTGGTTCAAACCTTGAATTTTATTTTTTCTTAAAAATTGCAACGGCTGAATTTTATTGGTTCAAACCTTGAATTTTCTTTTTTCTTAAAAAATTGCAACGGCTGAATTTTATTGGTTCAAACCTTGAATTTTCTTTTTTCTTAAAAAATTGCAACGGCTGAATTTTATTGGTTCAAACCTTGAATTTTCTTTTTTCTTAAAAAATTGCAACGGCTGAATTTTATTGGTTTGAACCTTGAATTTTCTTTTTTCTTAAAAAATTGCAACGGCTGAATTTTATTGGTTCAAACCTTGAATTTTATTTTTTCTTAAAAATTGCAACGGCTGAATTTTATTGGTTCAAACCTTGAATTTTCTTTTTTCTTAAAAAATTTCAACGGCTGAATTTTATTGGTTCAAACCTTGAATTTTCTTTTTTCTTAAAAAATTGCAACGGCTTAATTTTATTGGTTTAAACCTTGAATTTTCTTTTTTCTTAAAAAATTGCAACGGCTGAATTTTTATGGTTCAAACCTTGAATTTTCTTTTTTCTTAAAAAATTGAAACGGCTGAATTTTATTGGTTCAAACCTTGAATTTTCTTTTTTCTTAAAAAATTGCAACGGCTGAATTTTATTGGTTTGAACCTTGAATTTTCTTTTTTCTTAAAAAATTGCAACGGCTGAATTTTATTGGTTCAAACCTTGAATTTTATTTTTTCTTAAAAATTGCAACGGCTGAATTTTATTGGTTCAAACCTTGAATTTTCTTTTTTCTTAAAAAATTGCAACGGCTGAATTTTATTGGTTCAAACCTTGAATTTTCTTTTTTCTTAAAAAATTTCAACGGCTGAATTTTATTGGTTTAAACCTTGAATTTTCTTTTTTCTTAAAAAATAGCAACGGATGAATTTTATTGGTTCAAACCTTGAATTTTCTTTTTTCTTAAAAAATTGCAACGGCTGAATTTTATTGGTTCAAACCTTGAATTTTCTTTTTTCTTAAAAAATTGCAACGGCTGAATTTTATTGGTTCAAACCTTTAATTTTATTTTTTCTTAAAAATTGCAACGGCTGAATTTTATTGGTTCAAACCTTGAATTTTCTTTTTTCTTAAAAAATTGCAACGGCTGAATTTTATTGGTTCAAACCTTGAATTTTCTTTTTTCTTAAAAAATTGCAACGGCTGAATTTTATTGGTTTAAACCTTGAATTTTCTTTTTTCTTAAAAAATTGCAACGGCTGAATTTTATTGGTTCAAACCTTGAATTTTCTTTTTTCTTAAAAAATTGCAACAGCTGAATTTTATTGGTTCAAACCTTGAATTTTCTTTTTTCTTAAAAAATTGCAACGGCTGAATTTTATTGGTTTGAACCTTGAATTTTCTTTTTTCTTAAAAAATTGCAACGGCTGAATTTTATTGGTTCAAACCTTGAATTTTATTTTTTCTTAAAAAATTGCAACGGCTGAATTTTATTGGTTCAAACCTTGAATTTTATTTTTTCTTAAAAATTGCAACGGCTGAATTTTATTGGTTCAAACCTTGAATTTTATTTTTTCTTAAAAATTGCAACGGCTGAATTTTATTGGTTCAAACCTTGAATTTTCTTTTTTCTTAAAAAATTGCAACGGCTGAATTTTATAGGTTCAAACCTTGAATTTTCTTTTTTCTTAAAAAATTGCAACGGCTTAATTTTATTGGTTCAAACCTTGAATTTTCTTTTTTCTTAAAAAATTGCAACGGCTGAATTTTATTGGTTCAAACCTTGAATTTTATTTTTTCTTAAAAATTGCAACGGCTGAATTTTATTGGTTCAAACCTTGAATTTTCTTTTTTCTTAAAAAATTGCAACGGCTGAATTTTATTGGTTTAAACCTTGAATGTTATTTTTTCTTAAAAAATTGAAACGGCTGAATTTTATTGGTTTAAACCTTGAATTTTCTTTTTTCTTAAAAAATTGCAACGGCTGAATTTTATTGGTTCAAACCTTGAATTTTCTTTTTTCTTAAAAAATTGCAACGGCTGAATTTTATTGGTTTAAACCTTGAATGTTATTTTTTCTTAAAAAATTGAAACGGCTGAATTTTATTGGTTTAAACCTTGAATTTTCTTTTTTCTTAAAAAATTGCAACGGCTGAATTTTATTGGTTCAAACCTTGAATTTTCTTTTTTCTTAAAAAATTGCAACGGCTGAATTTTATGGGTTCAAACCTTGAATTTTCTTTTTTCTTAAAAAATTGCAACGGCTGAATTTTATTGGTTCAAACCTTGAATTTTCTTTTTTCTTAAAAAATTGCAACGGCTGAATTTTATTGGTTCAAACCTTGAATTTTATTTTTTCTTAAAAAATTGCAACGGCTGAATTTTATTGGTTCAAACCTTGATTGTTCTTTTTTCTTTTATCGGCTTCTGCTATGGATTTATAACTCATAATTAGATAACATAAACAAAGTAAACATACATCTTTGAATTATTAATGATTATAATGAGAAATTGTATTAGATAACTAATTATTTAATCTGTAGACAATTCATTTGACGAACCGTTTTGGTATGAAATTTAAGTGAACATCACCATTTAGATGTGCATATAACGATTATAGTAATGATACATGTGGATTGATAACTGCGTAATTAGATAAGAGACTAAATAGATTTTAGGTTATTTTATTTAATTTTAAATTAGTTTCTGACTCGACAACAAGATATAATTTGACTACGTTGATTTATTGTTGTGTTCGCATTTTAAAAAAAAATTGGATCATTGGCTTATAGGATTCGGATGGCAAGAATTATATTGGTTCTCTCTTCCGCAATGTCGACATATTTTGTTCTAGCAAATCAAACGCTATTAAAAAGTTGATCCGTAAAAGTTTAGGTGCAGTAATCAACTGTAGAATTTAATGAAGGAGGCATTACTCTTATTTTCGATTTATGAAACCAATAGACTGTTGTAGACGAGTCTTTTCAAGGGTTATTAAATGATATTTTCGGAATATGGCTTATTATATATTTGATACTTTTCTTGGAAACTTCCCTTTTCTAAAGCTAATTGATCTAGTTTCTCTATTGTTATTGAAATTAATTTTCTGATTCTTGAATCAAATATATACATTTTTCATATCAGTTTTTTTACTTTATTTTCAAAGTAAAGTTTTTTATTAGCAAATACCTAACTTAAATAGTCATGCATAATCTAAAAAATTTCATATACAAGCAATGTTATTATGTTACTATTGAACACTGTCATCAAATAATAGATTGTGTACATATATACATATATGTGTATTGAGGCAGCATTTTTCCTTAAGACACGTATTATTCAAATTAACCGACAATTCTTGTCTGGATATTTTCGTATTGATCCCTTCAATTTTCCGGATTAAAGTCTACTAAAATCCTAGAACACAATACTAACACACACAAACTCCACATACTAGAAGCTTTACCAATTTAAAAAAAACCGGCTATTAACAAGATTAATTTTAACACTAGTACTAATATACTTAAATGCTTAATAAATATAGTTTCATATTTAAAATTTTCCCGCCATAATTAATTATAAATCTCACTCCAGGTCTTTACCTGTTTGACATTTATCCACTGAAGATGGACCCAGATGGGTCAGTAAGTACTCTTGACCAAAACGTTTATTACGGAAGTTTCATCGGCCAATTTTCTTCCGAGATTAAGACTTTAATCCGGAAAATTGAAGGGATCAATGAGAAAATATTCAGACAAGAATTGTCGGTTATTTTTAATAATATATATATATATATATATATATATATATATATAACAAAAAATTGGTCTTATAAATTTAAGGGCGACTAATAATGCAATATATAATATATTTCTATGCAATTGTTTTTATTGGTGCTTCAGGCGTTTGCTGCTTTTTGCAATATACTACTATGTAAATGCCGCAGAAACTTAGTGGCAGATTCGCAGATCTGCCACCAATTCTCTGCAGCATTTCGCCAACAGTTGTGTTCATCTCGCCTTTACGACCACTCGATCATATTTTTGATCTTCTGATAATGAGAAGTTCCACTCTCGAAAATTAAAGTTAACTTTTTCCGGCCCTTTTAAATTGCTTGACAGTAAACTTTTTTTTAAATATTTACTGTTCTGGTATTTAAACCGTTAAACCGTGAAATATTAATAAATTGATTTGAGATTCCATTCATATTTCTTCATTTATTTTTGTTCATCTGTTTCACCTTCCGGTACCTATATCACATTGCTCCTGCCTCGGATTACGAACTTACATTTATATTTACCAGCAATGCTTCAAGCAAACTACAATTTCCTTTCATATATATATATATATTATTAATTTTATAACTACGTAACAGTAATCTATGGACACGTGTTTCTGGCTCGCAACCGTCATCAGCATGGCTAACCTAGACAAGGATCGCACTTTCGATATTGATGTCTATAGTCTGGCGTTTTAATCCGGACTATGGGGCTTTGTCTGGAAATATGTATGATTTTCATCACCAAAATATTTAATGTATTTTTAATAGAATTGTATTTTTACTGGTGATTGAGGCGTTTAATGTATTTAGTAATATACTACTGTATCAATTGTTTCACTTCTTAAGTGATACACATATCGAAGATTGCATTATTAGTCGTCCTTAACTTTATAGGACGTATTTTTCAGTAATATATATACCTTTATTAATTTTTTAAATACATAAAAGTAATCCATGAACACGTGTTTCTGGCTCACTTTCATTAATAAATATGTATATATATATATTTATTTATGTATGTATGCATGCATGTTTTTTCTCTTTTTTTATTTTTCTTTTCATTCATTTGCTGGGGACGGGGCATTCTTCCAAATGCCATACGATCACCCGCTATTTACAGACTCCAACCGAGAGCTCTTTTCAGGATTCTGGCTTTTCCCTTGAGTGCAGTTGTTTGGATTTCTCTTGCACTTGGTTCACCAGGTATACTTGCTAAATACTTTTTCAAGTTCTTCTTCATGAGTCCAGTGGCTCCTATGATAACTGAAATGATAGAGATCTCTTTGAGGTTCCAGTTTCTTTTCATATCATACATTAGACCCTGATATTTTGTTATTTTCTCCCTTTCAACTCTATTTAGGCCCCCATCATTAGGGACACTGACCTCATGTATGTATGCGTGTGTGTGTGAGTGAAAGAGAGAGAGAAATAAAGAAATGTTTAAAGTGTTTCATCTGTTGTCATGATGATATATCCTACTTACTGTCCGTTCCCAGGTGCGCCTCGCTACCGTCAAGTAGGGCCCTTCCTCTTGTTTTTACGAGACATTCCTATTACATCTCAAGTTTTAGATACTTTATACAGAGCTATCAGGAAAATTGACAGACGCAGGTGCCCGATTATGAATAGCGACAACCTCCCATCGACTAGCATCTCATTATCAAACAGACTCATCCTTTTTTTTTACCGAAGGATGTTCTTCTAGATCCTGTTACCTGAGAGAAACCATTTTCCGGAATTATTCCGGCCTTCTTGTATGCGACAAAGCAATAACTCTAATCTTGATTCATTTTTCTCACAATTATTTAAAAGTTATCGATTAAAAAAAAAATTTCATATTTGTTACTGACGTTTATATTTAAGAGTAGATTAATTGAATTGCGCGGAGGACGGAGTGTCATTGACGTGCTTTAAATTGTGTACAGAAGTCTACGCTCTCTCTCTCTCTCTCTCAAATGAAGAACTCTGCGTAATTAAATAAAATAATTTCATCGATTTGTAAGGCCCCCTAATCGAATGTGTAAAACGCTTCCACCCTATATTTTGCACAATGACCTTTAATAAAAACTAAAATTTTAATTGATTCTTTCTTTTTTTGTTACTAATGAGTCACCGCTTATCAAGGCCCAACGACAACTCGAGGAAAAGAGTGAATGATACTGTCAGTTGGCGATGAACAGCACCTTGAGAAGATGAGAAAACGCCAGCTGAAACATCAGAATTTTATTATTTAGGTGAAGGGGCAGACCAGAATTTATTAACATTGGACTTAAAACGACCATGTTGTGTTCAGCTGTGAAGCAGCCCCGTGGTATGGTATTTTACAGATGGGAAAGTCTTGGAAAGAAACATTGTTCATGGAAGTTCCGTTTAGTTTTAGGTACACAGAGGAAGGAAGGAAACATTTTTATAGTGGTTGTAACTAGACGAGGACATCTAAGATTAGAGCCCAGTCGAGCACCTACTATAAATCTCCCCATGATTAGCAGAGCATTCATAAGACGAAACAGTAAAAAAAACGGACTTGGAAAATCGTCATTTTTTAATCCGCGCCTTGTACTCACATGCTTCAAAATTCGACGAAAAATCTATTAATAGTCACATTTTCACAAAATTGTTAATACTTATTTAGTTTTAGGTGATTTTATTTTTACAATAGATGTGTCGTAAAATACATTAAGGGATATATATTGTTGTACCTTTATTTAAGTATAAACGGACGATTTATAAAAATATATTAAGGGGTATATATTTTTGTACTTTGATTTAAGAAAAAAACAGACAATTTAATAAAAATGTATCACGGGATATATATTTTCGTACTTTTATTTAAGGATTAATGTACTATTTATAAAAAACATATCAAGGGATATATATTTTTGTACTTTTATTTTAGAAAAAAGGAACTATTTATAAAAAAATATATTTAGGGATATATATTTTTGTACTTTTATTTGAAAATAAACGGACTATTTAAAAAACAATATTAAGGGATATATATATATATATATTTGTACTTTTATATAAGAATAAACGGACGATTTACAAAAAAAATATATTACGGGATATATATATATATATTTCGTACTTTTATTTGAGAATAAACGAACTATTTATAAAAAAAATATATGAAGGGATATATATTTTTCGTACTTTTATTTGAAAATAAACGGACTATTTAAAAAACAATATTAAGGGATATATATATTTGTACTTTTATATAAGAATAAACGGACGATTTACAAAAAAAATATATTACGGGATATATATATATATTTTTTTTTTTTTTGTACTTTTATTTGAGAATAAACGGACTATTCATAAAAAATATATTATGGGATATATATTTTTCGTACTTTTATTTGAGAATAAACGGACTATTTAAAAAAAATATATATTAAGGGACATATATTTTTTACTTTTATTTAAGAATTAACGGACTGTTTATAACAAATACTTATGAAAATAAAAAAAGTACTGATATGAATGTTCAGCCTCTTTATCTATGACACTAGGATGGCTGCCAAGCACGATCAAAAAAATAAAAGAGTAAAAAACGATATAGGAGAATTTCTCCATTATCAACATAGGACCGAACAGATATTACATTTTAAACTAAGACAAAAGCCGGAGAAAGTATATTTTAGTTCGGGTTTCACACCAAATGTCTATGGAAAAATCTCTTTAAATACCGACCCTCTCTTGGACAACCTTTATTTCTTGTGACCCCCTCCCCCCAAATGAATATTACATATAAGTGTGTCATATTCTGTCCGAGGCAATGCTGAACAAAATTATATCAACTTTGTGGGTATGTCTTACGTATGTTTCTGACTTTTAGTAGACACAAGCGGAGACAATCTTTATACAATAGATGAAAATTTCGCCTGACTTGAATATATTTTGTTCAGTGTTTATAAACAAAATAAGGAAGGTGTCAATAAAAATGCACTTTAAACATCAAATACAAATTTCTAGTGTCAGATTTTAATAGGAATTCAATAGTCAAATTTATATTCATCTGCAAATTGATTTTATATCCCCAGAAACCAAATTAGTAACTGGAGAAGGGATGGGGTTTAAATAAATCAGATGAAAATAACATTTACATTTGAGAAGAATGTCACGAGTAACTCTCTATAGTTCTATGGTAATAATAAAACTTGCAATTTAAAAAGCAGATTTATTAGCAATTGTATATTTATTTTCTACCGACGTTTCCTACTGGCTAAAATCAAAGTGTAGTATCTGTTCTGATGGATACTGCACCCCATACTGGTGTTGTCTTGGCCTTCGGGTCTTGATTTACGCCGGTCAATGGGTCTGTCCTGTGCAGTTCTGGGAGGTCCACCTTCCCAGGCTTTGCCTCCCCTCTTTGGGGAGGAGTAAGTTTATTGCTTACTGCCTGAGGCGCCCCTACCGGGGAATGCCGACGGGCTGTCCAGGCAATTTTTAAACCCCACTTTCCCGATCCGACCTTGGGTCACATCTTACTTGTAGGAGTAAGAAAAAAAACTGGCCTTGTGCCTAACTCCTGGAGAGGAGTAAATCAATACTCTCATCCATGAACTCTATATTTTTTCAAAATATTTAACTTTCTTTAATAATAAATTCTCAAGAAAGTAAAGGGTTTTATTTGCTGTTCATAACTGCGATAGATTTCGTAAATGCACCAATTGTAATGACGTAATTAAATGTAAAAAAGTATTCCTTCTCTTTAAATGGATATTGAAAAAAATCGAAAATGGCGAGATGTTTTTGGATTTTAAATTAAATAGTAAGATGGTGACGACGATATGTGATTAAAGATATTCATGAAACCGATTATTTTTAAAACAACTTACAAGATTACAGTTTAAGAAATTGATAATTTTAAGAAATGAACAGTTTAATATTTATTTTAAACACATTAAATTGTTTATCTGATATAAAAAATATATAAAGCAATGCGAAATTGTTGTTAGTAAGGGCGTAACGTAAGGCTGTTGTTTGGGTCAATAAGGAAAATGTCTCGTATTTTTGGAAAAAAAACTGAAGTGAAATACATTCTATTCTTTCAAATAACATGGTAGGAGAAAAAATTATTAAAAATATTGCTAGTCAGAATAAAATATCAGATGCAATGGTATCGATGATCAACTTCGAGAAATATACTGGCTTCATTATATATATATATATATATATATATATATATATATATATATATATATATATATATATAGCATATATTGTACACCTTGCATTGAACAATTGAAATTTAAAATAAATTTGAACAATCGTCGCATTTTTATCACTCTTTTTTCTCTACAATTGCTCTATCTCGTATATTGAGCTAATCCTCTTCACAATAGTTTCCATCTACTAAAAGTTTTTACTTTGGTTTATATTTGATCCTATATATATATATATATATATATATATATATAAATATATAATTGTTTTTTCATACAGAAAATGTTTTCTAATTTTATATTGCTTACAGTGACCGAAAATTTGCAAATACAATGATAATTTATTACAAAATTTAGAGTATATATAATATACTACATTAATTCAATTCCAAAGACCATGTAAAAAGCAATCCAAAGACATACTTTACATCGTGGTCGGACTGCGTCCGGATACTTAATGTTATTGTTTTTTTTTGGGGGGGGGGTGTGGAGGGGTTATCATCTGTCTTTGTTGCCTTTTACTTGACGTGAGTATAGTTCATGCCTTTCTGAATTATCAGAATTGTATCAGATCTCGCCTTTTGAATCTCCTCAAGGTTTTTGATGTCTTCTCATCGGCTTTTTTCTGTTATTTTCTCTTCTGATTTTGGAATGTATAAGTTGTTTTTACAACTCCACTATATATTTCTATTATTCCCCAATGACTGACGGATAGATTTTCAAACTATAAGGTTTGTTCTATCTGCCAATAAACACGTATGAGTCTACAAATAGATTAACATAGAACAACTGATGGCTTACATACATAAGACGAACATGTAGATGATAATTCTCCACTTAAGTTAGAAGATAATGAACTGAAGGGATTGATTTAAATTATGTCTTTGGGTTGCTTTTCACATTGTATTTGGAATTGAATTAATATAATATAATATATGCATATTGTCTCTATCTATCTCTCTCTCTATATATATATGGTATGAGATTGGTAGACAGCTGCATCGTGAATTTTGTGCCCTTCTGAGAAAGGAAAAAATGAAAACTAAAAAAAATGAAAAACAATAAAAATATTGAGAAAGAAAGCTTTAATATGAATAATTGCGGTTGGTGATAAATAATTATTCTTTATATGTTTACCTTTAAATATGGCTTTCATCGATCGAATATGAACACTTTCAAACAAAGTAAAAGACATATATACTGAACATAATACACCATGAACTTTTATATATGAACATAGAGTTAAGTCAGGTTTAAATTTGAATTTGAGTGAAAGATGGAAGATGTATAAATTAAATGAATATCGGATGCATTTTAATTTTTCAGCCTGACTGTGGGATATTGTACACTGATAAAGCCTCTTCATGAATATTTGTGATATTTTCGCATATCATAAAAATATATTCTCGATATCGGCAGAAATAAGTGTCCGTTAATTAAACATTTTTGAAGTGCAATATGGAGTTTATGTCTAGATAAGTAAGGTTTACACACCTCATATATATATATATATATATATATATATATATATATATATATATATATATATATATATATGTATAATTGTAAATATACAATATTTATTAGCACATTAGAAGTTCAAAGAAAGGAGCTTCATATCCTTAATCCATGGATTTTTAAAGATAAGATTTTTTCATCAGAGGATAGAACATTGATTGCTCTATCCAACATATTGAGCCTTATATTATCACGATAGATTATTATAAAACGATAATTCAATTATCTTTAATGTAATTCAACATTTATATATATATATATATATATATATATATATATATATATATATATATATATATATATATATATATATAATATGTTTAACTACGTTCAAACGTTGATAAAATAGCAACCATGAAAATAGTCATCGGAATAGACTAAGTAATACAAACTAACATAACTTGTAAACATTTACTTCCGGTATAAATGCTAATACTCCTGAACTATAAAGAAAATTACAAACAAGTTTCCACTAATTCCGCCAACTCCACGTTTTCAGTATTAACCCCTTTCTACAACTATTAATAAAACCGCAACTTGTGTTTAATAAATCGTTTAGAATTAATAATTTCCAATGTATCATTTCTTGTGTTTCGGAACTAAATAACCCTCAAAAGAGCTGACATGTTACAAGACAATCAAACATCTCTCTACCAACACACACGCACAGAGTGTGTTATAACAGTACAGCTACATGTGTATGTGTGTGTGCTTACTGATGTTTCTGTGTAAATGTGTGTGTATTTGTGATTGTATTAACCAATGGCTCGACTACAGAATATGCGAACAATAATGCACAATAGCAGCAAACAGTTCAACCTTCGTAAGTTCAAAAAGCAAATTATCTTCTACAATCAGGATCGCAAATCCAACTTTCCAATTATGAACAGGCAAAACAGAAATCGCACTGATTTTTAATAAAAAAATCACAGCTATTTTTGTGCAAGACAAGATTACCATTGATTATGATAACCAGTGGTTATGAAACACTGACATACCAAACGATACTAAAGTTGGCAAGTATCTTGAACTTATTTTCTCTACTGACACTTCTACTCTTCTACTTCCCTCCCACCATGGGGTAAGTGACATATTATTTCGTTTAATTTTCAAACTACAGTCCCGTTCTATATTTATGTACTAATTTAATTACTAACCTAGTTTCAGTGTTGTTTTTAAAACAACTAATATTAAGAAAAAATATAATCTTTACTCCCCCATTCACTAATTTTGACCATAGTGACTTTTACCATAACCAAGTCGGGGTCACATTGAATCTGATGATATAAGGTTTGTAAGAGTGTCTTGTGTAGTTTCTTACTTTTAGTTCGACACACACAGACAGAAAATTATGAGTTTCATTTATATAATTGTTATTGTATTGTCCAATTGGTTCGACTAAAAATTTGCCAACAATAATGCACGACAGCAAACAGTTCAAAAACCGTAAGTCCCAAAAGACAATGATCTTAAACAATCAGGCTCGCAGAATAAAATGTCCACAAACGACACTTATTCTCCTCAGCAACTGTTGTGGTGGCAACCACTCATTTGCATATACGAATTACGTTACACTATAAATGGCAAGCCTAGGTTGGCCTTAGTGTGTGTTACCTAAATGCCACCGGAAGTGACGCCGAAGAGCGTACATGTCCTCCCACCAAGACTCTCTGACTCGACACCTTCATTTGTACATACTGTAACTATACCTTTTCTTTAATACACTTATTATTACATTCTCCTTGTTGTTTGCGTCTTCATTGTATTCCTCACTAATTATTGTTCAACCTTGCAACCACAACAGTTGGCGACGAGGATGAGATCAACTGTTGTGGTTGCAAGGTTGAACAATAATTAGTGAGGAATACAATGAAGACGCAAACAACAAGGAGAATGTAATAATAAGTGTATTAAAGAAAAGGTATAGTTACAGTATGTACAAATGAAGGTGTCGAGTCAGAGAGTCTTGGTGGGAGGACATGTACGCTCTTCGGCGTCACTTCCGGTGGCATTTAGGTAACACACACTAAGGCCAACCTAGGCTTGCCATTTATAGTGTAACGTTATTCGTATATGCAAATGAGTGGTTGCCACCACAACAGCAACCATGAGTTAAGTGACATCCTATTCCTTTTAATTTTGAAACTACAGTGTGGTATTGTATCAGTATAGGAACTACCATCACAGTCACCTAATTTGCTGACTTGGTTATGTTATTTGAATGTCGAAGGAAAACCTATCGTCCAAAGCGCTGTAGTTAGAATTACAACTTAGATGTCGCTAGGCAACAGGCCAGAACACCAGAAGCTATGAAGATCATATGAAGATTCTTATGAAAATGTGCGGTCTCAATCCAATCGATATGTCAACCATAACCGCTCAACGCTCCATCTGGCGACAGCTCAGTCAGCATTACGTTCGAGAAGGGGTTAAATCATTAAGGGAACACGACGGAAAAGAAATAGCCCACAAACCGGATTTACATCCCTTTTGGGAGTCAGTATGGATCAGATATTGGATTCTACAGCGATATTGAGAATCATTGGTGGTAAACACAAGACTGTAATTTTCAGCCACTTTGGGAAACCAGTAATAATAAGATAGAATGGTTTTATTCTGTTCTTCCGTACATTCATGGAAGCTAACGTGATAACATTTGTTTGATTATTTTTGTTGTATTGTTAATCAGAAGAAATTAACGTTTTATCATGACAATATTCTAAAGGCATTTATTTATGAAAATTATACTGTTTAAGTGACGAAAGACAACGATAAACTTGATAGTAACAGTTTTAGGTGGACTCCATCACTTACGTTGTTAGTCAGGGTCCAACAATTAACTAATTATAATTTTAAATAAGACCGTCTCTTATTAACCATCTTCCGATTGTTCTTATTCTCGATCTGAAATTAAAGTCTGCCACAGCAACAACGCCTGATGTCGTTTCCCAGCCAAAATGGCGGACAACGTATCGTCTTCAGTTTTGTAACCTCACAAATGAGTAAGTAAACTCAAATAAATTGTTTAGGACTAATTAAAAAAATGCCGTAAATTATTTTAAAGGAAATACAGTTGGGAAATTAGTCCAAAACAATTTATTTGGGTTTACTTACTCATTTGTCCGCAATTTTGGCTGGGATACGACGATTTAACCAACTATGTTAACCCAATAGCACATTCGTAATGGAAAAGATATAGTTTTCTTTAAATATTAGTTCGTTATTTTCGTATAACAACATTAGGGTGGTAAGAAAATGAGGTGCGGAAGGAAGTCCTCCGTTAAAAGCGCCGAGCTTCGTTCCAACTGATCTTAAAACATCTCACTCAGATCCGCACGCAACCGTTCTCTGATGCAGACTGATTGTTTTACGCTATATCATGTCCCACATCACTTTACACCGAACTGTCGTTCCCATGCTAGCGATAGCCTCAAAGTATTAACCGCCTGAACCCTGCTGCCCTCGCACCTTTTTTAGTGAGAAAATCTCTCCGCAAAAATAATTGCCTAATAATTATTAATTTACGTACCTAGCAATATTTAACATATAATTCTTCACCATTTATGAAAACTAGCCCAGTCTAAATTTACTAAACCAGCAGCAACTAAGGCACACAAATAGCCTTCCTATTTCAGTCTTTATTCTCTCGTTTCTCTTCGCTCGGCTTTTCTTTCCGTTTCTTGCTATTCTGCTAGCTTCTTATCGCCATCAACTGATTTCTTTCTTCTCTTTCTGCATCTCATTTATTCAAATCTTTATTTCATACGTGCAGTATGAAATAAAGATTTGAACGGTTTTCAATACGAATCAACGTTTTTCTCCTGATCAGTGTAGCATTTGACGAAAGACGTCTGGCGCCGTGTGATTCGAATTCTGTTGATCGACCGGAATGTTGCTATCAAAAGAAAATATTTTCACTGCTTCATTGCTGATAAAGTATAGACAATAAAGTATGGCAGGACACGGGCGTTCGTTTGAAACATTGTTTGTTTTGAAGAATCCATTGGAGAATATAAACGCTTCCAGCTTATGATATATGTTTGCAATTAAGCTAATAGGTTTAACCACTATCATGCCACTAACAAACTCTAGATTCATAATTAAACAAAGTTTAACAAGCATACACATTTATATATATATATATATATATATATATATATATATATATATATATATATATATACAAGAGTTTAAATTAACTACTAGACACAATCCGCAGGTGTATTCGGTCTCTCTGTAAAAGGGTTTGTTAGGACAAACTGACATGAGAATACTTCACCATACAAGTAAACCCTGATTAAAATTACATATTATTCGAAGTCCAAATAAGATCCCCTCGACACATCTATAGACTGACTCATATGAGGAATGATTAACTTTCTCCAAGTAATGTTACGTCAAGTAACAGTACTTAGCTGGATACCTCACCAGACTAGATGAATTCTTGTCCTCGAATCAGGTAAGACCAAAAGACCACGAGAAAGATATACTATAAAATAATTCACGCGTTAATTGAGGAGAACAATTAATATTCTTTACTTTTTTACTAACCCTACGTTTGACATGTAAAGGACAACATTAATCGAATATTCGAATATCTATGTATCTCATATAGATATCAAGTGTTAACCCCAGGAAGAAGCTGCTTGTCTTTTGAGGGGGTCGACTGAAGTAAGATGAAACAATATATATATATATATAATTGTATATATATATATATATATATATATATATATATATATATATATATATATATATATATGTATATCTAGGCAGCATCTTCTCTTGCAGGCAAGTATTGTTGAATATAAGAAACAACTCATGCATAGATATCCTTTGGTAGATCCTTTCAATAGTCCGAATCAGGATCTTAGTTTCGGAGGGGAATTGGCTGATGAATTTGCCATAGTTTGGATTTGTCTCCCAAGTACTTTCAGACCCATCCGGGTTCATCTTCAGAAGAATGAAGTGGATCAGGTACATACCATGTGTTAGTATTATAGAAGGTTTTGACGGAAATTATGTACGAAGTACGAAACTATATTTGGAGCTATAAACATTTTAGAATATTATTACTGATATTACAGTAAAATCTATGAATTAGTTTTTGTTTTTGTTTTTATATATATGGCTTCTAATATATGGAGTTTTTGTTTGTTATTACTAAACTCTAAAATTTTGGTATTTTCTACTAAGAATTTTCTGAATTCCGATCGGGGGCAGCAGTGGTTGTTAATTAAGTGTTGGGCTATGTATTAGACAAATGCATCGTCAATCTTCTCGATAAAGTCGTGGTAAGCAAACTTATATATTAGAAGCCATATGTATAAAAAACAAAAAAAAACCCTAATTAATAGAATTAACTTTAATATTAGCAATAATATTCTAAAATGTTTATAGCTCCAAATATAGTTTCGTACTTAGTACATAATTCCCGCCAAAAACCTTCTAGAAATACTAACACATGGTCTATACCTGATTAACTTCATTCCCCCGAAGATGGACTCAGGAGTGGTCGTTAGTTAAGTGTAAGGGTATCTAGACGGGAGTTACCTCGTATATATATATTATGTATATATATATATATATATATATATATATATATATATATATATATATATATATATATATATATATATATATTTATATATAATGTATATATATATATGTATATATATGGTTTGGAAGTTTGGTAGTTTTGTTTTACGGCATATCAACCCTTTTTGGGTTATTTAATGCCGAATCTGGTCTTGTTTTCTTCTCTTTTTTGTTTCTTTCCCCTTTTAATATCTGTTTCTATTTAACCCATAGTTGGGACCCTAACAGGTACTACCACTCCGGGTCAGGGTGGACCTGGGAGCAATGGTAATTAAGAGGAGGCTCCACATTCCCCAAAGTCCGTAAGCCGGATCTCACCATCGGATGTAGTTTAAGGTCATATTCAGGACCGGGAGTAGGGTAGGAAAAATGAAAATAAAAAAGGGGAGGGAGAAAGGGAGAGAGACTGTTGTTTTTGTTTTTGGTTTTGTAGAACATAATTAAGTTTTACAAAAAAAAAACAAAAAAAAAACGTCAATGTAGTTGAATTTCGTCTCAGGGAGCCACAGGGCAGCCTGATCTGGTATCACCAGTGTATATATATATGTGTATATATATGTATATGTATATATATATATATATATATATATATATATATATATATATATATATATATATATATATATATATATATATATATACGTAAGGCTGTCTTGTTGAATATGATTACTTCGTATTAAAATTAAACAAATATTTGAAACAATTCTTTAGCTAAATAAAATTTACATGTTAAATATTAAAAAAGGATTTGTTGATATTTATTCTAAGTTTAAGTCTTTCTCTAGTTAGAATTTTAATAATTTCTTGAGAAACAAAGTAGAAATTTTAAAGAAATTTTGTTGACTGAATTATTTCACAAAACCACGTGTTATTACAAACTCAATTATTGTTTTTGACTGTTAATGCTATTAATTCTGCGAATCGTAAACATCATTCAAGATTTGTTAATCATCTATCTGTTCTGCAGAGACTGAAATGTGATTGGTCTATGCTGATCAAATTATTTCCCCATGCTTGTAAATCTCTTGTTTTTAAAGTATTTTGTCTCATGTGTTTATGAATTTTATGTCTTTCTAATCTTTTGTGTGTCTCCGTCGTATATGATAAAAATAAACGTGGAATACAGTTGTCGAAATAATTTCAGCTGTAAAACTGTTTCAATCCCGATGTCCGGCGATTTGACTTTCACCATTACATTTACAACAATGCATCCGCAACAATTCATCTACAACAATGTATCCAAAACAATTCATCTACAACAATTCATCCACAAAAATTCATCTACAAAAATCCATCTACAACAATTCATCTACAACAATTCATCTACAAAAATCCATCTATAACAATTCATCTACAAACATTCATCCGCAACAATTCATCTACAAAAATACATCTACAACAATTCATCTACAAAAATACATCTACAAACATTCATCCGCAACAATTCATCTACAAAAATTCATCTACAAGAATTTATCTACACCAATTCATTTACAAAAATTCATCTACAAAAATCCATCTATAACAATCTATCTACAACAATTCATCCGCAACAATTCATCTACAAAAATTCATCTACAACAGTTCATCTACAACAGTTCATCTACAAAAATACATCTACAAAAATCCATCTATAACAATTCATCTACAACAATTCATCTGCAACAATTCATCTACAAAAATTCATCTACAACAATTCATCTACAACAATTCTATCTACAAAAATCTATCTAAATTAATCAAAATTTAGGATAGGCAGTGGTTATTAAAAACTTGTACTAAAGTGGGCAAGTATCTTGAACTTATTTCTCTACTGACACTTTTACTCTTCTACTCCCCTCCTACCATACACATCGTCTATCATCTATATACAACAAGTTGTCATGGCATGTTTGTTTGTTTGTTCACGAACTTTTCTTATGATCTTCGAGATAGAACTTCATAACATATGTATTCAGAAACTACCTTATCAACGGTACTCGCATAAGCATATTTCATTTTGATCAAAAAAGAGTGCAATATTATCATGGCGTCGTCGTTCGCACCTTACATCAATACAGAGGAAATAAGACGTTTTCCTTTCATGCAGTATTTATAACTTGAAAATGATAGAAATTAGAAAATAAGAACAGAAACAATTACGATGTTCAAAGATTGGAGCCGAAGTATATACAGTCCTAATTGGTCCACAGGAAACGCAACATGCGTCTTGTGAGTGTGAAGCACTAAACATTTAGTGAAATGCATTTCTTAAAATGTAAGTATACCCCCTCCCCCTTTTATCACATCAGTACTGTGTACATTCTTGAGCCCTACCAAAAATACTAAACATTACAAAATTTACACAACAATAATATCGTATTA
Organism: Sepiola atlantica; assembly: GCA_963556195.1. Taxonomy (NCBI): domain Eukaryota; kingdom Metazoa; phylum Mollusca; class Cephalopoda; order Sepiida; family Sepiolidae; genus Sepiola; species Sepiola atlantica. The sequence goes on from OY744536.1 coordinate 28,227,334, forward strand.
TGGTCTGTGCGGAATAAAAAAGTCTGAAATTACTGGTAATTTTACAAAAAAGTACAATAATGCACGTTATGTTTAAAAAGAATGAATTGCTTAAAACGATTTAAGTAGAGATGCTTTAAAATACGTTAATAAGCATCTATTATCTTACGAAAGGTCTGTTATTCAACGTTTGTTTCTTTAAAACTGTTTGACTATATATTTTGATGAGACAGAATGCATGCTTATATAAATACATGCTTATATAAATGCATACTTATATAAGATAATAACACTATCTATAAAACTCAAGATTGAAATAGCTATATATATATATATATATATATATATATATATATATATATATATATATATATATATATATATATATATATATATATATTTTCGTTTTAACTTAGTTCACCCCAAACAAGGCAGAAAGGAAATTTACCACTGTAGACACAAGGGGATTCTAAGAATTATGGTAAAAATTTTGGAGGTCATCCCGAATTGGAAGCTGTGCAGCGAGATGCTTCTTCACATTAGTTTCAAATTTCTGCATGTCGTTAGAGTCGTAGAAACTTATCCATCTGTATTCCTCTGATAATAAGATTTCAATTCTTTAAAAAGTTTTAGAAAAATAAATCCCTTTTTTTGAACAACTGGGGATGTAATCGACTTTGTATTATCGCAACTTTTATTCTTATCTTGTAATGCATTCCCCCCTCACTCTCTCTTTATATATATATGAAGAGTTCGAATGCAAAACGCGATAAATCCAATGTGTTTAAATAGCGTCATAAAACAATAAAAAGACAAATGTATCAAATCTAGACTCAAACTATGAGCTTGTTTTATTTGAAAGCAAAAAACAGAAATTATGCCGATATTATATTATGTAAAACATAATTTTGGGATGTAGTCGAGTGTTTAAACACAACGCTTTTGTTTCGTCATTTTTTCAATGGCGTTTATCGCATTTTGCATACGAACTCTTCATATATATATATATATATATATATATATATATATATATATATATATATATATATATATATATATATTAAAATGACAATAAAGCCCTTTACAATGCAAGACAAATTTATTTCTTTTTTTAACTTTTATCTTATATATTTCGGAGATTTTTTTCTCTTTTTTTTATATAAAAATAAACACACTTTTAGTTTTGTTTATCAAGAAGACGTCCTTGTGTTGATATGACGTATTGTCCGCTGTGATGGAATTCGCGGTTCATTAGTAGAACGAAAGTCCGGCTGTGCTTGGAGTTTATTTTCAAATATTGGTCGTTCTTTATTTTTTTTTTAAGCATTAAATGATAAGTATAACAATGACAATAAAAGCCCTTTACAATGCAAGACAAATTTATTTATTTTTTTACTTTTATCTTATATATTTCGGAGACATTCTCCATCATCAGAGATTTTTTTCTCTTTTTTTATATAAAAATAAACAAACTTTTAGTTTTGTTTATCGAGAAGACGTCCTTGTGTTGATATGACGTATTGTCCGCTGTGATGGAATTCGCGGTTCATTAGTAGAACGGAAATTTAAAAAGATAAAAAATAAATTTGTCTTGCATTGTAAACGGGGTTTTATTGTCATTTTAATACTGATCATTCAATGCTTAAAAAAAAAGAACGACCAATATTTGAATATATATATATATATATATATATATATATATAAATATGTAAATTAATTTCAAATCATATTTTATTGTCGAGTAACAACTGCAAACGACTTTGATTTCATTGATTAAACTATTTATTTTGAATATTTAAAAATAATTTTGATATTATCTATATATATATATATTTATATATATATATATATATATATATAAAGACCTATATCTCACCATAAGATCGATTATCGAGCTGTTATAGATTATGCAACTTGAAGATAGATGCAGTTAACTCACAACTAGTTTTTTAATTGATTTAAATTTGAATGTGTATATATGTATATGTATGTATACGTATCTGGCATTCTATAATGAATTATATACACGCATATATATATATATATATATATATATATATATATATATATATATATATATATATACATACATATATGTGTGTCTGTGTACGTGAAGTTCTCTGTTTAAATGATAGTATGTGTGTGAGAGAAAGAGAGTGAGGCAGAGGGACAATCAGAGACAGGGCGCCTGCAATGTATCTGACCTATCAGATAAGCTACCGGTGATTGGGGGCTCATGATATGTAGGAAAAGTGAGCATCAGTAATCAGATAGAGGTCCGCACCGGAGGCTGACAGCAGAGATAGGAAAGCTTTGGATGAACTCATTGCCCGAAGGAGTTCTTTGACAAAGTCACCTGCGACATTTCACCATATCATACCTCACTTGGTCACAACACGAAATAAATTATTCTTATCATAACTCATGTCTTAAATCTTCTTCAGCAATTCCGCTTCTAGCGATAAACCCGAAAACTAAACGTCGAAGCAAATTGAAAATATTCTCACCTTCAAAATCCACAAGTTTGTAAGAATTTCAAAATCATTATAACAAATTACTACATACATATCTCTACTTACATTAAGTTAGGCATGTGTATATGTTTATATATTTGTATGTACAGGATTCACTCCTAAACTAATTAACCGATCATTATGAATTTTGGAATACAGCTGCCAGGCGTAAGAGTGGTTAATGTGAGCTATATTTAGTTGAATTTAGGTTTATGCAAAAGAATAAAGAGTGTGTGGAAGCCGTACGTGAAGATTCAGATATCTTCAAGTTTAGTGAAATTCTAACAATAGATATTAGATATCTATTAATAATTATTTCCCAAATTTCAGTTTTTTAAAATTATTTAAAAGTGTTTTCAGGGAGCATAGTATTGACACAATCTCCCTATTTGAAAATTAAAATATTTCAGATTTGCTTTATTTATAGTCATAAGCCACCAATTAAACAAGCCCCCCCCTGAGTATCAAATTTTTTTAAGACCCTTTAAGTTAAAAAAAAAAGATATTAAAAGTATTGTTGTGAAGTTGTCCCACAGTAAATAATAAATAAAGGAAGTCAAGTCGAGGGTTGGTTTAACAAGTGTATTAACAAAGTAAGAAAGTGACTAGCTCTTGGCTAGACAGTTACAAAACTGTGCTTTGTCTTCTGTGTCTCTGATGACTCGTACTATTTATAGTGACAACCGGTGTAGTTTCTCCTGTGTAAGAACGGCCGGTGTAAAAAGTATTATTAGTGGTGTTAATGAATACATATAGTATCGGTATGTTATTATTTAATTATTGTCTGACGGTGAGTTGTAGAACATAATTTTTTTGTGAAATATGTCTTATTGTTTGTGAATTTTGTCATTATTGCGGGTGAAAATAAAAATGTAGTCGACATAAAGTACGTAAATAAAAGGTTTTATAATATTATTAAGTATTGCGTTTTCTAAGGTTACAATGCACAAGTTACGCTCTTGATAAAAAACACCAGCTTGGAGACTTGTATACTAAATTGCAAAACTGGATAGCCCATTACTCCAAAACCGCGATTTAAAAAAAATTACTAAACCGTGCTAAACCTATCTCTTTAAAATGCTACGTAATGCTACTAATAGTCATAATATCTAGAATAATTACCTTTACTCTTTTAGATTAGATGAAATAGCCCTAAAGAGTATCATACACTGATACATATTTCCTAACGACAGTAATAATGGATTAAGACTGATTTTAATATTATAATGACAAATAACCCATTACCATGAACAACAGTAGAAAGAACCAAAGTCATCTGTAAGTTCCAATGTCCCCTTGAAGAATGCAACTCTTACCGTAAAAAGAAACTAATAGCTACATAGGTTTTACTACTACAACTTTTCTAAGTAGAGTTACAATGAATAAGTGAAATTCCACCTTTATTTACCAACATTAAAAAAATAAACTAATAAGAGTCCTTGGTTTTATTACTCCCACACACTATTTACTTATTACCTTCAGCTACATAGAATTACTTCTTCTTCTTCTTCTTCTTCTTCTTCTTCTTCTTCTTCTTCTTCTTCTTCTTCTTCTTCTTCTTCTTCTTCTTCTTCTTCTTCCGTGTGAATCAGATGATTCTGGTGTTAGCATTAGTTTCCTCGAAGTTAGAAATCGTTATGGAAAGACATACGGTACTTACGGGAAGGACCACGAGAAGGTTGCCAACATACCTAAGTGAAAGTGGTACTGTGGAATCGACTGGATTCGAACTTGGAACACCCAGGTCCTCAGTCCGTGTTGTTATCTACTTAACCCCCGTCACCTTCCTTAGAATCACTTATTTAGTTTGAAAGAGATTTGGGCACTCCTCATTTTCTAGTAGGTCAAATAAACAAAAGATGACCTTATTCATTCGTTGACATTTATGCAGATGACACAACTACATATACCAACACTTCGAAGAGCAGTACTTATAAAGATCTTTCTTATTTTCTATTTTCCGTCTTGGAGCACACTGTGCAAAGGGAAAAAGGTAGCACGCGACTTTTAATACGTCTAAAACCAAGCTTCTCTCCTTTCATCACCAATGCTCGTACCATCACTTTGCCTAAATTGAAATGAATGGCTCTTTCCTGAGAGAAGTACCTTGCCTTTAGAACCTTCACTCCAGACGAGTAATTAAGATCTGAAAAATGGTTGAATCATTCTACCGCCCTAGAAAGTAAAAGTGAAATTCCACCTTTATTTACCAACATTTAAAAAATCACAACTGCTCCACCCTTTCTGAATTTAGACAACTTGTAGTTAGCAGCACAAGAATCTTACATAGCGAAATTAATTTATGTACACACACAACAACCTATAATAAATAGAGTTTGACTTACCTACTGGGGTGTTTGAATTACCTACTGGAGTGTTTGAATTACCTACTGGGGTGTTTGAATTACCTACTAGACACCATCCTCGAGTGCCTTCGCCTTCTCCGTACAAAGGTTTATCAAACTAACCTTACATGAGGATATTTCACCCTACAAGTAAACACTGACCAAATATTCAAAATAACATAGTATTCGAAACCCAAATAAGATCCCTCAATGCAGCTATACATTGGCCCATACGAGGTATTATGCACCGTCTCTAAGTAATGTTACCTCAAGTAACAGTACGTAGCTTGATACTCCACCAGACTAGATGAATACTTCTCCAGTAAAAATATACTATAACATAGGTAACTAGTAAATTGGGGAAAGGAAATCTAATGTTCTTAACTTCTTTACTAACTCAATGTTTGAGAAATAAAGGAGAACTTTAATGGAATATTCGAATATCTATGTATATCATACATAGATCATGTGTTAGCCTCTTAATTTCTGAGAACTTCAACTGAAGTAAAATAGAACAAATAATATTACTTCTGATACAAGTAAAATTATTCTAAAGTGTTTAGCATAGATGCAATTGATTCTCCGCCCCCTAATTTTCCGTCGCTTACTCGAACTATAAATTGCAAAATAGTTATGGCTCTTGTTCATTGTTGACTTAACAGATCCAGTTATGTACTGTCTCGGTTGTTTTATTGAACATTTTCTTCAGCTACTCATTTATCGTTTTTAATGAAGTCTGGAAATTATTCGTGAACGAATCGAAAGTACTAGTGATGCACTTGGAAGCTTTATTAATATTATTGATTACGAAGGAGGTCACAGTGGGTAAGTGTACAACGACATGAATTGACGACCTGGGTGTACCGAGTTCGAATCCAGTCGATTTCAAAATACCACTTCCACTTGGGGATGTTATTTTTATGTGAGCTTCTACTTCTACTCATATTCATTTCCTTATATATCATTTTAAAAAGTGTTTACTACCTCTACATTCAACACACGACACAGTTAATACACACATTGCAAAAGATCGAGAACTCACCAAAACGAGGAACTATTTGTCACTATGGACGCCTCCGTACTTATCAGCAACACCCTAGATTATGAGGGTAAGCGATCCTTCGGCGATTTTCAACATGGCAGAAATTTTCCTCATCAATATGTGCAAGACATCTGAGACATAATTCTATTCATTCTGACCCTACGACGTGGTCGGAGGCCGCTATTCCCTACAAATCCGACGAACCGCTGAGTATAAAATGGTTCTCAACGACGCTCTGATATTCATGTATACACGCAGAAATGAACACCTTCAAAGTTACCCCTAAAAAGCTACGCACTACGGCAACTCTATAAAATAAACCTTTTTATTTATACGCACAGTAAAAAGTCTAATAAATTTTAGCATAATACACAAAACTCGCATACGAATACACTGACACTTTTTACCTTCTTATTTGATATGCTGGTGCTTGTCATAATGGCCACATAACCATATCCATATGCACGAAACCTTGAGGCAGTCGTAGATCTTTAAATTTTAATAGCAGTTACCCTAGCAGTCATCGTCCACACGTCAAGCAATCAATTATTTACATCTCTTGCTTACGTCTCAAACGCATCTGCTTTAGCAAAACCAACTACACAAAGAAACAGGAGAGGTTGAATTGCCTACTAGACACAATACTTGAGTCTTTTTGGTCCTTCTGTTTACAAGTTTGTCAGGACATGTTAATTTTATACAGTCATGATTGTTAATTTTAGACACTAATGATTGTTAATTTTATACAGTCATGATTGTTAATTTATACAGTCATGATTGTTAATTTTAGACACTAATGATTGTTAATTTTATACAGTAATAATTGTTAATTTAACACACTAATGATTGTAAATTTTACAAACTAATTGTTGTTAATTTTAGACACTAATGATTTTTAATGTTACCCACTAATGATTGTTAATTTTACGCACTAATGATTGTTAATTTTATACAGTAATGATTGTTAATTTTAGACACTAATGATTTTTAATGTTACACACTAATGATTGTTAGTTTTATGCACTAATGATTGTTAATTTTACACATTAATGATTGTTAATTTTATACGGTAATGATTGTTAATTTTACACACAAATGATTTTTAATTTTATGCACTAATGATTGTTAATTTTACATACTAATTGTTAATTTTACACACTAATGATTGTTAATTTTATGCACTGAACATTTCAACGTGCCAATTATAAAATAAATAAAGTTACAATAAATATAATTACATAAAAATACGCTAAATATTTAGGTGATCAACATCGTACATATTTCTAAACACGGTGGCTTGGACCGATGGTAAAACGCTGGATAATAGAAATCATTATAGAAGGTTCGATCCTTGTCTAAGTTAGACATACTGATGACGGCTGTGAGCCAGAAACACGTGTCCATGGATTATTTTTATGTACGTATAAAATAATATATATATATATATATATATCTTATATTTGCATTCTATTAACCATAGATAATTAATCCAAAAATCATAATTTTCATTAGTTTTTACAGTTTCTTTATTTTTTTACTTTCATGAGAGTTTTTTCCTCAACCTACTCACAAAAAGGTAATTTATTTAAGTATTAATATTCAACTATTACGCGCGTGTTATCTCAAAAATCGGATAAGTATATTGTTTTGATCCAATCTTGTCAATCAAAAGAAATTCCCAAAACTAATTGAAAATTATAGTGTTTGGATTAATTGTTCATGGTGAATGGAATGCAAATATAAGATATATATGCTCTGAATCTAGTGATTCAGCTTCATCGAGTTTATAATTGCCAGCTTTACACATATTATAAGGACTATACGTTTAAAAGATATATATTCTTTGTAAAAACACCCCCATATATATATATACATATACAAAGCAACACGCGTTAAATTAAAGTCAACCGTTATATTCACACAACAAAGAAAAAAGGGATAGGCCACTCTATAGAAAACAGAACAATAGAACAGGAAATAGGAAGTAAAACTAACAGGACCTTTGTTCATGAGAATCCCAACGATTGGCTAAGAGAACAACAAAGAATCTGATTGATTAACTAGCTAGTCGTGTATATAAATACACCCGGCAAAACTAACTTATTTTAGCCTGAAGATCCCCCCCTTCCCCGGGGATGAAACGCGGGAGCCTCGTCGTAGCTTCATTGCCATAAATATATTTTCATAACTTACTACCTAGCTCTACTTACGTATCGAGCACTGTTGAAGTAAATACTGAAAATTGATACATAAAAAAATGATATCTCCTTAATAAATGTTATGTGGATACATGAAATAGTAATATATATATATATATATATATATATATATATATATTGCGTATGACATAACTCTTATAAGCTATAGCTAAATCGGTAAAGGAACTTTTCCAACGATCTTGTGATGAATGTGAGTGCAGTTAGAAGCAGATTGTAAACTTGCGTCTTCGTTACTAACAGCAGCCGCGTCCACTTCTTTTATCAGCGGGGCGATGTCGATCGATCCGTAGAGAGTCATCGAAATTCGATAGGCTGCCACAAGCTACGTCTCATTTTATGGCTGTTGACAATCAAGTGTTTAATTCCCCCCTTCTGGACGACAGAAATATCCGCTTAGTCAGGTGCTTGATTAAGAAGTGAAACCCAGCGCATATAAGTAGCAGGCGCGCTGCTCCCGTGGGCGAGATTCGCACATGGGAGCGGACGATGGAGACGAAAGAGGGAATATATATGTGTGTGTGTGTGTGTGTGTGAGAGAGTGAGAGACAGAGAGAGACAGAGAGAGGAAGAGAGTAAGTGAGGGAGAAAGAGAGAGCAACACACACACACACAGAAGAGACGATTTACTGGCGTCTTGTTCATCAAAGCCTCGATACATAGACAGGATATAAGATCCGTTTTGCCTTTATCATATGAATGTGAAAAACACGCGTTCCCCGTATGTTATACACGCATCAACATTACAAAAACACACACACACACACACACACACATATATATATACATAATATTTATATATTCATATACACATGTATATATAAAGAACAGAGAAAACAGGGAAATAAAGATATAATGTATTCCTTTTAAGTAAAACCTATCATGAGAGAATTGCTGCTCGATATACGCGAGATAGAGCAATTATATAGACAATTAAAAGATGAGAATAAAGATTGTAAAAATACAATATTCCTTAAGTCATCAGTTGCTGAAATAAAGTGTTTCACATAAAATAAATTTATTTTTACTTCCTTAAGCCATGGCTTTTCAAAGATTGAAATCTTATCATCAGAGGAATACAAACAGATAAGTAAGGGAAATTACCAAACGTTTGACGATAAGATTTTATTCTTTGAAAGGCCATTGCTTAAGAAAAGAAAAATATTTTTTTTTTATTTGAAACACCTTATTTTGAGCAACTGTTGATTTAATAGATATTGTATTTTTACAATCTTTATTTTCCTCTTTAACGTTCTCTCTCTCTCTCTCTCTCTCTCTCTCTCTCTCTCTCTATATATATATATATATATATATATATATATATATATATATATATATATAGGGTGGGCCAAAATAAGGGTCCTATCTTTAAATTTGAATAACTTGAATTTGAATAACTTCCACAAAATAAAAGTTAAACTCACCAAACTTTATGTGTGTGTAGACTGACCCTTCCGAGATTTTTTGAAATAAACAAAACAAATTTTAGTCGAAAAACACTTCTTAAAACTTACAAAAACTAAAGTATTGTTTTTTACACTGTTTTGAGTTTTTTAAGCAAAAATAATGTTTTCTAAATGAGGGTACGTTCCTTAGGGCTAATACGGCTCATGCTTGCTTCGGAAGGGGTCCTTTACTTATTCTAAAAAAAAAAAAAAAATCACTAAATAAAAAAGTTATGAATTTTTAAAAATAGGACCCTTATTTTTGCCCACCCTGTATATATTTATTTAATTTTAAACTATCTCAAATGTTAAGAAGAACAGATTCCCATATTTCACAACACACTGTTTTTATTTTCAGCATACAATTGTTTCGACTTACCACCAAGATATTTGTAAAATGCTCCTATGAATTTATTTCCTGGTATGGTTATCTTCAGTGCTCATATATAAAACAAAGAAAAACAAAGAAAAGCAAAGCATGAATTAAAACCATGATTTTAAAGTGAACTTTTAGACAGTGTAAAAGTAACCTATGATAATTTGATAAACAACGGAATTGTGACTGACCGTATCTGCTAGAAGAGGTGTTAGAGAATGTAATCTTTAATTCCGGAATAGGGTTGCTGTTAATAATACGCGTAACGATAATTGTATATGACATTACATCCGATAGTCCAGTTCTCCTACGGTGCCAAAATGGGATGTATATTGTTGAAAGGTTATCCGGTGAATTAGAGTCACGTGAGAGGAGATAAATATGAACGAGTGAAAGAGTTTGCTTCCTTCTTTGTGGAAGATGTATTTTTGAGTGGCATATGGATCGGAATAAACGTAAGGATATTTTTAATGAGACGAAATGTATTATTACCTTTTCGTGAAACACGCATTTGGAATTTTTGTAGGTGGTTAGCGGAAAATTTTTGGTGTGAAGTATATAATTGTCAAAGATAAAGGGGAAAACGACTTATATTAATTACTCTAAATTCCCATATAATTTTCATTACAAACTAGTATAACTCTTTGGCCGTAATATTTCGAATTATTAATAATTGTAAAAGAAAACACATTGGAAATAAAAAAAATACAAAAACAAATAAATTAAACTCTTTATTCGTGGAGTTTCATGTTTGAAACGGGAACAAGCAGTATTTAGATGAACTGAAACACTCTGTAATTCATCTATTATATAAAGGGCAAACGTCTGTATGTGAGAGTATGTCCAGCTAAAACTTAGAACATACATCAAAATTTATATTTTCTTGATCAGCTAAAACTTAGAACATACAAGCCAATAAACATCAAAGTTTATATTTTCTTGATCAGCTAAAACTTGGAACATACAAGCGAACAAACATCAAAGTTTATATTTTCTTGATCAGCTAAAACATGGAATATACAAGCCAACAAACATCAAAGTTTATATTTTCTTGATCAGCTAAAACTTGGAACATACAATGCAATATACATCAAAGTTTATCTTTCTTTGATCAGCATTGCCCGGAGTGAATATCTAAAATTTAGAAATAAATATCCATTATTGCACCCTGAACTGTCGCCGATTTCGTCAGGGGGTGTCGGTTATCCACTCATTTTCCTGTACTAACTAAAGGGAAGTAACTCTGATTTTTTTCATGAGGTTATTTCTCTTACGCCGACTCGAGTATTATGTAAAAAGTGCATGTCCAGAGAGAAAAATTGACTGGACAGAAAATAAAGAGGGGTGGTGAAAGGGATGAAGAAACCGAGAAAGAGAGAGATAGACGTTTTAATATAAACTTTTGCCCCGGGCAACGCAGGGTAGCCCTGCTAGTTATGATATAACTACAACTCTGTATCCGTACATCTCAAATTGAATAAAAAGATTATGAATACTTTTAATTTGCAAGTGTAAATAATTTCGTGACGTAAGGTCATTTGTTTTACTAAAAATTCACAACTTATCAAGGCCAAAAGGACAATCGAGGATAAAGTCATGACAAACAAGTTTGAAAAAAAAATCGTTGAAAATGTTAACGTTGACTATTTACTTGCCTGTTAGAGCTTGAATGCGAATGTATGCAGACGAGTTGAATAGAAAATGCACTTCTTACTATCGGATTTACCGTGCAACTGAAGTAAAGTGTTAAAATACGTATTTGTTTAAATATTTAAATATTTATTATTGTTAAAGTTCATACTTACACTCTCTCACTAACATACCAGGCACGCTAATATACACACATGTCTATTTGATTTACACACACGTAAACGCACACGGCGCCAGTCTAAATGAACATGCGTACAGAATTTCACCTTATAGAGAAAACAAATCTTCCTTCATCGAAACGAGCTTGGGATGATTTGAACTCTACAAACTCAATATCGTTCGTTTTCTTAAGTTTTTAATAAAAAAATATTATTTCGTATAGATATACTTAAAATCTCCCTGGCCTTTTGCCTTGAGTCAAAGTGTAGTAACTGTTTTGATATTGCACTCCATCTTTACTGTCTTCCGTTGGTGGAGCATACATCTTTCAAGACTGAGGAAACTTTACTTTTTGCCCCAATCCAGAATGCCCTGTTTTTGGGAGCTGCATAATACCCAAATTAAAAACCGGCCTTGCGTCTAACTCTGCTCTCATGGAGAGCCAAGTAAATTGAGGCTTTGTCATTTTTTTTCTATTGACTTTCTCTCTACACGCCCATCTTTTTAGGGGTTGCCCTCTTGAACTTTCTTCAAGTAAATCTTCTTAATATGATTTCTTTACATAGCTGGAGTCCGGTAGCCGGAAAACATGTCGAACCATGTTAATCTCTTTTTGAAAATCACGTCCTTTTCGATTTCTTAATATTAAGCTTCTTTCTGATATCTGCATTTCTTCGTCTATCTTGCACGTTTACCCTAAAGAATAGTTCTTAAACATTTCATTTCAAAGACATTAAGCGTCTTCTATGCTCTGCCCGTATAATCCATGTTTCATTTCCATATACAGCAATAAGAACTATAAGTTTAGAGGCGTATAGATGCCCTTCCTGTTCATATTTTTTTTCTTTTAGACGTTCAATTACAGAAGTTGTTATTCACATCTTGCGCTAACATCAGATGAGGATTCAGGAACCACTGAGCCAAGAAACAGAAAAGCTTCGTTTTTTTTTCAACCGTTTTGTTATCTTTTGTGATATTATCTCCAGAAGAGGAAATGAATTTGGATTTGTCTGGGTTCACTTTCATCCCCCATTTCTCACAAGATGCTTCAAGCTCAGAATTAAAGACCTTAAACTTATCAATATATGCATGTATTGAGATTTATATATACGCATCATACAGACACAGATACAGACACACGCACACACACACACACACACACACAAACATACACATATATATATATATGTGTGTGTCTGCGTGCGTGTACCCATACACACTCATCTACAAATACTAACTAATATATAGTGTAAATTTCAGCAACAAAATGTTCATTTAAATAACAGTTAAGAAACAGGTATATATATATATATATATATATATATATATATATAGAATGTTTATTTAATTTTATATATATGTATATATATATATGTATATATACATCAGAGTTTATGAGAGTATCAATTACATTTATATAGATGAGCATTAATCTTAAAGGGATCTAATTTCAATTAATACAATTAACAACGGTTACGAAATATATATATATATATATATATATATATATATATATATATATATATATAGAGAGAGAGAGAGAGAGAGAATGTTTATTTAATTTTATATATATATATATAGAGAGAGAGATAGAAGAAAAAAGAGTGATAAATATGCGACGATTGTCCAAATTTATTTCAAATTTCAATTGTTCAATGCAAGGTGCATTCAGTAATAAACTATTGTTTATTATTCTTTCCTTAAGCCAAGGCTTTTCAAAGATCGAAATCTTATCATCAGAGGAGAAATACAGATGGATAAGTTGGCTTTCGAAAAAAAAATATATATATGTATATATATATATATACATATATATATATATATATACATATATATATATATATATATATATATATATATATCAGAGATTATGACAATATTAATTGAATTTATATAGATGAGAATGAATCTCCAAAATATCTAATAATAATTAAAAAGTAACAACAATTAAGGAACAGGTATTTTTCTCGGCCTCTTGGTCGAGATCAAAGTGTAGTATCTGTTCCGATGGATACTGCACGCTGTCCCGTGCAGTTCTAGGAGGTCCACCCTCACAGACTTTGTCTCCCCTCTTTGGGGAGGAGTAAGTTTATTGCTTACTGCCTGAGGCGCTCCTACCGGGGAATGCCGACGCGGCTTCCCAGGCAATTTTTAATGGCCAGAGTTCTCACCTTCTCGGGCGCTGTTTTATCAAATCCCACTTTCCCGACCTTGTGTCACATCTTACCTTGTGGAAGGTAGATAAATAAAAAGTATAGTATCTGTTCCGATGGCTACTGCACCCCATAGACTGGTATTGTCTTGGCCTTCGGGGCGTGAGTTACGCCTGTCTATGGGACTGGTCCTGTGCAGTTCTAGGAGGTTCACCCTCATCGCTTTGCCTCCCCTCTTTGGGGAGGAGTAAGTTTATTGCTTACTGCCTGAGGCGCTCCTACCGAGGAATGCCGACGGGGCTGCCCAGGCAATTTTTAATGGCCAGAGTTCTCACCTTCTCGGGCGCTGTTTTATCAAATCCCACTTTCCCGACCTTGTGTCACATCTTACCTTGTGGAAGGTAGATAAATAAAAAGTATAGTATCTGTTCCGATGGCTACTGCACCCCATAGACTGGTATTGTCTTGGCCTTCGGGGCGTGAGTTACGCATGTCTATGGGACGGGTCCTGTGCAGTTCTAGGAGGTTCACCCTCCCACGCTTTGCCTCCCCTCTTTGGGGAGGAGTAAGTTTATTGCTTACTGCCTGAGGCGCTCCTACCGAGGAATGCCGACGGGGCTGCCCAGGCAATTTTAATGGCCAGAGTGCTCACCTTCTCGGGCGCTAGTTTATCAAATCCCACTTTCCCGAGCTTGTGTCACATCTTACCGCCGTGGGAGGTAGATAAATATATATATATATATATATATATATATATATATATATATATATATATATATATATATATATGTATATATATATATATATATATATATATATATATATATATATATATATATATATATAGTCTAAAGAAGCATTGAGTCATTTAAAAAAAAAAGAAGAAAAGTAAAATGCAGTTTAAATTCCCAGAGAAACTAATTAATTCCAAGATATTGCAGACTTAACATTCGTTGAAAAATTAATAAATACAAAAATAAGTAAATAAAAAAATAAAAAGGGGGGTTTAAGTAACTAAGAGTAAACAAAAACAGTAATATATATATATATATATATATATATATATAGAGAGAGAGAGAATGTTTATTTAATTATATATATATATATATTTATATCAGAGATTATGACAATATAAATTACATTTATATAGATGCGAATGAATCTCGAAGTGATCTAATTTAAATAAAAAAAGACAAGCTCAATATTTAGCATTAAATAGAGGCAATAGATATATTTTATTATTATTACATGTTTAGATTTTGTTCCAGAAATTTTATTTTTATGATTAGCTACCTGAAATATTTGTTTACTATACATAGTCTTTGTTTACTATACATAGTCTTTGTTTATTATACATAGTCCTTGTTTACTATACATAGTCTTTGTTTACTATACATAGTCTTTGTTTACTATACATAGTCTTTGTTTACTATACATAGTCTTTGTTTACTATACATAGTCCTTGTTTACTATACATAGTCTTTGTTTACTATACATAGTCTTTGTTTACTATACATAGTCTTTGTTTACTATACATAGTCTTTGTTTACTATACATAGTCCTTGTTTACTATACATAGTCTTTGTTTACTATACATAGTCTTTGTTTACTATACATAGTCTTTGTTTACTATACATAGTCTTTGTTTACTATACATAGTCTTTGTTTACTATACATAGTCCTTGTTTACTATACATAGTCTTTGTTTACTATACATAGTCCTTGTTTACTATGCATAGTCTTTGTTTACTATACATACATTTTAAACCAATTGTAAATCAAATGACTTGCTTTGGGTATCAATTATTAAATAATATAATACATCTTGAAATAAATTAATATCTACATCTATTTCGCTCTTTATTTCTATGTACATATATGTATATATGTATATGTATATATAAATGTATATATGTATATATATATGTATATATATGTATATATGTATATATATGTATATATATATGTATGCATAGATATGTATGTATATATGTATATATGTATATATATATGTATATATGTACATATAAGTATGTATATATATGTATATATATGTATATACGTTTATATGTATATATGTATATATATGTGTATATATATGTATATTTATATGTGAGTATATATATATATATGTATATATATATATATATATATATATATGTATATCACACTACAATTCTTATACATTTTTAATATGTTTACAATTTTGTCGATCATTTCCCTTCCAACGTTATTCCGATGTCTACTAATGCAAACAGGTCACACTTGACACGAAATTATTTCTTTCCTGAGTGTCTTCCCTTTATTCACCTTGACCTATTTTTCCCGGCGAGAAACAAGAACATTTTTCAAACACTTCATAGAACTCTCTCACGTTTTGTCTATTCAATTTTCGCCTCTTTACATGCTCCCTTTATATTCAACCTCCTCACATTCTCCTGTCTCTGTTCTTCCATTTGGTAATTATTTCGAATTATATCTAATTTTTAGCGATTTTTTTAACAATAAAATTATCTCTCTATTAATCTCTCTATTTTATTGTTTTACCTCAGTATATCCGCTTCTTTCCATTTATCTTAAGTATTTTGGTCGGATTATACACAAACTGCTTCTGGTTTATTTCGATAAAGGATTTATAATTTATATTATTTAGATTATTCGGACTATTGTTTCCATATTGCATGTTATCATCACAACGCAAAGATCACGATCCACGGATAAAAGTGCTAAGTAATAATCAGTTAGAAGAAAGTCTTCTGGAAGTTGAAGGGTATATCCTCAGTGCGGGTGATACTAAGAATACAATTACTCTTTACTTGAAACTTGAATTTGGTTATGGCTTATGAAATGAGATCAAATTACCCTTATTGATTAAATGAAGTGGTTTCGTTCGAAATTCTTTATAGATTCTCCAGTTCGACATGCAGATTCCCGAGCTTAACAAGACTGACCCAAAGAAGGTCGGAAGTAACATCGGCCGAAACGTTGTGAGGATCACAGCCAAGATTAGAACAGTAGTTCGAATAATTCAAATCTAAATATATAAAAACAATTTTGCTATGGATATAGTTTATCGTAAAACGCATATAACCCTCTAAGCAGCTTATAATACGTATATGAGCATTAAAATGTCCATTCTGTTCGTGATTGCTGGTGATTGTGTTGTGGGTAACCATTCTAACTGTTGACTAAACAATCGGGTTTCGATCCTGAAAAATTGTGATCTGAATGATGATGTTTTGTTCCTGGTTCTAAAATACAAAAAAGTCTTAGCATCAGCTTCAGTCATTGTGGTTCCAGTTTCGAATCTAGCTAGGTCGAGCAAGGATGATTAACCATAAACGGCGAAACACGTGTCCGTGGATAATTATTTTTCATTAATACATTTTAGATATAAGAGGAGTCCTACTTCAACAGAGGCAACTTCAAAAATATGCATGATAGCGCCCTGCGAACAAAAAACCTTGATTAAACCTATGTTCTTCAGTCTCATACGATCTCGTTAGAAACCAGATTGAGGTTACTTCAAACGTACGTTTGGTCCATTCTACTTTATGGATGCGAGACTTGGACTATATGCCCTAAATTAGAAACTAAGCTTTTTTCCATGAAGACATGGTTTATTCGCCGGATGCTGAATATCAACAGGAAGAAATATGTCACCACTGAGGAGGTGTGGAGGCAATCTACATACAAACCTGGGCAGTTAATGCAGACTTTAATGAAAAAACATGACATTTATCGGCCATATATATAGACACAAAGGACTCGAACATTTAGTTCTTACTGGTAGAGTGCCTGGCTGTAAGCTAGTGGGTAGACCAAGATATAAGTTTATGGACAATATGTGTATGTAGACTAACCGGAATGCAATGGGACTATTTCTTTCAATGGATAAAAGGACAATGTGGAGGACAATAGTCGACGACGCCTTACGAAGGCAGGGCCGCCATGACCATGATGACACTCTTCAGAGTGATTGATATTGGATATGGATGGTCTAATTTAGGCCTTTTCGTTTTCATACACCATTTTATTTCTTTACGTTTTAACCAATGTTTGTATTGGATCATGTAATTTTGCGTTTTCTTTCTAGACTATGTTTAACCAGTGTTTGAAATAGCTGTTCTCATTTCTTAGTTGCTCTTTTTTAATAGGATAATGTGGAGGATCATAGTCGCCTACGCTTTATGAAGGCAAGCATGTCCATGATGATAAACACTACGTTCAAATAGAGCTTACGAAACTGATGCGTAATTGTTGTGGTGTTCAGCCACTATAAAAAAGTAAATCAGTTTTATGTTCAAATAGAGCTTACGAAACTGATGCGTAAATGTTGTGGTGTTCAGCCACTATAAAAAAGTAAAACAGTTTTATGTTCAAATAGAGCTTACGAAACCGATGCGTAAATGTTGTGGTGTAGAGCCACTATAAAAAAGTAAAGCAGTTTTATGTTCAAATAGAGCTTACGAAACTGAAACGTAAATGTTGTTGTGTTCAGCCACTATAAAAAAGTAAAGCAGTTTTATGTTCAAATAGAGCTTACGAAACTGATGCGTAAATGTTGTGGTGTACAGCCACTATAAAAAAGTAAAGCAGTTTTATGTTCAAATAGAGCTTACGAAACTGATGCGTAAATGTTGTTGTGTTCAGCCACTATAAAAAAGTAAAGCAGTTTTATGTTCAAATAGAGCTTACGAAACTGATGCGTAAATGTTGTGGTGTACAGCCACTATAAAAAAGTAAAGCAGTTTTATGTTCAAATAGAGCTTACGAAACTGATGCGTAAATGTTGTGGTGTACAGCCACTATAAAAAAGTAAAGCAGTTTTATGTTCAAATAGAGCTTACGAAACTGATGCGTAAATGTTGTTGTGTTCAGCCACTATAAAAAAGTAAAGCAGTTTTATGTTCAAATAGAGCTTACGAAACTGATGTGTAAATGTTGTGGTGTACAGCCACTATAAAAAAGTAAAGCAGTTTTATGTTTAAATAGAGCTTACGAAACTGATGCGTAAATGTTGTGGTGTCAGCCACTATAAAAAAGTAAAGCAGTTTTATGTTCAAATAGAGATTACGAAACTGATGTGTAAATGTTGTGGTGTACAGCCACTATAAAAAAGTAAAACAGTTTTATGTTCAAATAGAGCTTACGAAACCGATGCGTAAATGTTGTGGTGTACAGCCACTATAAAAAAGTAAAGCAGTTTTATGTTCAAATAGAGCTTACGAAACTGATGCGTAAATGTTGTAGTGTACAGCCACTATAAAAAAGTGAAGCAGTTTTATGTTCAAATAGAGCTTACGAAACTGATGCGTAAATGTTGTGGTGTTCAGCTACTATAAAAAAGTAAAGCAGTTTTATGTTCAAATAGAGCTTACGAAACTGATGTGTAAATGTTGTGGTGTAGAGCCACTATAAAAAATTAAAGCAGTTTTATGTTCAAATAGAGATTACGAAACTGATGCGTAAATGTTGTGGTGTACAGCCACTATAAAAAAAGTAAAGCAGTTTTATGTTCAAATAGAGCTTACGAAACTGATGTGTAAATGTTGTGGTGTTCAGCCACTATAAAAAAGTAAAGCAGTTTTATTACATTATCTAATGCAAAAGTTTCATTTTGAGACAATCTTTAAAATAATTTTCTTATACTTTATTTATGCTTACGTTTTGAAAGGCGTGAAACACGCTGCTATACTTAACATGTTCGTTTAGCGTTTCCTTATAAGTTGAGTGCCTAAGTTACACAGTGGAATCACATGAGTTTGAACACCGACCTCTCGTAATAACAAGACGTGTGGTAATGATTATTTAAGACTCATTCTGAGAACAGTTTACTTGATCGACGAAATCGAAAATCTTTAAACGCTGAATCGATAATTATCCAAACAACGACACATGAATTAAAAGTGACGCTTAATCTAAGTAACCGATCATCTCCTCGCATCAACGGACGGCTCTCATCGACAGGACACTGAAAGGCCAATAAAGAAATCCTATCCAGCTTGACCAATATCTAAAGTCACTGAGAGATTCGAATTATCTTAACTGGTTTTAACTTGATTGTCGAAATTACCATAAACCGCAAACTGGTTAATAAAACCTCAATCGCCATGACCAAGCTGAGTTTATGTTCAAATGTTACCAATAAATCCCTCATCAAAAGACTGCAATAATGTTCAGTCGACCAGATGAATAGACCGAGTGAAACGTTAAGAGGGTTTTATCTTCCCGGTCTCTTGCCTAGCTCCCGGTTCTCCGAAATGACCCCCGTCTCGCATAAACAGAGCCGATACAGTGTTCTACAATGAAATAAAGCGTGCGCCTCACATATCCGTGATTTCGCGAAATGTAAAATTCAAATAAGAATAAGCTCGAATTATTTTGATTATTCGGACTACTGTTCTCATTTGGATGTTATTCTCAAAGAGTTTCGGCCGATGTAACCTCCGAACTTCTTCAGGTTAGGCTAATTAAACTAGAGAATCTATATGTCGATCTCGGGAATCTGTACGTAATTTTGAACAGAAAAATTCATTTAATCAACGAGGGTAGCCTGCTCTCGTAACGTCAGCAAGGGCCTGTGGCGCAACGGATATATGTGCTTAGTTAAAATCAGTTCTAAGTGACAGTCTTCGAAAGGTTGAAGGTTCAATCCTCAGTACGAGTAATGCTAAGAATAGAATTACAAATTATTTTAGAATTCTACCCGGTACATGGCTGACAGGAAAAGACAAACTACCCCCGTGGATTAAATAAAGGCTCCGCTGAAAATTCCGTACACATTTCCAAAATCGACAGAAAGATCCCTAAGTTCGACAAGACGCACCAGACGTTTTTAGAATAACATCCAAAATGAGAACAGTAGTCCTAATAATCGAAACAATCCACATTTTCAATCCTCATCTAAAGAAATTCGAAACAACGAGTCTGATCTTTCGATTAATCTATTAATGCATTCCTAATAAGAACTATGTTAAATAATAACTACTATTTTGTCTTTGTTTAATGTGGATAAGTATTATTAGTTCGTATCGCCTGTAATGGAAATTGAATGTTCAACTCCCAGAAGAATGTCACTTAGAAATGTTTTTTACTTAACAACTTTATCCGTGGCGCCACGTTTCCATGTTAAGCAGTAATCACATCTCAGTGAAAGTCTTTTAGAGGTTGAAGGTTCAATCCTCACTACAGGCGATACTTACTAAGAGGAAAAATATATAAGACTTCTACCCGGTGATGGATGACGGAACGAGAACACTCTACACCCGGGAATTAAAAAAAAGGGTTCAGTTAGAAATTCCGTAAAGATTCCCGAGTTGGACCTAAACATTACAAAGAAGGTCAGGGATTACATCGGCTGAAACGTTGTGGAGAATAATACAAAATAATACAAATTCTCAATTTCCATCAAAAAATGTCCGTAACAGACTATCTTGCTATTTGTAAATGGCATAGTATTTAAAATTATTTTCCATGCAACCTACCGTGTCTCTTACTAGAGTGCTCAACACATGACCATTGGGAGCATATGTAGTGATATTCATGCATATTTCATTGACTTAAATAAAATGTTAGAAAAGAATGAGCAACACTATTCCTATATTTCTCATCAACATACACGCACATAAACAGATACAGACACATGTGTATATAATTTTATTCCTATTTCAAGTATACACATATATAATATTATAAAGTAATATATATATATATATATATATATATATATATATATATATATATATATATTTACAATATTTACTTTAAAAGTCCTCAATACGTGAGTAGAGCTTATTATAGTAGCATGAAATATAGCTATGACAAGTAGGCTACACAGAGGCGTCCATAAATTAAGTAAATTTCGCGTACAACAATATCGTAGGATTAATTTAAGAGGAAACACTTTTTTAATCAATGAAACGGGCGGGTGGAAAAAAAAAGGAAATTGTTAAAATTTTCCTTAAGGCTTTATCGTCTGACCCTCTAAGAGGAAACGTCAGAATGATCAATTAAAAACTAAGAAAATCGAATGAGATATGAGGAGAACAAATATCCTCTTAGAGAGTCAGACGATAAGGCCTTAAGGAAAATTTTAACAATTGTCTTTTTTTTTCCACCCGCCCGTTTCATTGATTAATAAAAAGTGTCCTCTGAAATATATATATATATATATAATATGGGTTGGTCGTTCAATTTCAAAGTATTGCAGGGTTAGTTAATAAAATTGAAATATAAGCCATTAGCAATACAAGATAAATTTATTATTTTTTTTTTTTACATTAATCTTATTAATTTCGAAATAAAATTGCATCACCAGGGGTGACTAGTATTGAGTCATTTTTTTTTCATCAAAACACAAGAATAAACAAACGTATTTCTTTGTTACTTGATAAACGTCTTTGGTGCGATGTCTCCGCTGTTGTTGTTGTTGGCGGTTATGATTCAAATTCCGGTGTCGAACGAATAGAGCGTTGGCTGGCTAGGCTTGAAAAATATGGGTTGGTCGTTCAATTTAAAAGTATTGCATGGTTAGTTAATAAAATTGAAATGTAAGCCATTAGCAATACAAGATTAATTTTTTTTATATCAATCCTATTAATTTCGGAATAAAATTCCATCATCAGTAGTGATCAGTATTGAGTCATTTTTTTTCCATCAAAACACAAGAATAAACAAACGTATTTCTTTGTTACTTGATAAACGTCTTTGGTGCGATGTCTCCGCTGTTGTTGTTGTTGTTGGGGGTTATGATTAAATAATACATTAATCTTGTATTGCTAATGGCTTATATTTCAATTTTATTAACTAACCCTGCAATACTTGAAATTGAACGACCAACCCATATTTTTCAAGACTAGCGTTCGACACCGGAATTTGAATCATAACCGCCAACAACAACAACAGCGGAGACATCGCACCAAAGACGTTTATCAAGTAACAAATAAATACGTTTGTTTATTCTTGTGTTTTGATGAAAAAAAAATGACTCAATACTGATCACCCCTGATGATGGAATTTTATTCCGAAATTAATAGGATGAATATATATAAAAAAATTATCTTGTATTGCTAATGGCTTTTATTTCAATTTTATTAACTAACCATGCAATACTTTGAAATTGAACGACCAACCCATATTTTTCAAGACTAGCTAGCCAACGCTCTATTCGTTCGACACCGGAATTTGAATCATAACCGCCAACACCAACAACAGCGGAGACATCGCACCAAAGACGTTTATCAAGTAACAAAGAAATACGTTTGTTTATTCTTGTGTTTTGATGAAAAAATAAAATGACTCAATACTGGTCACCCCTGATGATTGAATTTTATTCCGAAATTAATAGGATTAATGTAAAAAAAAAAAAAAATTAATCTTGTATTGCTAATGCCTTATATTTCAATTTTATTATATATATATATATATATATATATATATATATATATATATATATATATATATATATATATATTATTAAAATATATCTATGGAAAGAAGAAAGGGTAATAAATAATTACATCGCCCTGGAAGTAACGCTATCGTTCTTTCCCCTTGTTTGAACACTTAGGATGTACAACTGACTTGCTAGTCAAAGAATTAAAAACGGTATAATACAAGATCCAGGGTTGTAAGTTCGAACCTATTGCTAGGTAGGCCAGTTGTTTGAATCTATACTGGGGAGTCTTCAAAAGACGGAGCAAGCTTGTCTATAGATAAATAAATGATATATATATATATATATATATATATATATATATATGTATATATCATTTATTTCTCTCTCTCTCTCTCTCTCTCTCTCTCTATATATATATATATATAGTCTAAAGAAGCTCTGAGTCATTAAAAAAAAAACAACAAAAAAAAACAAATGTAAAATGCAGTTTAAATCCCCAGACAAACTAACTAAATCCAAGATATTGCAGACTTAACATTCGTTGGAAAATTCATAAATGAAAAAGTATAAGTAAAAAAAAAAAAAAAATGGGGAGGGGGTTAATTATCTAAGAGTGAAACAAAAACAGGAGACCGTAAGCGTCTAATATTAACACGGGGATCATCAGCTGTTTACCATGTAACTGTTTCGGAGATTTAAAAACAGGACTGTTATAATATTCATGGCTCTCCAGTGGTACTGATTATACGACCATTTCCCCAATAATAAAGTGTCGAAATAATTCAGCTTAAAATATCACTAATATATACATAAATAAATAATAATAATGATAAAATAATAATAATATATATATATAGCACTAGATATAGTGAAAGAATAACATAGGGTGCGAATCAAATTTTATTACTATTCAATGGTCAGGCAAAGTTCTTAAAAGTCCTTAACTGATGAGTTTTCAAAGAAAATCTTCTCCTCAGACGACCATTACCGCAATGACATTACTGCAGGTAATAAAAATAAGACTTTGAAAAAATATATAAAAATATATATATAAAAATACATAAAGGTATATAAAACATCAAATATATCGGCCCCAAACATACTTTTTAGTAAAACTATACAGTTCATCCAAGTCAACAAGTCTAAAATAGCTCCCAGCAAGATATCAAACAGGTTGATTAAAAAATAATTCAATTGGTGAATTGTGGTCCAAAAACGAAAAAAGATATCCAGGCGGGAAATTCGTTTGCTATCGATGCAGTAGACAACAGTGAAATATATATATATATATATATATATATATATATATATATATATATATATATATATATATATATATATATATATATCTATCCACAAGCTGGAAATATCCTAACTTATTCGTAGTGGGAAAGTTGTCGCATTAATGATTTTAGACACATCATACAAGTCAGCTTTACTGTCATAGATAGAAGGGAAGTTAATACAGCTCCAATAACATTTCTGTTTGATTCTCAATTCTATGGCGTCGTCTATTTCCAGAAATTCCTTGAAGTATTTTGATAATTCCCGTCGATCAGTTGAAAGTTTAGTATTTTTTTTTCATAAGATACGGATTCCTTTTAACATTTTTACTTTTTGTTTTTAGATACACTCAACGATCTCTCTAACAGGCAATATGTTCATCGTTTAAGTCAAAAATAGCATTTTCAACGGTTGGTTACGTGTGAGTGTATTTCAAACTAACTTTAACATGTCAAACTTAAGTTAAAAAAAGCATGCGTTGGTCTGTTAAGCTTAAGTCTTAAATCGAATTTTCATTGATCTGTCACGCTTAAGTTGGTAATATAATCTCATCATAAAAAGCGCTGATTGAATGGACGGTTTTATTTTAGATGTGTTTAAACATCTTTATCAATTGTACTATTCATTACGCTTATTCTAAAAATGCTAAAAGCTGCTCTCAACATCTTCCGGAGGCAAGACCCCACGACAGAGCATCGCTATTCACTTTTCTTCACCTCTGATCAGAGAGAGAAAGAACCAAATTTGCTGAAACTTGGTGGAGGGCTAAGGATGACATCATCAGCGATGTTCTCCTGTGGATGCCAAAACAAGAACGTGGCTCAGTGGGTAGACAGCACAGAACCTATATCAAACAACACACAGAAGATTCACAATTCACCTATGAAGACCTACCAGGTGTGATGGATGATAGAGCGAGGTGGCGTGAGAGAGTCAGGGGGATCCGTGACACCACCACGACTAGATGACGATGATGATGTCAGGCTTAGGCGCTTAAAATAGCATTTTCTTTTGCCTGTCACAGGTTTCAAATATAATATTCATTTTTCTGTCATGCTTATGTTTTAAATACTATTTTCTTTTTGTCTGCTATGTAAGTTTTACAAATAGAATTTTACCGTCAAACACAGACATCGAACGGACGGATCTTATTTTAAATGCATCCATACATCTATACGAAACGCTCTGTCTGCCATTCGGTCTGTCTGTCGAACTGAAGTGGGAAATCCCATTTTTGGGGGTCCGTTACGATAAAATTTAAAATATATTCTATACGCCCCTAAGTTTTACTGTTACGCCAAACATAATCGTTAGTATGTCACACTTAAGTTTTAAATAACAGTTTCGTTGGTCTGATAGAATTTGTGTTAGACAGTCATGCTTAAGTTTGAACTAGCATTTTCGTTATCCTGTCACGTTTAAGTTTGAGCTAGCATTCTCGTTGACCAGTCATGCTTAATTCTGAAATAGCATTTTCGATGGTAACGTTTGAAATAGTATTTTCGTTCATCTGTTATGCTTAAGTATTAAATAGTATTTTTGTTAGTTTTTGCGCATAAGTTTGAACTAGTATTTTCGTCCGTCTGTGAGGCTTTACTTTGAACTAGCATTTTCGTTTTTCTGTCAGGCTCAACTTTGAACTAACATTTTTGTTTGTTTTTCATGCTTAAGTTTGAACTAGCATTTTTGTTTTTCTGTCACGCTTAAGTTTAAACAAGCATTTTCGTTTGACTGTCACGCTTAAGTTTAAACTAGCATTTTCGTTTGACTGTCACGCTTAAGTTTAAACTAGCATTTTCGTTTGACTGTCACGCTTAAGTTTAAACTAGCATTTTCGTTTGACTGTCACGCTTAAGTTTAAACTAGCATTTTCGTTTGACTGTCACACTTAAGTTTGAACTAGCATTTTCGTTTGACTGTCACACTTAAGTTTGAACTAGCATTTTCGTTCGTCTGTCACGCTTAAGTTTGAACTAGCATTTTGGTTCGTCTGTCACGTATTAGTTTGAACTTGCATTTTTGTTTGTCTGTCACGCTTAAGTTTGAACTAGCATTTTAGTTGGTCTGTCATGCTCAAGTTTGAAATAGAATTTGGTTTTGTCTGTCACGCTCAAGTTCTAAATAGCATGTTTGTTCGTCCGTCACACTGAACTTTGAACTAACATTTTCTATTTGTCTGTCGTGCTTAACTTTCAAGTAGCATTTTCGTCGGTCTGTCACGCTTCATATGGAACTAATATTTCGTTGTTCTGTCGTGTTTAAGTTTGAACTCGCATTTTGTTAGTCTGTCATTCTCAAGTTTGAAATAGAATTTTCATTGGTCTGTAACGCTGACAATTAAAATGGCATTTTCGTCGCTAAACGCGCTGATTTAATGACCACAACGTAAAAATATCTGTTCATGTTTGTTTCACTTCAAAGACAATTTGACCGAAAACATGCGGAGGTGACATTTAGCATGTCACTAAAAATATACACTACAAATATCTAGTTTATTCGATGAACGATTTAAACAAATTTGTTTAAATTTCAATCTTTCTTCATCATCTTGCCATTTCTGCCCGAAAAGTAAATCCACATCATTTG
Source organism: Sepiola atlantica (assembly GCA_963556195.1). NCBI lineage: Eukaryota > Metazoa > Mollusca > Cephalopoda > Sepiida > Sepiolidae > Sepiola > Sepiola atlantica. The sequence continues at coordinate 28,254,482 of OY744536.1, forward strand.
TCGGCGACAGCTGAGAAGAATAAAAACTGGCCCACGGCCAATGATAACCACAGGCGTGGATGTGTCTTCATTGACCGTACGCTGCTCCCGTTCTTGGCCAGACTGTTGAGAGATTGTCTCCTTTGTTGAGGTTATTTTAATCGACGTACACAGCTTTCTTTTGACGTGAGCCAATCAACAACTAAAAGCAATTGAATCTCAAGGACAATGTCGCTTCTTGCAGAGAAATGAGCACAGGCAGAAATGGTGTGCTATAATTACATTATATCTGGGACCTCGGCTTTTCATTTGCCTACTCATATTTGACACTCACTTCCGGAACAATGGCGCTCCACCGGAAGTTATTCTGTTAAACGCCCAAAGATGTAAATAAATTAATGTGCAAAGCTTTCACTCTTCACTTTCTTCACTCCATTATTCTATTTATTTCATTTTTCTCGTCTTTCTTGGTTTTAGTATTCATTATTTTTCTTTTTTTTTTAGACAAGCCCTGTAATCTCCATGATAGACTTGGTGTGTAATTCGGCCATACTTTCGTTTTGCGAACGAGCAATATGTAGAAACCTTCGAGGCAGTTCGTGTAGTTACTATAATAAAATATATAACCCGGAGAAACTGCTAGATAGTAAAAAAAAATGTTAGAGGTATAAAAGCCTCTGATTGGTTAAAGCAGATCACGTGTGAGGAGAGTGAGATATATTTGTAGTATTGAGAAATTAATATTGAAAAAGTGTTTTCGTCAATCTGTTATACTTATGTTTTGCATAACGTTTTTGTTAGTCACGCTTTAGTTTGGTAGACCATTTTGTTCGTGTGTAATTTTAGATACGTTCAAGCATCTCTGTAAGTGGTTTTATGTTATGCTGACTTTTAAAAAAACATGTTTGTCGATCTGTCACTCTTAAGCTTGTAATAGCATGTCCGGAAGTCTGCCATGCTTATGTTTGAAATAGAATATTCGTCTGTCTGTCACGCTAAAGTTTATACTCGCATTTTCCTTGGTTTGTAAGAGTTAAGTTGTAAATAACATGTACGTCGGCTTGTAACAGATAAATTTGTAATAGCATTGTCTTCGGTCTCTTGTGCTTTAGTTTTTAATAGCGTTTTCGCCAGTCTGTCCAGTTTAAGTTCAGAATAGCATGTTGGTCAGTCTGTCACAAAAAGGTTTCAAATAGTATTTTTGTCAGTCTGTATCTGCTAAAGTTTCAAGTGTCATTTTTTTGCCGGTAACAGCTAAGTCGTAAATAGAATTTTCGTTTTTCTTTCAGGCTAAAGTTTAAAGTGTCATTTTTCACGTTTAAGTCTTAAATAGTATGTTCTCTGTTTCTTATGCTTAAGTGTAAACCAGAATTTTCGTTGATCTAAGACAAAAAATTTAAAAATGATATTTTGTTGGTCTGTAACAGCTAAGTTGTAAATTGCATTTTCGTCAGTCTTTCAGTCTAAAGTTTCAAGTGTCATTTTTGTTGGTCTGTAACAGCTAAGTTGTAAATTTCATTTTCGCCAGTCTTTCAGTCTAAAGTTTCAAGTGTCATTTTTGTTGGTCTGTAACAGCCAAGTTGTAAATTGCATTTTCGTCAGTCTTTCAGTCAAAAGTTTCAAGTGTCATTTTTGTTGGTCTGTTACAGCTAGTTGTAAATTGTATTTTCGTCAATCTGTCAGGCTAAAGTTTCAAGTGTCATTTTTGTTGGTCTGTTACAGCTAAGTTGTAAATTGTATTTCCGTCAATCTGTCAGGCTAAAGTTTCAAGAGTCATTTTTGTTGGTCTGTAACAGTAAGTCGTAAATGGCTTTTCGTCAGTCTTTCAAGCTAAAGTTTCAAGTGTCATTTTTGTTGGTCTGTAACAGCCAAGTTGTAAATTGCATTTTCGTCAGTCTTTCAGTCAAAAGTTTCAAGTGTCATTTTTGTTGGTCTGTTACAGCTAGTTGTAAATTGTATTTTCGTCAATCTGTCAGGCTAAAGTTTCAAGAGTCATTTTTGTTGGTCTGTAACAGTAAGTCGTAAATGGCTTTTCGTCAGTCTTTCAAGCTAAAGTTTCAAGTGTCATTTTTGTTGGTCTGTAACAGCCAAGTTGTAAATTGCATTTTCGTCAGTCTTTCAGTCAAAAGTTTCAAGTGTCATTTTTGTTGGTCTGTTACAGCTAGTTGTAAATTTTTTTTTCGTCAATCTGTCAGACTAAAGTTTCAAGAGTCATTTTTGTTGGTCTGTTACAGCTAAGTTGTAAATTGCATTTTCGTCAATCTGTCAGGCTAAAGTTTCAAGAGTCATTTTTGTTGGTCTGTTACAGCTAAGTTGTAAATTGCATTTTCGTCAATCTGTCAGGCTAAAGTTTCAAGTGTCATTTTTGTTGGTATGTTACAGCTAAGTTGTAAATTGTATTTTCGTCAATCTGTCAGGCTAAAGTTTCAAGAGTCATTTTTGTTGGTCTGTAACAGTAAGTCGTAAATGGCTTTTCGTCAGTCTTTCAAGCTAAAGTTTCAAGTGTCATTTTTGTTGGTCTGTAACAGCCAAGTTGTAAATTGCATTTTCGTCAGTCTTTCAGTCAAAAGTTTCAAGTGTCATTTTTGTTGGTCTGTTACAGCTAGTTGTAAATTGTATTTTCGTCAATCTGTAAGGCTAAAGTTTCAAGAGTCATTTTTGTTGGTCTGTTACAGCTAAGTTGTAAATTGCATTTCCGTCAATCTATCAGGCTAAAGTTTCAAGTGTCATTTTTGTTGGTCTGTTACAGCTAAGTTGTAAATTTCATTTTCGCCAGTCTTTCAGTCTAAAGTTTTAAGTGTCATTTTTGTTGGTCTGTAACAGCCAAGTTGTAAATTGCATTTTCGTCAGTCTTTCAGTCAAAAGTTTCAAGTGTCATTTTTGTTGGTCTGTTACAGCTAGTTGTAAATTGTATTTTCGTCAATCTGTCAGGCTAAAGTTTCAAGTGTCATTTTTGTTGGTCTGTTACAGCTAAGTTGTAAATTGCATTTTCGTCAATCTGTCAGGCTAAAGTTTCAAGAGTCATTTTTGTTGGTCTGTAACAGTAAGTCGTAATAGGCTTTTCGTCAGTCTTTCAAGCTAAAGTTTCAAGAGTCATTTTTGTTGGTCTGTTACAGCTAAGTTGTAAATTGCATTTTCGTCAATCTGTCAGGCTAAAGTTTCAAGTGTCATTTTTGTTGGTCTGTTACAGCTAAGTTGTAAATTGCATTTCCGTCAATCTGTCAGGCTAAAGTTTCAAGTGTCATTTTTCTTGGTCTGTTACAGCTAAGTTGTAAATTGTATTTTCGTCAATCTGTCAGGCTAAAGTTTCAAGAGTCATTTTTGTTGGTCTGTAACAGTAAGTCGTAAATGGCTTTTCGTCAGTCTTTCAAGCTAAAGTTTCAAGTGTCATTTTTGTTGGTCTGTAACAGCTAAGTTGTAAATTGCATTTCCGTCAGTCTGTCAAGCTAAGGTTTCAAGTGTCGGTTTTGTTGGTCTGTTACAGCTATATTGTAAATAGAATTTTCGTTTGTCTGTCAGGCTAAAGTTTCAAGTGTCATTTTTGTTAGTATGTTACAGCTAAGTTGTAAATTGCATTTCCGTCAGTCTGTCAGGCTAAAGTTTTAAGCGTCATTTTTGTTGGTCTGTAAGAGCTGAGTTGTAAATTGCATTTTCGTCAGTCTGTCAAGCTAAAGGTACAAGTGTCATTTTGTTGGTTTGTTACAGCGTAGTCGTAAATTGCATTTCCGTCAGTCTGCGACGCTGAAATTTCAAGTGTCATTTTTGTTGGTCTGTAACAGCATAGTCGTAAATAGAATTTTCGTTTGTCGATCGGGTTAGGGTTAGTTTGAAATCTTGTTTTCTTCGCCAAACGCATTGATTGAATGGACGTATCTTGTTATCTTTCTCCTCTTGCTCGATACTTTAGTCTTCTACTTATCTATTACTATTTTACAACTACCCCCTCTCTCTCTCGTTATTTCTCTCTCTCCCTCTCTCTCTCTCGTTATTTGTCTCTCTCTTTTTTGCCTACACTTTCATTATTTTCTCCATTTGTTATCTTTATCTTTTTGCCTGCCTCTCTCTATCTCTCTCTCTGTCACTCTCATTCTACTTCCTTTAATCTTTCTTACTCTATTCTACTCTTTCTATTTTTTTTTCTTTCATTACACTAAAGTTATTTCATCATTTTTAATATCTATCTTTTTCATACACTATCAGAAAAACTGGCGTTTAATGAGAAACTATTTTTCATTTTGATACTTTTTACAATGGAACCCGCGCTTACTTTGACCATGACCGTAACTCTAAACCCTTACCCTAACCCTCACCCTAATCCTAACTCTACTGCTAACCTTAACCCTAACCCTCAGTTTAACTCTAACCCTTACCCTTACGACAGGGTCAAAGTTAACGCGGTCCTAATGTAAAAAACACCTTATATTTTCTCTGTACTCATGCACAATATAACCGTTTACTTTTTATTCTTATTTTTTTACATTTTATCATGTTAAATTTCATCGGTAAGGCTGAAGTTGTAGTAGCTACAACTTGGGTTAAACAGGGTGTAAAAAAATAACATTACATGAAATAAACATAGGTAAATTTATACTTTCTAAACCCATCGAAGTGTTACATAATAAAATCAGTTCGCTGAATGGATGAGTAATCGACGGCTTAGATGGCAGAATTTAACCTTTAGGCAACGGTAGTTTGCGAAGCCACGTTACTCCCGAAAGAAGAGACATATTCCTCTTTTCGGCTGACAACTAAAGTAAGCGGATCGAACGTGTTAATTTTCCGAAAAATGCCAGTGTGTGTAATGACTATCGCACACAATGACGCGAGATATAACCAGATAATATATCTATCTGTTTTCTCTTCATTACTTGAAATGTTCTTATCCAGGAGCTACAAAAAGCACGTGTTTTACTTACTAACTTTTGAATTACAGGATGGAGGTACATATATTTATTTAGCTACAAATAAATATACATTGTTTTTCATGATATAATAATATACGAAGTTAAAAATGCAAACTTTCTTTTAAAGAGGTCGTCTCTGTCTTTTGTCTAACAACGGCATGTCTGAAGGAGCATAGTGCTCACACTTTAATTGGCTTAACTCTGACGTTAAGAAGATATAAACTATAGTTACATAATAAAAGATCTTAAAAAATTACAAACATTTGAGTAAAATATTCCACAAGGGAAAATGATTGAAAACGGGAACATATATTACGCTAGAATATTAAAAAAAAAACTTACGGAAAAATATTAAAATGTGTAACGTAAAAATATCAAAATATAATATTTAAAAATTATTAAAGTATTTAACGAAAAATATTTACATATAACATTAGAAATATTAAAATATTTTACAGAAAAACATTTAAATATCATACACTAAAATAATATAATATAAAATGTAATAATATATTTATATTATATATGTGTGTGTGAAATATTAGAATCAAGATAAAGATAATATCTCTAAATTATATCCTATCTTGAAATGTGAAAGCTCAATATACGAGATAGAGCAATAGTATTAGTAGGTAATATACATATTACCTACTAATACTATTTGAAAAATTTATTATTTAATAAATATAGCATCTTATCTTTGAACAATTAATGAGCTAATAAATATATAATCTTATTCAGATAAATAAATGAAGAGAATAAAAATTGGATAAGATGGATTATTTATTTAATCATCAGTTGTTCAAACAAGGGTAACATGTATTAAAAAGATTTTGTCTTTCCCTTAATCCATGGGTTTTCTAAAGATATGCTCTTATCATCAGTGGAAATTCGACAGATAGGTCAGTACAATTAACAGAACGAGATTTCTATAAGGGAGTCATCTCCCTTAGATATATATGCGGACGTCTATATATTATTTTATTGATAAAATAAGTATCAGTGGACACGTGTTTCATCGTCTACGACTCTTCAGTGAGGCTGGATTTTGGCGAGATTCTAAACCGCGATCGAGGCTACCGCAAATCGGCGCCTTTACCTTTAAGCCACAGAACTTCGCCAGAATTACTGGACATTTTATCGTTCATAAATGTGTACGAATTAATTTTGTTTGTTATTATTTTGACAACAGAAAAAAGTTAACGAGTTCAATTATCTACGGTGAAGTATTTATCTGAAAGGGTTTTTAAAAACTCCATCAGGGAAGAGTTTACACTCTGACTTCAATGGGACCGTTAAAGTTCATGTACACCTAATTAAATGAAAATACTCGACTTAGTATCTCAGTCCAATATAATACGGCTTACATTTCACTGAACGTTTCCTCTCGCTTCCCTACTTTCTTCTTTCTCTTCGTTCTGCGCTTCATAAGATCAAGTTCAGAATAAATTTCCGACCACAAATGCGAATTATGTTTATACTGTTATCGACTCAAATCCGACTTATTCAAACTAACTTGATTTGTGTAACTACATCTCGGGAGTCGGTGTCCCGGATTCATTAATCATAAACGGGTCAGTGTTCGAATCCTCACTCACAATCTATGATTTAAACATTTCCTTAATTTTCAAATTGCACGCCAGGCAAAGACGGTCCATTTTATAACGGGGATGAGGCAAGTCGAGGCATCTTCCATCACTCGATTAGGATTCAGAGTCATCACGTCCGTCACACTGACCTCTGATCTCTTGATCACATAAATGAAATTGCGAGTGATGTCTTTTGTTTCGGGTTATCCACCAAAAAAGGGACTGTTTGACTTTCTTTTTCCTCAGTTACACTCTCTTAGGCACGTGACAATCTGCATCCAGTCGATGACATCGGAAGGATCGTTTGATGAACATGACCCCAAGTAAATTAACCGCTCACTACCTTCCGTATCATCTTCGTCATTTAAGGAAGGCGATCCTATAAAAGGGCGCAGATATAGAACACGCAGAGGTGTTCCATCTACCCGCACTCAATGATCTCCTTGGTTACGCGCCTAGTTCCGAATTTATTGTGCACCGACTGCGTGGAGTCTTAACCCAGACAACATCCCCTATCTTATACATCTTTTCAGTTGTCTGTTGTTAAGGCGGGACACGGCGTCAATGCTTCTCACCGGCATATGGTACGAATGCAGTACGTCAGCTGGCGTCTTAGAAGGTAAGAGGTTGTCCTTCGTTGTGACATCATACCAGTAGACAGTCTCCAACGCAGAGCAATTTTTCCTAACTGCAATCGTTTTGACGCTTCTGTGACGGTATTCCACGATGCCATTCCCGGACGGAATGTAAGCGTACCGGAGTCTTAAATACACGTCCTAGCTACTCGTATATTCCTTAAATTGCCTGTAAGTAAATGAAGTGTCTTGATTGGTCAAAATTTCGGTTCAGCTGACGAATGATACTAGTCCTATCTTGCTGCCACAGTGACCGACATATTGTTAAACAAGAGGACATCAATCGATAAGCGTTAGAAAATTGCACTCGTCGTAATGGGTCACCTCCATTATCAACCTGCTTCAGTTTTTCCCGACGCTCAGATCTTCTTTTACCATTGAACCGGTACTGGATCAATCGATTGACAAGATTGTCAGGCTCTGACAACCGATTTAACAAGTTTTTTAAACACCATTGAGTAAACAATCCTGGCAAAATATAGTGTCTTTTTAACGCCTGTCTGGCCATACTGGTGGTGAATGTTGGCAACCTGAATTTCATTTAATTGGATTATCGCAGTGGCGCAACTCTCCGGAATCGGTTCGCCTCCTTTCTGGTACAAATCCAACCATTTTTACGGAACTCTGGTGAGGCTGGCAGCTCTGTTTTAGTAGGATTTTACCAGCGTCAAATCCATTGTCAACGTGTATTCCTCCGTCAGAGTTCATTCACAATATTGACTATTAATATTAAAAAAGTGGCCCGTGTAAAAGTTTCCAATTAATATTAATAATAGTGATGATATCTTTTGCTCCTTTATATATACGGATTATGTAGTATTGTTTTTATTTCTTTTATATTATTTATCTTTTAATGCCATGTGTTGACATGATTACTTTATCTCGCCGGTGATTTATTTTTTGTAACTTCTAGATATAGTTCGTCATCATTATTAATATTGTTATTTATTTGAGTTCGATATTAAATTATCTGTTAAATACTTATTAACTAATGGGCAATTGTTTCTCATTTTACAATTACATACATTATTATTACAGTGTGTTCGGTACACATTTTATAATTCCTTGTTATTCTTTTATTCAGAACAATTGAACTATTGAGACACATGATCTATCTATGTAATATTGGTGGCTTTGAAAACTGGAGACCATCGATGACTGGAAACAACTGGAATATTAGAAAAGTGTGACCTGAAATGTGATAAGGCGATCCAGATTAAAAAATACAAAATCATAGCTGCAGCTGAGTGTTTTTGAAATTACTGGCGACTGTTAAGAAAGCGCTGAATGATGCTCTTCGCTATTCCTTATAGAAGAGTCGAAAGGTCAAACTACAAAGGGCTAAGTTACCAAAAGAACCAAGGAACTGTAGAACAGGGTCAAACAACCAGTCGAGACAGAAATTGTCTGGTTCTTTACAGGGCTAGTTACACACGACCGGAACAACATGTGGATATTCTATACTCAACATGGAGACAATGTTCCCACAAATTGATGGTCTTTGGATGTGTGTCTACAGAACCCCACGTGATGTGCCCCGCATCTTTGTAAAATTACTCAGACTCAATTCTGATAAATGTATTGAGAACAGATAAATGTTCAAACACCTCTTAAATTAATTCAACATCACAATGCATATTATCTTAGATTTAAGATGACATAGATTGTGATGTGGAATTAATTTAATAATTACCAGGCTACAAATTAATCTTTTCTTGTGATTTTAACTTCTTATTTGATGTAAACTCAATTTTTAGGTAGGTATGTTGGTTTGTTCTTCTGAGTATTTACGGAAATTTTGTTATCAAGATGATCTGAAGTGTTTACAAAATATTATAGTTTCTCGTATGACTTAAAATAAACACTGCCTTGAAAAAGCTGCAAACAACTATAATACCTTTTTGTATGCTCTTCATTTGGAACTCGATTTGAAAATGATTTAAATCGTCAGAATACATATATATATATACTCAGCTATATCTCACTGAATATTGATGAACACGTATTTTTAAGTCGATGATTGATTTTTTTGGTTAACACAAAGAGAATTTTAAGTACAGCTAGCTGTCAATTTAAATTATCTAATCTAACTTAATTTTTATTTGCTTCTTAATTCATTGATTAATTTACATTACAATCAATCAATAATCAATTTAACGAAATGAAGGCCTATTTATATATTTTTTACTGTTTTAAGTTATTTGATTAATTTAATTCCTACTTCCTCGTGTATTTATTAATTTGAATTCTAATTTCCAAATATTTAATATGATTGAAAATAAATAATTTATAAATAAATAAAAGGATATATATACACACGCACACACACATATATATATATATATATATATATATATATATATGTGTGTGTGTGTATATGTATATATATATATATGTGTGTGTATATGTATATGTATATACATACATATATATATAACTATATATATATATATATATATATATATATGAAAAATATTTGTTGTTGTTTATTATTATCTACGGACGTTACGTTTCGTCTTTTTTTCAATCAAGACTCTTCAGCGTAGAAGTATGACTATTCACTACTGGTCACACGATTCGAAACCCTGGATTATAAGTATTTTTCAACTCCAACCCAACGTCTTAAACCTCGCGGCCAATATTTGAACAGCTGTTAAACTGTGGTAGATTAAATACATTTATAAGCGGCGATGGCGGCACAGGCATTCTACTTATATTAAGGAATGATGCATTATAAAACAAATGACGTCACGCTGTATTTGCACTACTACTAAAGTGCTCTACTAATTATTAAGGAGCGACAAATATGAAAATATTTGTTGTTGTTTATTATCTACGGACGTATACGTTTCGTCTTTATATATATATATATAACTGAACCAAGAAAAATAATAAAAATACTCAAATATATTCACATGTTCACATAATTGCGGAAATGTACAGAAATAAACGTGTACATACGCACAGATACGCAACCTAAGAAGAACAACATGTATGTGCATACATACAAACATCTATGCATATATATATATATATATATATATATATATATATATATATATATGGGAAATGAAATAGGAAAACACCAAGAAGTATTTTTCATATATTCATCAATTTTTCGTCTTTATTTTAAGACTTCCTCAGGATAATAATTTGAAGAAAAATGTCATGCAAGTACACCGACATTTTGGGTAGACATGATGGAGAGATAAAGAGTAGTAGTAGCCATCGCTACTGTGAGCGCTAGAGGAGAGTCGAGATTGTGAGAAGTGCTACTTTCCTTTATCTCTCCATCATGTCTACCCAAAATTCCGATGTACTTGCATGACATTTTTCTTCAAATTTTCATCCTGAGGAAGTCTTACAATAAAGATGAAACGTAGATGAATATATAAAAAGTATTTCTTGTTTTGTCTTTTCCCATTACGTCGGATTGCTATCATCCTTTCTTTCTTGCGTTTCGATCCTGGCTTGAGGCACTTACTGGTCTAGCAGCACTGATGAGCTGTGAAACAGCGAAACAGTCTGTATGTGGATGACTATATATATATATATATATATATATATATATATAAATATCTCCCTCTCTCTCTCTCTCTCTATATATATATATATATATATATGTACATATACTTAAACAAACATTGATAAACATAACATAATACTGCTGCTTGATTATAACCTTTTTATTTGTTAAATTTTTATAATAATCTTTTTGTGTCAAAATCAAATAAAATGATGAATGTTTCATGAGTATCACTAGTACTTTCGATTCTTTATCGAATCATTTTAAGGTGATGAAAACAAATGAAAGAAAAACACTGGATAAATGAAAAACATTTTAAAAACAGCCGAAAACGCGCATGTGAAGTCAGTTTGACGTCAAAACAACAAACCAATGCAATTCCAGAAAAACGTTTACAATTAAAATTCTTGGACGCCAAAGTTAGCGCAACAGGATGAATTGTATTATGTTAAAGCTTTAGCATTTTGTTCAAATGTACTAAAGTTTATTAGAAAAAAGTTATAATCAAGCAGTGACATTTGTGACGTTTAACAATGTTTGCTTGACTTAAAAGAAGGCTTCCTAAATACACACAATGTTCGCAGAGACAGAAATAGAGACATATTCATTAAATTTAATCACTCGTATTCAACAAATTAAAAACAAAACAAAAATTCTTTCAACCTTAATAAAAGAAAATAACCACCAGGAAATTTCTTCCTTCACTATACCATCCAAAAAGATGACCTCTGCATAAAAATCTTATACATTCAATTTGCTATGGATACAAGTCGGCATTAGACTCGTAAAACAATAATCATAGGCGACTTTATTACCGGATCTAGAAGAACAAAACATTTAATGTTCACGAAACGAGAAAGTGTCACGAGTGAAAATAATACGATATAAGAGATAGCTAGCTAGCTAGATAGATAGATAGAGAATGAGAGAGAGAGAGAGAGAGAGAAGGAGAAAGATAGATAAGGATGTATAGAGATAAATATATATAGAGAGAGATAGATAGAGATAGATAGACAGATAGATAGATAGAGAAAGTGTCACGAGTGAAAATAATACGATATAAGAGATAAATAGATAGATAGATAGACAGAGAATGAGAGAGAGAGAGAATGAGAAAGATAGATAGAGATAGATAGATATATAGATAGATAGATAGACAGAGAAAGAGAGAGAGAGAGAGAGAGAGAAGGAGAAAGATAGATAGAGATAGATAGAGATGAATAGATATATAGAGAGATAGATAGAGATAGATAGACAGATAGATATAGAGAGAAAGTGTCACGAGTGAAAATAATACGATATAAGAGATATATAGATAGATAGATAGACAGAGAGAGAAAGAGAGAGAGAGAAGGAGAAAGATAGATAGAGATAGATAGATATATATAGAGATAGATAGGGATAGATAGACAGATAGATAGAAAGAGAGAGAGAGAGAAAGAAAGATTATATATATATATATATATAGAGAGAGATAAATAGATAGATAGATAGAGATTGAGATAGATAGAGATAAATATATATATATATATAATAAGAGTTTTTAAAAAGGTTTAAGGCAATGCGAAGATCCGGGTTGCTGGAAGCTGTGAAGAACAAAAACAGAACAAAACCGAAATAAGTCGGATATAGATCGAAAGGTTTGTTTATTTTTCTAGACAGCAAGGGTGTTAGTTTGTAATGTCCGGATTGTCAAGAATCAATTTGATATTTCGAGAGATTTTTTTTTTTTTTCTTCCTCTCCTTGTCAAAAATAAATAAAAGAAAAATCCCGGGTACCGAGAAAATGCCAGGAGCGCTGGGGGGTTAAACCGGAAGTGTTCAGAGTAAAGTATTCAGAGGAAAACTAAATAGATTCATTTTATTTATTTATTTATTTATTTTTTTTTTTTAAATATATATATATATATATACACCCATATATATGTAATTGTCTGTTGTTTCTATTTATTTAATTTTTATTTTTATTTATATGTTTACTATTATTGTTATTTGTTTTTTTTGTTTTTTTGTTGTTTTTTTTTGTTTTTTTTTTCCGTATATAAAACGTAGTTATTACTTATAGTATGTCAACAGGCTGATTCCGGCATTAGATTTTAAATGTGTGTTGATAGCTAATTATTTGTTGTCGGTGCAGTATATTAAAATTTAGTTATGTCTGGTTAAGTTTAATCCTTATTTATTGGTTTTAATTTATCTCTTAAATGCCTATTGTTTTAGTTATGGAAAGTTTGCTGGTTAAGGGGAGACAAATCTCTTATTTTTGGTATTCTGTTATTCTGTTAATTGGCTTTGTATGTTGAATTTATTTAACTAAAGTAATGGTCAATTCTTAGTATAACGGATATGATTTGTGCAAATAGTGTTTATTATGGGGGGGGGGTTATTATCTGGGGATGGGTTCGGGGGGGTAGGTTATATGATGAAGGTAGAATTTAATTCATGTCTTTGATTCAAAAATGGGCTAAGTTTGGAAATGAGAATAGCTTCCATCAGTCTTAGGTCGCCTAGGTTCCTGGTCGAGGCTAAAATGGAAACTTTTATGTCTTGTTGTGTAGTATTGCATGAGGAAGTATGTTTGAAGAAGGAAGATATATTTGTATTCATGTGTTCTTTTATACGTTGGTGTAATTGTCTTGTAGTATATCCAATATAGGAGTGGTTACAAATAGTGCATGATATATTGTATACACAGTTAGTGCGGTGGCATAGTCCAGTGGTAGGAATGGGACAATTGGCTAGTGAGCATGGTTCTTGGGTGCGTGTAGTGCGTTTTTGGAAAGGTGTTGGCGTAAGGTGGTGCCGGTGTGGGTGAGTTGAATGTCTAGTTTTTCTTTATGTATTGCACTGCTGGTGGCATTAGTGATTCTGTCGTTAAAGAAAGGTAGTTTTAGGAAGCATGTGTTGGAGAGTGTGTTGTGTCTGCGTGGTCTGGTCTTGCTGAGGTGGGTTATTGTGGAAGTGGGGTAGCCGTTGGTGATTAGGGTTTGATGGAAGTCTTTGGTGTGTTTAATTTTATTGGCAGTAGATGAGCATTTATTTTGTATGCGGGTAATTTCATTACGGGCATAGTCTAGTTTGGCTTTAAGGGGCAGGGCAGATTTAAAATGAACAAATAGGTTTTTACAGGCAGGTTTTCTGTAGAAGTTGGTCTGTATAGAACCGTCTTCTGTGATTTTGAGGTTGAAATCGAGGAGAGATAGTGAGCCGGAGTCGCTAGGGTGTTCAATAGTAAATTTTATATGGGGGTCGGTGTTGTTGAAAGTGTCGAAAATGCTGATAGCTTCTTCACTAGACCATCCTCTACACCCTCCACCCAGCAACCACCTACTCGACCACAAACTCACCAGATTAAAACAAAGAATCTTTACCATACTGCAACAAGAACAACACCACATCACCCCTAACATCACCAGATCCCAACGCCTTACACTTAAAACACTAAAAGATAAAGACTTAATCTACCTACCCTCCGATAAAGGCAAGGAATTCTGCGTCATCTCGCAAGACTCTTATAACACCCTTGCACTAAAACACCTAGACAATAACACATTATACACTCCTGCCCCTAACATATCAGCCATTAAGATCCAAAATACCATAAACAATACCTGGTCTAAAATCTGCGCCAAACGCAACCTCCCTAAGAAATACAAAATTAATTTCACTACTAAAAATAGCAAGCTCCCTACCTTCTACCACCTTATCAAAACCCATAAGACCAGCAATCACACTCAAATTAGGCCCATCGTCTCCAGCGTCGAAGGACCATTATATAAAATCTCCTGGCTACTTTCTAGACTCCTGAAACCACTACTCCCTACCTTCCCTGCACATGTCAGCAGCTCTGACCAAGTCATTAGCAGACTAAACCTACTCCAACAACAACAGCTAAGCTCTAACAAATACACATTTAGCCTCGATGTTGTTTCCCTATACACATCAATACCCGCACACCCAGCCATTGACCTCATCTCCGACCACATCCCTTCCTCCGATAACTTAGAACTCTTCGGGTTAACACCTGAAGACATACACCAACTCCTAGACATTATCATTAACAATACATATTTTACCTTCCAACACCACATATTTAAACAGATTACTGGTCTTCCCATGGGTTCTAGCCTGTCTGGCCTCTTAGCCATATCCTACATGGACAGACTCGAGCAACAAGCCCTCAACACCTGCCACTCACATATCTTCTTCACTAGATACATAGATGACATTCTTGTCCTCACCTCATCTCGTGAAGAAGCTATCAGCATTTTCGACACTTTTTCGAAGCTATCAGCATTTTCGACACTTTCAACAACACCGACCCCCATATAAAATTTACTATTGAACACCCTAGCGACTCCGGCTCACTATCTCTCCTCGATTTCAACCTCAAAATCACAGAAGACGGTTCTATACAGACCAACTTCTACAGAAAACCTGCCTGTAAAAACCTATTTGTTCATTTTAAATCTGCCCTGCCCCTTAAAGCCAAACTAGACTATGCCCGTAATGAAATTACCCGCATACAAAATAAATGCTCATCTACTGCCAATAAAATTAAACACACCAAAGACTTCCATCAAACCCTAATCACCAACGGCTACCCCACTTCCACAATAACCCACCTCAGCAAGACCAGACCACGCAGACACAACACACTCTCCAACACATGCTTCCTAAAACTACCTTTCTTTAACGACAGAATCACTAATGCCATCCGCAGTGCAATACATAAAGAAAAACTAGACATTCAACTCACCCACACCGGCACCACCTTACGCCAACACCTTTCCAAAAAACGCACTACACGCACCCAAGAACCATGCTCACTAGCCAATTGTCCCATTCCTACCACTGGACTATGCCACCGCACTAACTGTGTATACAATATATCATGCACTATTTGTAACCACTCCTATATTGGATATACTACAAGACAATTACACCAACGTATAAAAGAACACATGAATACAAATATATCTTCCTTCTTCAAACATACTTCCTCATGCAATACTACACAACAAGACATAAAAGTTTCCATTTTAGCCTCGACCAGGAACCTAGGCGACCTAAGACTGATGGAAGCTATTCTCATTTCCAAACTTAGCCCATTTTTGAATCAAAGACATGAATTAAATTCTACCTTCATCATATAACCTACCCCCCCCCCCCCCCGAACCCATCCCCAGATAATAACCCCCCCCATAATAAACACTATTTGCACAAATCATATCCGTTATACTAAGAATTGACCATTACTTTAGTTAAATAAATTCAACATACAAAGCCAATTAACAGAATAACAGAATACCAAAAATAAGAGATTTGTCTCCCCTTAACCAGCAAACTTTCCATAACTAAAACAATAGGCATTTAAGAGATAAATTAAAACCAATAAATAAGGATTAAACTTAACCAGACATAACTAAATTTTAATATACTGCACCGACAACAAATAATTAGCTATCAACACACATTTAAAATCTAATGCCGGAATCAGCCTGTTGACAAACATATATACTATAAGTAATAACTACGTTTTATATACGGAAAAAAAAAACAAAAAAAAACAACAAAAAAACAAAAAAAACAAATAACAATAATAGTAAACATATAAATAAAAATAAAAATTAAATAAATAGAAACAACAGACAATTACATATATATATGGGTGTATATATATATATATATATTTAAAAAAAAAAAAAAAAAATAAATAAATAAAATGAATCTATTTAGTTTTCCTCTGAATACTTTACTCTGAACACTTCCGGTTTAACTCCCCAGCGCTCCTGGCATTTTCTCGGTACCCGGGATTTTTCTTTTATTTATTTTTGACAAGGAGAGGAAGAAGAAAGAAAAAAAAAATCTCTCGAAATATCAAATTGATTCTTGACAATCCGGACATTACAAACTAACACCCTTGCTGTCTAGAAAAATAAACAAACCTTTCGATCTATATCCGACTTATTTCGGTTTTGTTCTGTTTTTGTTCTTCACAGCTTCCAGCAACCCGGATCTTCGCATTGCCTTAAACCTTTTTAAAAACTCTTATTATTACTCCCAGCAATGCTTACAGCAAACTACCAATTTCTATATATATATATATATATATATATATATATATATATATATATATATATATATATATATATATATATATATATGATAAGTTAATGAAAATAATTAGACCTGCAAAGGGAAGCAAATCATAATCTTCGGATGTTCAAAACAAGGACGTTTAGTGAATAGCAATATTTATTTTTCTTCTCTTTCATTCTTTAAGCCAGGCTTTTCAAAGATTAAACTCTTATCATCAGAAGAAGTTAATGATGGATAAGTTGACAGATGAAGGCAGTCAATATTCGAAATTTGAAAACGTTTTAAATTTCAAACGGGTATTTTTCAGTGTATAGGAGTGTCACCAAAACGGTAATCCAAGTAGGGTGGGGTTCAGATGTATTGGTAAATCCAAAAGAATCCGTGTAAAGATCCAGCGACGATGATTCCACCCAAGTCTGTAGTCTATGGAGGGAAGATCAGATAAAATTGGCCATGTTGAGTTAACGTAATTCTTCTTGTTTTCTATGAAACGGATTCATATATATATATATATATATATATATATATATATATATATATATATATATATATATATACAGATAGATAGAGATAGATAGAAGTTTTTAAGAATTAATATTATAGAAAAGCGATAAAAAGAAAAGAAATATAAAAAAAATGAAAAGAGAGAAGAGAATTTTTTTTTATTTCAGCTTAGAACCGACAAAGATACGCATTTTTATTATAACTCCAAATGTTAACAGTACATAAGTAACGAATATAATTTATTGGTTACTCATGCTTATTTTATGCATTGTTTATGTATTGGCAATGTACTGATTTATACTATATATATATATATATATATATATATATATATATATATAGTAAGTTATGAAAATATATTTATGGCAATCAAGCTACACAGAGGCTCCCGCGTGTCATCCCCGGGGGAATCTTGATATTTTCATAACTTACTACCTAGCTCTACTTGCGCATCGAGCACTGTTGAAGTAAATACTGAAAATTGATACATAAAAAATTATATCTCCTCATAAAATTTTTATGTGGATACATGAAATACTAATATAAATATATATATATATATATATATATATATATATATATATATATATATATATATATATATATATATATATATATATATCGCCTTCCATTCGGCGAAGAGTTATCATATTTGGCGGAATCGCGGAAGAACGAAGTTTAATTATTTTTTCGCTCAGGTAGGAAGCAATGACCGGGTTTGCTGACTCAATTCAATCTTATTTTTGTTCAATTCGGATTTAACGGACTCTCTAATTAACAAACGAACTTTGATTTGATTTGAGTTGCCCAGATGAAGACTTTGAAATTTTAAGTGAGTTTATTGAACTTTCTATATTATTTGATTTGATTTATTTATCGTTGTATTAATTAACATAAACATTGGATACTTTTCAATTCATCGATTGTTGACGCATTTCGCGACTGGATAACTTTGTCAGCTCTTTCAATTTCTCGTATTTGGACTGGTACTCATCACCTGGATTAATCTTCAGTCAACCTTCTGGATGTCTTTCCTGATAATGTTTTTAAAATTGTATGACTTGGATGGATTATATAGATTTAACAAAAAAGTATGATATTTATTTGATCATCTCAAATGAACCAACCAAAAATACACTAAATATGCGTGTTTTATTTTTAACAATTCAATATATGTCCCTAAATGCTTGAAAAGAGAACCTACTCTAAATCTACGACTGAGAGGATTTCAAACGATGGGTTAGTTGGTTAGAATTTGATTATTTAAGTCGGCGGCTCGACAAGAATTGGTTAACATTAGACTTAATAACGACTATGTTGTAGGAAGCTGGGGAGCAGCCCCGGAGTAATGTGTTCCTCAGATGGGAAGTTCTTGGGAATAAACTTCCGTTGAGATTTAGGTGCACAAACGAAGAAAAGAAAAGTTCTTTAAATTGGTTGACGCTAGACAAGTTTTTCTGTTTCTTTTTTTTAATATTTCACCCCACAAAACATAGGTCGCCACTGTAGACGTAAGGGGTTACTGAGAATTAGGGAATAGGTTTTGGGTGTCATCCTAAGTTGGGAGCTGTACAGCGAGATGTCTGTTTACATTAGTTTTAAATCTCTGCATGTCGGTACAGTCGGGGAAACAGGGAACAGGGAGGGAGTTCGAGACGCCGGCAGCACGAGGAAAGAAGCTGCTGGAGTAGAAGGCCTTCCGGCATCTGGGGTCCTCTACAGTCAATGGATGGGACCTAGCTGATTGTCTGGTTTTTCTAGTGTATTTGCGTCGAGGGGGCACTAGAGCAGCTAGTTCATCGGAGCACAATCCATTAAAATATTTGTTAAACAAGCACAAGCTGTGACTGTTTTAAAAGAGGGAACCAAATACTGGAGCTCAGTCGAGCACCTAACAATGAAAGTAACGATAGGGTAGAGAAAAGTTAGCAACGTCTAAATCATAATGTGAATACATGTAAATCAAGCAGTGATGATGAAGGGAGGAAGGTCGCCATCTTGTATTTGCGCGTTTATATTTACATTGCGTTGAGGGGTCAAATAGACTGTGTGACTGTTGATGGGTCAAATAGACTGTGTGACTGACACACATTAAGTGAAGTTCATTTGCATGACTTGTTCAAATTTTTTAGTAGAAGATTCAGTTTCTCACAGTTTGAGTTTGCATTTAGCATTAAAATTACAATTAAAATTCTAATTCTAATTCTAATTCTAATTCTAATTCAAATTCAAATTCAAATTCAAATTTAAATTTAAATTTAAATTTAAATTTATATTTAAATTCAAGTTTAAATACAAATTCAAATTCTAGTTCAAATTCTAATTCCATATTCTAATTATAATTCTAATTATAATTCAAATTCTAATTTTAATTCAAATTCAAATTCAAATTCAAATTCAAATTCAAATTCAAATTCAAATTCTAATTCAAATTCAAATTCAAATTCTAATTCTTATTCTATTTCTTATTCAAATTCAAATTCAAATCCTAATTCTAATTCTAGTTCAAATTCTAATTCCATTTTCTAATTCTCATTCCGGCTTTCTTAAAATAACAAAAGCCAAACGTTGAAACTGCGCATGTGCGTTATGGTTTGCACGAAATGAGAAGTTAATGCGAAAATGCACGTTTCGCCTCGAAAGATTCTTCACAAACAGCGAGAAACGAGACATAAAAAAGTTTTTCGTGAGCTGAGAATTCGCAGGTGGAGTCATAAACATACATATTATACGGCGTATCACGACTCTTTAGTATGTCTCGACATGACAACTGTTTCACACTGAGATTCGAAACCCGAACGCCAGAACACTTTCGTCTGTGATCAGCAGTATCAGAAATCTTCCCCCATACGCAAGGACATTCTCAAACAACAGGGATATTATAAGAATTATGCCTTTTTTTAGTTCACGTCTAGCATTTAGGAAAACCGAGAGAACACTATTTCAAATAAACGAATAATGCTTTACGCTGAACGCTAAAAATAACCGCAATAATAATAATTATAATGATGATTAAAAGTGTTGAAGGGAGAATAGAGTAAAACTGGATCATAGTAAAATTTATTGATTTACTTGTGTGCTCTTAAATGATACAAATAACTGAAAGCGCCCAAACGAATCACCAAACATATACTTTAATCAATAGTAAAAGTATTTTTTAATGGAAATCGCTCCAGACAAGGCATGGAGCCACTTTATGTAATGAGCTAAAAAAAAGAAATACCACTTCAAGGTCAAAACCCAGCCAACGATATGTGTTGTATGGATAGATTCTGACCAAGAAAACAGCAATTCTTCTCCCTTTGTCAGAAACATCGCTCATGAAATGTGATGGCTAAAGGACAAGATAATGGAAGCGAGAGTTACCCGGCTGCCGAAAGTAAACCCAAGGTACACTTTCTACTCTCCTTAGTAAACCCAAGGTACACTTTATACTTTCCTTAGTAAACTCAAGGTACACTTTCTACTCTCCTTAGTTAACCCAAGGTACACTTTCTACTCTTTTTAGTTAACCCAAGGTACCCTTTCTACTCTTCTTTAGTAAACCCAAGGTACACTTTCTACTTTCCTTAGTAAACTCAAGGTACACTTTCTACTCTTCTTAGTAAACCCAAGGTACACTTTCTACTCTTTTTAGTTAACCCAAGGTACACTCTCTACTCTTCTTTAGTAAACTCAAGGTACACTTTCCACTTTCCTTAGTAAACCCAAGGTACACTTTCTACTCTCCTTAGTAAACCAAGGTACACTTTCTACTATCCTTAGTAAACCAAGGTACACTTTCTACACTCGTTATTAATAACGGTTCTTTCTTAGATTGGGACCTACGCTAAAATCGACTTGGCATCGGTATTATTTCCGGATGTTTGTATATGAACACATGAAATTCTATACATTCTTAACACACTGTATATACATAAACATTTGAAGATTGCGATGACCAACCTATATTTCAGTCTGTTTTATCTGTCCACCACTCTTGTTTTCGATTCGGGGTTTTCTTTCTTCCTCTCGTCTTCACATATCTGGACTGTTATATATTTTTTTGGCTGAGAAATCACAATACTAGACTTCGTTTTGTTGGATAATAACTTATTGTGGTCGTATTAATTCTGCATGTTTACGTGTGAACCGGATCGGTGTGGCCATCTTGAATTTCTTCCTTCTTGATTAATTGAATCGCATTGATTATGATTAATATATCAATCGATAACAATAAAAACACGTTCACTATTTATAATATTAATTTATTCAATTGTGCAAACCATTATCTTAGATCGGGTTTGTTGGTTGCATGATAAATTCATAGGACCTTTCAAATAACGTTTCCTTTTCGAAAATGTCGCTCTCACTTTCAGAACACTTGATCAGTACACCAATCGTCTTAAAGTCTGATTTTACTATCTAACAATATTTTTCAATGTGAAAGGTTGTATTATGAGCTGCCTTCCAAGTTTCTACAACCTGTTGAGTCGCAATACGTCATAGTAAGCGATTTTGTGACAAATATTCTAGTTGGTATGAAACGACACTGAATTTTGTAATGAGAATATCTAAGCGTTTTCACGAGTTTCCCGAATCTCAGAAGAAACGATGACGTAAGGGGTGATTAACAAGCAGGTACATGTCATGACTAACTCATTGTATTGATGCGTTCATAGTAGGAAATAGTGATATATTGACGAAAATCCAACAATGATTAATAAAATTTGGCTAGTCAAAACCAAATATTTATTTCTCACCTTAAATTCTATCGATGACGAACTCCGATAATGAGGCTGGTTTCTTTTTATATGTTTTACATATAATATTAAGTGAGATGTCCCTTTATTTCGTTGACCGGTACACTTTTCTGTTCAAAATGTGCATATACAAATCTGACTTATGCCAGGAACTTCAACTTTCTTTGATTTAAAAAAATGTCCTGCTCAATATGTTTTAGAGAGTCATCCATACAGAAATTTGGAGTAATTTTCAGGCTCACAATATTTTCTACTACCATTCCTCCCCACGTACACTGGGAACACTTTTCTCATCGGATACAGACGTTGGTAGCACCGTAATTATTTCATATTTCAATCTTGCTATTAGAAGGTAAGATACGCTGAATTTTCAAACGAAACAACGGGCGCTCCCCTATCTACACTTAGATTTTTCTCTCGGAGGCCATTTAATTGGCTATTCTAAATTATTTCTGTTACATTCTCGATTAACGGAATAAAATATGAGTAGATTAGATTTATCGAACATTAAGCGACCTAAGGAGTTATAAATATACTTACTCTTTAAAATTCACTTATATTATATGTACATAGACATTCATTCAGTTTTATATTTACTTACTTTTAATAAATTTTATATTATACTTTTCGAAATATATAAATTCAGTAAAAACATTAATTCATGGGTACATTCAATTACGTTTTAATGTTACATTCCGTATCGACTTTAAAGGGGTTAAAATATAGTAATGTAGCTTAGTATCGAGCACTATCTGACGCTGGTTATTTAAACACACAATAAAGTTGGGTTCTCTACGATTCAATGAGTTAGTTTTAATAGTTATTATTACATTCTGTTGTTTCACACCCGACCAGTCTGACAGAAAACACGACATCGACTTCGTTTCGTAACACGCATTTACTTACTTGCGATTCTGTTATTCCGTTATTCTGTTTTGCAAAACAACTGCGGCGTCGTTTTACGATGATATAAGTTGCGCACAATCGTTTGTGTCTAGTCATCAAGCGACTTACAGTAGTAGTCGCTATGAAAACATAATTACGCTAAATTTTGCAACAATATGTTTTAATCACGATTCGTTTGAGTGCTTAGGCTAATAAATTTTCACACGTACACGTGCTTTTCTTTTTCTTTATTTCTTTACATTGTTTTTTTATTGAAACCAAAGTGTTACGAGATTTCATGAGGAAACATATTCTACAATAAATAAATAGTTTATCTTTTTCTTTTTCTTCATTGTTTACATTTTTTAAATTAGAAACCAAAGTTTTACGAGATTTCACGAGGAAACTTATTCTACAATAAATAAATAGTTTTTTTTGATTAATCCAAAGTGTTACAGAATTTCACGAAGGTACTTATCCTACAATAAATAAATAGTTTTTTCTTTTTCTTTTTCTTTATTGTTTACATTTTTTGATTGAAAACAAAGTGTTACGAGATTTCATGAGGAAACTTATTCTACAATAAATAAATAGTTTTTCTTTTTCTTTATTGTTTACATTTTTTGATTGAAAACAAAGTGTTACGAGATTTCATGAGGAAACTTATTCTACAATAAATAAATAGTTTTTCTTTTTCTTTATTGTTTACATTTTTTGATTGAAACCAAAGTGTTACGAAATTTCATGAGAAAACTTATTCTACAATTAATAAATAGTTTTTCTTTTTCTTTTTCTTTATTGTTTACATTTTTTGATTGAAACCAAAGTGTTACGAGATTTCATGAGGAAACTTATTCTACAATGAATAAATAGTTTTTCTTTTTCTTTTTCTTCATTGTTTACATTTTTTAAATTTGAAACCAAAGTTTTACGAGATTTCACGAGGAAACTTATTCTACAATAAATAAATAGTTTTTTCATTTTCTATTTCTTTATTGTTTACATTTTTTGATTGAAACCAAAGTGTTACGAGATTTCATGAGAAAACTTATTCTACAATGAATAAATAGTTTTTCTTTTTCTTTTTCTTTATTGTTTACATTTTTTGATTGAAACCAAAGTGTTACGAGATTTCATGAGAAACATATTCTACAATAAATAAATAGTCCCATGTAAATAAGATATAATTCCTCCTCCCATTATAGATGTGATAACTTATTTGGAAGAGAACCAGACATTGGCTACACAGATGTCTGTAGATACTATATATATATATATATATATATATATATATATATATATATGTATATATATTTGTCTACCATGTATCAAAATTCACATATACGATATATCAAAACAGTGATGAAATATATATATATATTCAAATAAAGATATAAAAAACATATAAATAAACATTACTTTTACATATATTTAATATTTCATGCAGATTTGAACAAATAATTTCAACTGCTCATACTATATATAGTATGTCAAAGATGTTTTAAAATTGACATATACGATATATCAAAACAGTGAGGAAATATATATCTTTTCAAATAAAGATATAAAAATATATAAATGAACATTACTTTAAGATATATTTAATATTTCATGCAGATCTAAACAAAGAATTTCCACATTTTTGTCACAATTTTAATTAAGAAAATGGAAATGAAGTAATATATTATTTTTTTGTTATGCGCAAATCATGAGTCTTAGAATGTTATGACATTTGTCGGATTTTCTTTTCCAAATTTATGAGCTTTCCCGAAATCCAGATCATTGCAATGTAAATCGTGACACATAAATATATATGATATATTTGGACACATTTTGTTTATTTTAAGATTCTCCAATAGAAAATACATAAATAACACAGGGGCAGATAACTCAAACCATAACTGTACGATTTAAACCGGTGAGATTACGAATCATTATGCTATCAGATTGAAAAGAAAGTTCAGTCATTTTTAAAGAGTTACATTTAAAGATGTCTCAATAATATTTGAGCACTGCCGTATCATAAAGATGCACACATATCCACCAAGTTCTAGCCCTTGTCACATCGCCGCAATGTAGCATCCTTGTGCCTGTTTTACAAGTACTTCAATGGATTGTGCTCTGGTGAACTTACTACCCTAGTGCCCTCTCGATGTAAATACACTAGACCAACTCGACAATCAGCTAAATCCCATCTATTCGCTGTGGAGGCCCACATATGTCAGAGAGCCTTATACTCCAAAAGCTTCTTTCCTCGTGCTGCCGGCATCTGGAACTCCCTCCCTGTTCCCTGTTTCCCCAACTTTACCGACATACAGAAAAACTAAGGTAAACAGGCATCTCACTGCACAGCTCCCAACTTAAGATGGCCCCCTAAACTTACACCCTAATTTCCAGTAGCCCCCTGCGTCTACAGTGGCAACCTGCTTTCTTTGGGGTAAACTATTTAAAAAAAGAAGTAAATATATACCTTCATTATCATTAATATTGAATAATACTGTCAGAGGTTCCTGATGGACCCAGAAAAGAAAATATTGATCATTTTCCATCGCTGATGAATTGGACAATTCCTCGGCCAACAGTAGAAAATGTAATCCTTAAGTTTTCAACGTTGATTAAGTCCACCTTAACATTAATCCATCAGATGGTTTTTCAGAAACTCTAAAAGTTCTAATGCTTCTTGAGCCCGTGTCCTACTTAACTGGTGACATTTGATAGAAAGATTTATATCTGAAACACAAAAATGTAAATAAGTATAAGATATCGATGTTACAATCTTTAACTTCTGCTTTGTACAGCTCCGAGTGTTTGTCGCTGGAAAAGGAAACACTCACATAAAAAAATTGAATTATTTTTGTTGGTGTCTATTTACTGTTTTCGTATCTCTTTATATACTTTATATACTCCTCTACCAGGGTTTGTAAATTTAATTTTAATTGAAGCTCTTATTTTGGTTAAATATTATCAGGTTTTGACAATTTAATTTTAATTGAAGCTCTAATTTTGGTGAAATATTATCAGGTTTTGACAATTTAATTTTAATTGAAGCTCTAATTTTGGTTAAATATTATCAGGTTTTGACAATTTAATTTTAATTGAAGCTCTTATTTTGGTTAAATATTATCAGGTTTTGTCAATTTAATTTTAATTGAAGCTCTTATTTTGGTTAAATATTATCAGGTTTTGTCAATTTAATTTTAATTGAAGCTCTAATTTTGGTTAAATATTATCAGGTTTTGTCAATTTAATTTTAATTGAAGCTCTAATTTTGGTTAAATATTATCAGGTTTTGACAATTTAATTTTAATTGAAGCTCTTATTTTGGTTAAATATTATCAGGTTTTGACAATTTAATTTTAATTGAAGCTCTAATTTTGGTTAAATATTATCAGGTTTTGACAATTTAATTTTAATTGAAGCTCTTATTTTGGTTAAATATTATCAGGTTTTGACAATTTAATTTTAATTGAAGCTCTAATTTTGGTTAAATATTATCAGGTTTTGACAATTTAATTTTAATTGAAGCTCTTATTTTGGTTAAATACTATCAGGTTTTGACAATTTAATTTTAATTGAAGCTCTAATTTTGTTTAAATATTATCAGGTTTTGTCAATTTAATTTTAATTGAAGCTCTTATTTTGGTTAAATATTATCAGGTTTTGACAATTTAATTTTAATTGAAGCTCTTATTTTGGTTAAATATTATCAGGTTTTGTCAATTTAATTTTAATTGAAGCTCTTATTTTGGTTAAATATTATCAGGTTTTGTCAATTTAATTTTAATTGAAGCTCTAATTTTGGTTAAATATTATCAGGTTTTGTCAATTTAATTTTAATTGAAGCTCTTATTTGTCCTCAATATTATCCGCGTGCAAATATCACATCTGTTCCATAATTCTAGGGGAACTTTATAAATAGAATACTGAACGTGCAGCAGTAAAATTACTTAAAACCTCCTATGGCGATGGGGTACTGATAGAACCTAAGGAGATACTTTTGATAATCCAGAAACCAGGACTTCAGCATTCTTTATTTACTTCTTTCCCACGACAGGAAGATGTGGCACAAGGCCGGAAGGTGGGAGGAAAAAGCCAGCTCCTCAGCGAAAGAGAAAAGCTGGTCTCTAAAAATATCCTGGGTGGCCTCGTTGGCATTCCCCGTTAGGGGCGTCTCCGGCAATTGGCAATAAACGAACTCCTTCCGAAAAGAAAGAAGGAAGGCCTGGGAGGCTGGACCTCATAGGACTACCAAAGACATAAACCTAAGTCAGACAAATAAAGGCAACCGAAATGACTATTCTCTGATGGACTGATTGTCGAGAACGTATCCTAGACTGCCATTTAGGATGAGGACTTATTAGACGACTTTCGCCGTCACAATCATTTTCTCCGCTTTGAGAAGCGGAAACCGCCCTATAGAACTACAGCCTGTTGGAGGAATCACGAGTAGAGCGTCAAAAAAGGGTTGAATTTTATGCGGTGGAAGTTAGCGGTTATGTAAATTCGACTGATAAACTTCCGGAATTAAATACGAATATAAATAGCAACCATATCACTCTCCATCTTGAATTGAACAAACTTGGTTCCGTATGAAATAATTGAAGGTTTGTTCCGTACACGCACAGTTCATTATGATGACGCTTGATCTAATACTGAACACAAAATCAAAGAATACTTAGAATAATACACATGCAATTATATAAAAAAAGAACTTTAGAGATACTATAATAATACCAACATATTTTATTTTATCGAAACAACTTTGAGATTCAATATTCGGACTACATGGACGATGTCTTACATCACTTTTTCCAGATTCTTGTTAAAGTCATAGAACAATGGATGTTTGTACCATTGCCTCTTTCTTCTCTCACTCTTCTCTTCTCCCCCCACCCTATCTCTCTCTATTTTTCTCCTTTCTGATTATTTTCACAATTCGAACGTAGTTAATTACTATGCATTTTTCAATAGTACATAATATGCACGCGTGAAGTTTATGTCTGTCTGTTGTTCACGAACACTTAATTTAACATATATTAATATTGCTTTATAGAAGAGTAGCTAAGATCATTAATCTTGTAGTCTTATCACTTCTCGAATATTAGAAAAGTAGTTCCTTGAATTTCCACATATCAAAAATAATTAGGATATAACTAAATGATCTCCCGGAAGTTGTAAACAACCTCAAGCAATTGGAGAAATCAGAGAGCCCGAAAATCGAGTTGAGATAGCGTAAACATTTCCTTTGGGAACAAAAAAGCCTAGCAATTTATCGATAGTATCGTCTGATGGTACGAGAATAGGGCATTGGACTGTTCTCGTTTTCAGTGTCAGACTTCTGGTATTGAAGAATTGTAAATAAAATATAATGCCAATTTTAAAAGTACCATAATGTTCTTTGCTAGCTGATGTTTTAACAAATATAACGGCGACTTCTGTTCGAAGCAAAACACCACAGGAAGAAACATCACAACGAGAGATTTGACCAGGTCACACACTACGATGACAAGGCTGGTGATACCAGAACAAAGCCAATTAAAACAAATATAAAATTGTTCTAAAAGCAAAATATAAAATTGTTCTAAAAGCAAATAAAACAAATATAAAATTGTTCTAAAAGCAAATAAAACAAATATAAAATTGTTCTAAAACATATAAAACAAATATAAAATTGTTCTAAAACACATAAAACAAATATAAAATTGTTCTAAAAACACATAAAACAACTATAAAATTGTTCTAAAAACACATAAAACAAATATAAAATTGTTCTAAAAACACATAAAACAACTATAAAATTGTTCTAAAAACAAATAAAACAAATATAAAATTATTATAAAAAAGTTCTCTGCCTGAGAAGGCCATTTACAAATGTCTTATACCAAAAGCAAGCACATTTCTACTATTAATCAAATGGTGATATAAAATTTTGACTTAGGTTATTTTACAATAATATCGGCCGATTTTCATAAACAGCAAAGAAGAGTTTATTTTATTTATGACTTGGAAACTAAAAATGGTATTAATTCAAATAAGAACATGAAAATGGTTATGTGGGTTAAAGGTTGGGAGCAAATGTACATAGGTGGTCCTCATTACTTCCCGGGCAACACTGGTGTGCCAGCATGTCTATTTATAAAGAAGGAGATGACCTCTGTTGGTGCCAGACAGACTGTGTAAAGTGATCTTTGATAGGGATAAAAAGGAAAGCATGGAGACAGCTATTTAATTGGATGTCCTGATTAAGAGCAGAGTCCATCGATTCTAGCTGAAGAGGGGCAAAAGAAAAACAAACCAAAAAAACGCATGCAAAAGTAAAAAAGCAAACAACGCGAAGAGAAGGGAAATACGAATACTAAACAAGAACGATTATTTGTATTCTTTGAATTATCCGGACTACAGTTCTCATCTTGAGTGTTATTGCTACAACTCAGTTTTAAGTGAACATTTTTTAAAAACATAGTTCACCCCAAACAAGGCAGGCCGCCACTGTATACGTAACGGGCTACTGAAAAAAAGGGGTGAGAGTATTATTTTTTTTTGGGGGGGGGGGGGGTGGTTCAGCCTAAATTGGGAGCTGTGCAGCGAGATGTCTGTTTACATTAGTTTTAAATTTCTGCATATCAGTACCGTCAGGAAAACAGGGAACAGGGAGGGAGTTCCAGAGTCCAGCAGCACGAGGAAGTAAGCTTTTGGAGTAGAAAGCTCTTCGGCATCTGGGGACCTCCACAGTGAATGGATGTGATCTGGCAGATTGTCGGGTTGGTCTAGTGAATTTACGTCGTTGGGGCACCAGAGCAGCAAGTTCATCAGAGCACAATCCATTGAAGTACTTGTAAAACAGGCACAAGGAAGCAACATTGCGGCGGTGGGATAGGGGCTGGAGCTTGGTGGATAGTGAGGGACCTGTTAAGTTGGCGACTCTTTTTTGGATCAAAAGATGTTAGAGGTCCAATCCTCAGTACAATACAATTACGAGTTACTTGAGACTACTACCCGATCACGGCTTACACACTGAAAGCTACTCTTCTTGGCCATTTGGCTAAGATCAAAGTGTAGTATCTGTTCCAATAGATACTGCACCCTATAGACTGGTATTGTCTTGGCCTTCGAGGCTTGATTTACGCCGGTCTATGGGTCTGTCCTGTGCATTTCTGGGAGGTCCACCTTCCCAGGCTTCGCCTCCCCTCTTTGGGGAGGAGTAAGTTTATTGCTTACTGCTTGAAGCGCACCTACCGGGGAATGCCGACGGGGCTGCCCAGGCAATTTTTAAACTCCACTTTCCTGACCCGACCTTGGGTCACATCTTACTTGTGGGAGTAAGATAAAAACTGGCCTTGTGCCTAACTCCTGGAGAGGAGTAAATCAATACTCTCGTTCATTAAATAAATAATATCGTTCGAAATTCTATACAGATTCCCGAGTTCGACATAAAAATTCCTGAGTTCGACAAGACGGACATGGAGAAGGTCGGATGTTACATCGGTCGAAGGGTTGTGAGGAACATCCAAGATGAGAACAGTAGTTTATATCTTACAAATAATATAAATTATAAATCATCATCTCTATAATTTTCGGAACACAGGAACGGTTATTATGAGATGCGTTTATTTAATCTGCGCGTTTATGGATGAACATGCTATTCCATACTTCAGCGTGAGAGACCGACCGACCGACCGACGTATGAACAAAACTTATAGAAATGTTTAGACGCATGTAAAAATGCAATTTTAAACCTAAGCGTGATCGACCGGCAAAAATGCTATATAAAGTTGAAACGTGACAGACCGGCAGAAAAGCTGTTTGAAGTATAACCGTAACTGACTGATCAACTGACCTTATAAAGATGTGGGTGCATTAAAAAAAATGCTATTACAAACTTAAGCGTGACCGACTTACTGTTCACCGGAGCTTTTTTTTAAAACTGAGATGCGAAATCTTTCGTAGTATAACGCAATACTCTTCTGTGAAAATAGAGTTCTCTCGGTTGCCGAATAGCGTGATAAAAACTCCTTGTACATATAACACTAAAATTATAAGTAGTATAATATGTAATATGTAACACTAACCCTAACCCTAACCCTAACACTAACATTGTAAGTAGTATGTTTATTGCTTTTAGGTGCTTGACTGCTATTCACATTTGAATCTCAACATGGATACACTTGCTACGTCTAGCCACACTGACGAGTCGTAGACGACAAAACGGCTGTTTGTAGAATACTATATATATAGTCTAATAATTCCCCGCAAGGAGAAAACATAGACACCTATGTATAGTTTAATTGCCATAGATATATTTTCATATTGCTCGACCATTTAGTGATATTTTTATCTCCTAGCATCACTTTGTATCTAACAATGGTTTAAATGGATGAATTTTTGACTAAGGATGACGACGAGTATAAAGAATATTGATTTATTACTTCGATTCCACAAAAGTCCAAAGCATGCTGACTCACTAGCATCACTTGTCTGCCATAGATTGAATTCTTCTTCTTCCTTATAGTTTTTACTAACTTAGTTTCACAACACTGAAGCATCACAACACTGAAGCCTCACAACACCGAAGCCTCACAACACCGAAGCCTCACAACACTGAAGCCTCACAACACTGAAGCCTCACAACATCGAAGCCTTACAACATCGAAGCCTTACAACACTAAAGCTTCACAACACAGAAGCCTCACTACACCGAAGCCTCACAACACCGAAGCCTCACAACACCGAAGCCTCACAACACTGAAGCCTCACAACACTGAAGCCTCACAATCCTGAAGCCTCACAACACCGAAGCCTCACAACACTGAAGCCTCACAACACTGAAGTTTCACAACATTGAGCCTCACAATCCTAAACCCTAACCCAACACTGACCTTTTTATTTGAGGTTATATTTCCAATCTGCTTTGAATAAAATTTTATATATTTAGTTTAGACTGCTTCATCATTTCATTTGATAATATGTTTTTCCTTCTAAACTTTCTCCTATGTGGCTGTCCCTTTTTTCGATAGTAACTTTTCCTTATTTCTCCATGTGCATAATATTAAACAGAATTTCCATGAAAATCGTTCTTTCAAAAACCTCCCATTCATGAAACACATTACTACGGGACTTCCTCTCAGTAGACTACAACATGCTCGTTTTCAAATCTAATGTTAAGAAATACTTGTCATGATCTGTAATCATAAGTAATATAATTTTGTTCATTTCATTTATTATTTTAAATACTCTTATAATATTCTACAAAATTAAACTTACACTCTGTCTATCTTATTAAACGTTATCATTGAGTGGCTTTTAGTCTCAATAAGTGGTGATTTATTAGTAAAAATAACTTTTAAACTGCCTATTCCTGCTTCTTCCTGAGTGATCTTGGAGAAGAGCCTCTTCAGTCGATCACCCTTTTGCTTCGTATCTATCGCCGAATGCCTTACCCAAAAGCTGACTATCAAATAAGTCTCTCAATCCACGTGATCTCATTCGAGCAAATAGAGCCGCTGATACTTCTCAGCCTTTTTTTACTATCAAATACTTCGCCAAGATGTCGAATGATCCTAGCGGTAGATGTTGGTTTCATTTGAGTTGCTTTTTCTTTTATACGACACACCAACCAACAACGACGAGTCATTAAATAGGGAATATTTCGAATATAAAATATATTATTTCTGGCAGACACCGCTGTATTTCTGTTCGAAGAGTTGAGCAAACATTAATTAGCGAATAAATGATGAATTCGTTGTAAACTAATCAACGGAACAATGTTATCGGTTTATTGTCAGAATGCTCAGGTGCAAAAATCTAATTTTACCGTAATGTCTTTTTACAGTCACAACTCAGAACTTATTTCTAAAAACATAGCGTGTTTTCAACTGTAAGATAGCTGAACCCAAACACACCATTCAATTGCTAGTGTTATCTTTTCAGACTGTAGATGCGCGGTATAAGTTATGCATATATATATATATATATATATATATATATATATACATATCACAAGACTTATCTATAGAAAACTTATGAATGAATAAACGATTAATCAAAGAAAACATTTGAAGCATGAAAAAACCTGTCTCTCTTTTTTTACATTAGATATTTTATTTGAAATATGTTTTTACATTAGATATTTTATTTGAAATATGTTTTTACATTAGATATTTTATTTGAAATATGTTTTTACATTAGATATTTTATTTGAAATATGTTTTTACATTAGATATTTTATTTGAAATATGTTTTTACATTAGATATTTTATTTGAAATATGTTTTTTACATTAGATATTTCATTTGAAATATGTTTTTACATTAAATATTTTATTTGAAATATGTTTTTACATTAGATATTTTATTTGAAATATGTTTTTTACATTAGATATTTTATTTGAAATATGTTTTTACATTAAATATTTTGTTTGAAATATGTTTTTTACATTAGATATTTCATTTGAAACATGTTTTTACATTAGATATTTTATTTGAAATATGTTTTTACATTAGATATTTTATTTGAAATATGTTTTTTACATTAGATATTTTATTTGAAATATGTTTTTACATTAAATATTTTATTTGAAATATGTTTTTATATTAGATATTTTATTTGAAATATGTTTTGTTCGTACTAAATGTTATCTTTTAAATGACAGTCAACTTATTGTAAGAGGAGGTAAATTATAATTATTGTAAGAACAAAAAACTATTTTAATACAAAACGTGACATATAAAATGTGAAACGTGACATATAAAATGTGAAACGTGACATATAAAATGTGAAACGTGACATATAAAATCTAGAAATGTGACATATACAATCTGAAACGTGACATACACAATCTAAAACGTGACATATAAAATCTGAAACGTGACATATACAATCTGAAACGTGACATATACTATCTGAAACGTGAAATATAAAATCTGTAACGTGATATATTAAATCTAAAAGGTGACATATAAATGTGAAACGTGACATATAAAATCTGAAACGTGACATATAATATCTGAAACCTGACATATAAAATCAAAAACGTGACATATAAATTCTGAAACGTGACATATAAAATCTTAAACATTACATAGAATCTGAAACATGATATATAGAACCTATAATATCTAAAACATGATATATAATATCTTCAATAGAACATATAACATCTAAAAAACATGGAATATAGAATCCAAAACATCACATGGAACCTGTAACATGATATATGAGATTTGAAAACAAGATATCTAGAATTCTAAGCAGAACGTATAATATCTAAAAATGATATATAAGCTCTTCAACAGCATTATGGTATATAGAATCTGAAACATCACATGGAACTTTAAACATGATATACACCAGAAATACACCAAGACCTTCCACTCCAGAAAACTGGAAGAATGGGCCAACCAACAACGTGCTAAGTATTTCCTAGGTAAATTATCCCAACAATATATAGATAAGGAAGTCTCTGTAGACCGTCCGAAAAGAGGATCTCTCCACTATGATCAGAAGAGAATGATAATGGCTTCTCAAGATCAAGGCTTGATGAGCAATGCCTTTAAAAAGATGAGTGGTCTCAGCAACAATAACAAGTGCAGGTTCTGTCACACAGAAGTAGAGAGTGTGACCCACCTGACATCCAGTTGTTAGGTTCTCCTTGGAGATGGCTATTATACAATGCGACACAACGGAGTGTGTAAATATCTTCACTGGACTATTTGCAAAAAGTTGAATATCCAGTGTAGCAGCAAGTCCTGGCAGCATATATCAGAAAGAACAGTCGGAAATAATTTATACACCATCCACTATGATTATGCAATCCCTACAACTACATATCTAGAAAATTAAGCTGTTAAACCTGACATCGTTTATGGGGTAAAAGGGAGAAAGTAGCAACCCTAGTCGAAGTCAGTGTCTCTACTGATGCAGGATTGAACAGAGCAGAAAGGGAAAAGATTACGAAATACCAAAGTCTTATGTACGACATGAAAAGAAACTGGAATCTTAGGTAAATCTCCATCATACCAGTAATTATAGGAGCAACAGGACTAATGAAGAAGAATTTCAAGAGCTATCTGGCGAATATACCTGGTGAACCGATTGCAAGAGAAATACAAACAACTGCACTTAAAGGGACGGTTGGAATCTTAAAACGATCCTTAAGCTGGAGTGTCTGAAATAGCCAGCATCCGGTAGGATGCCCCATCTCCAGCAGAAACAGAAAGATAAGAAAAATATATAAAATTTGTAATCTAGATATCTAGAATCCTAAGCAGAACGTATAATATCTAAAAAAATAATATATATAGTCTCTTCAAGAAAACATATAAAATCTAAAAAACATGACATATAAAATCTAAAACATCACATGGAACCTGGAACATGATATATAGAATTTGAAACACCGTATATAGAATCAAAAACGCATTCATTTGGAGAAACAACAAATGTAGGAAAGCAAGTAAAATAATAAATACGTTTCTTTTTATGCTTTAAAATAGACTCCATTTTGTAAAAACAACTTTTACCCATTTAAAACAACATTTTATATATAGAAAAGCCAGAGAAGGCTCTCAGAATTGAAATATGTCGTTTTTAGGAGAAAAAAACAAGGTAATATTTAAAAAAATATTTTACTAAATCTTACATGAGTTGTCATAACTTCTACACAGTGATCACATGTGTGTGAGCGGGTTCTATAATATATTTTGAGGTAAGACCTCTTCATCAAATTGAGCGTGTTTTTGATCTTCTGACACTCGTGTAGACGGATAATATTTCTTTTCATGGCATTACTGCAGCAAATATCATAATGCACTGCGGCAAAAAAAATAGAATAAGTTACATTTTTAAATTATAAAATGGTTCCTGTTATATTTATTTGCAATTCTTATATTTATTTATTTTTGAGATATTTAGTAAGTTACATTAATTTTAATTAATTGTTATTATATTAATTTGATCGAATGTTTGAATTCACAGTTTAATCTGTCAACAGTTTTTAAAATTGAATATTTGCTTTAAAATTGGTATAAAAATATGGAGAGTTGATAAGTTTACATTTTTAGTGAGTTATTTCCATTCTAAATTGGTATAAAAAATAAGGAGAGTTCATAAATTTACATTTTTAGTCAGTCATTTCTATTTCAAATTGGTATAAAAATAAGGAGAGTCAATAAATTTACATTTTTAGTGAGTTATTTCCATTTTAAATTGGTATAAAAATAAGGAGAGTTGATAAATTTATATTTTTAATGAGTTGTTTCCATTTAAAATTGATACATTAATAAGGAGAGTTGACAAATTTACATTTTTAGTGAATAATTTCCATTTTAAATAGGTATAAAAGTAAGGAGAGTTGATAAATCTACATTTTTAGTGAGTTATTTCTATTCTAAATAGGTATAAAATAAATAGAATTGATAAATTTATATTTTTAGTGAGTTATTTCCATTTTAAATTGGTATATAAATAAGGATAGTTGTTAAATTTACATTTTTAGTGAGTTATTTCCCTTGCTATAGCATAATATTTTTGTTTATGTATTTTAAACTTTTGAACATAGAAATCTTTGGTAGTGAATTTTATTATTTTATTACCAGTGATTATTACTTTATTTTAGGGGACTAACGAAAATTAATTATAGACGCACAATTGTACACACAAACATTCCTAATATTTTAGAAATGTTCTCTATCGTAGGCATGTACGTTTTGTTTGCAGACGTAATATTATTTATGCACTTTTCAAACAATTTAGTTCATTTGTTAACAGTTTTTACTAAGACACCTCTGCTCACATCATTTATTTTTTTGTAAATTTCACATGTTTTACATTTCTCTGCAACACACTAATGATAACTGACACTTGTTTAAGCATGGCTTACTCTATTTGAGTCTTCCTATTCTAAAACCATAGATCCTTTATAAGCCTAGCAGCAAACACACCCTATAAATAACCCTGATACGATCCATTCTTAAGTATGCTATCAAGAAAACATATCTTTATATCTAAAGATGTCGTACATCTGGAGCGTGTTCAATGGTTGGCAATCAGGATGGTGACGGGATTCTCAACACTTAACTACAAAGAACAGCTTCCTGCACTTTGCTATTTCTTTCCAATAAAATCGATCGATTGAAATAATCTAAAAACATATATATATATTCGTGTTTAAACAGATTTAGCTATAAACTAATTGCAAACAGTGCAAAGTTTAAATTCATATAAGAAATATATTTCGCTGTTTTCAAAAGAAAATTACATAATTTAATTATTTCGTAATCCTATTACGTGCTTTATCATGAAAGTACTGTCGTTTTATTAGTGGATTTACCTAAATACAACGTGAATAATGTATATGTGTCGCCAACTTTGATTTCATATTTCTCTTAGTTGGAATCTCGCCTACTATATTGACTACAACAATATACTAAACTATTGTTGAATATTTCATTTTCAGTGATCGTCTCAGTGGTTTATCTGAACTCCATCTAGCAGCTGATAAGCCATCTTAGATTTTATTCCGCGTACTTGCAAGACTTTTCTCTCTCATAGTTTTTCATACATAGACCTTGGGAAAGAGGTCCTTAGCAGGATTCAGTAGAGGATTGCTGTATTAAACCAACCAAACACTCAGCTATCGACTATTTCAAATATGCTCCTCTCTAATTCTCTTGGATTTTTCCTACCATTCAAATCGTTTACTATCTGTTACTTCTATTCTACAACAATGCCCAGCCGGTCTGATTACGTCATAATTTTCTATCACATTTACACTGACAATTCACGCCTTTTCCAGGATGATCTTCAGTGGTTACGTGCATGCTACGCATCTCTTACTGACTGACTTTGCCCAACTAGCAAATTATTCTTTCTGTGAAGCGACATAATCCTGTCCGATCAATTAAAGGCGTTGGTATCTCTCAGCCTTCTGATTTATAAAAATCAAAATGTTGGCCCAGATGCCAAAGTAGAGTATATTGGTTTTATCTTGTTTTTCTTTGTCTTTTATACGGCCTATCAACCAGTTACGATGAGTCATTAAGTAGAAAAACTTTTCCAATAAAAATATTTGAATATAAGTTTTCCAATATGTATTATCTCAGTACGACTGTATATCTCATACCAAAGATTCATATGTCCCTATTTAATAAAGACGAAAGGTTGCTTTATGATGTCTGGAAAATACATACCCCAAGGGGTACTCTAAATTGGGACAAACATTTAAATTGCATCGGTGTAGAAGTATTATATCTTCATTGATTGACCGAGAACAGAGAAGATGCAGGGTAGTATCAGAACCGATACTACACTTTGATTGTTGTCCCAAAACCAAGGAAATAACCAGTATGTCTATTATATCTGTCAGGTATTTTTAGGATAAAAGTTTGTGAATTTTTGGCACATAGTGAACGCAAGGCACATAATGCAGTATATATGCTAAAAAGGGTTAAGAAACCACCACAGAATGGTGTAAAACTATTATGGGAATGAATGATGCAGACTAATCAGCGATACTAGAAGGCTCGGGTGCAAAACTCTCATTTTTACAACCTATCTTTTCTCACCACTCATGATCTATTCCTAAAAAAAACATAACTTACCTTTTTTCCATATTAATCTCGTCGTATAGCGACCGAAGCTTATACCGTGATTTGAGTGCATATTAGTCCACTTCTTCATCAAGTAGATTGGAAAACTCATCAAAATAGCTCAGCCTCCGACATTATGCATTATGCAGAATACTGACATTTGTCAGGAAATAACAATTGTCTTTTCGAAAGTATTCTATTATAGCAGAAGTTGTCGTAGATAAAAGAATTACCATGTTAAAAAAAACGCATTAGTTAACTGCGCTAAAAACTTGAACGACCCAGAAATAGGGAATCATTTAACGTTTTAATTGATATGCGAAACTGATCCTCTATCTAAGAATCGAAAATACTTTTCTTTCTGACACATTTCTTAGGGCGTTCACACGTACCTCCTTTAAAAGTAGAATATATTTGATAGAGAAGATTCATTGAACGGAGGGTGTTAATTTTCAAATTTACCAAATATTTAATAGATGTTCTTAACTTTTAATTCTTGGTTAACATTTTAAAAACAGTTGAGAAGCACGGCACAGACATGTATTTAAGCTAGTGTATATATATATATATATATATATATATATATATATATATATATATATATATATATATATATAGTTTTATTTAACACCCGGGGTTCGTCGATTTGGTTATGTCGGTTCGGGGTAAAATCTGGCTGGTAGAGAAAGATTGACTCGTCAGCATTGTTCAGTAGGCGAAGATCTAGAGAGAAAAGAAGAAAAACATAAATGAGCGGCTTAAGCCAGGCGGTGCTACTTTTTGGTGTTCCTCCATAATACATATTCTGTGTTTATAAAATGTTGTCTGTTAAGTTTTGTTAAAGAGGGGATTAAAAAATGTTTTTAAGTTGTTTTATTTAAAAGTCGTCTAAATAAAACAATCCAATAAATACTCTCCATATATTTCTGGTTAAATGAAATAAAAACCTATGAATTAATAAATGAAAAAAAATAAAGCCGGCCTTTTTCGTTTAATTTAAATATAAACCGCTGCTTTCTTTTATTTAAATTATTAGAACTACTGTTTTAATCTTGGATGTTATTTTCAGAATGTTTCGCCCGAGTTAACTTCTAACCTTCTTAAGGTACATCATGTCAAACTCGGGAATCTTTATGCCGTACTCGGGAGTCTGTACAGAATTTGAAGATGAAACGTTTATTTAATTAACATGGCTAGGTTGCTTTTGTTCATTCATCCATTACCGGTAAATAATTCTTAATTATATTCTTAGTATCGTCTCTACCAACAATTTAATCTTCAACCTACAGAAGCCTGTACCCAAGAATTGATTATAACTTAGC
Source organism: Sepiola atlantica (assembly GCA_963556195.1). Lineage (NCBI taxonomy): Eukaryota > Metazoa > Mollusca > Cephalopoda > Sepiida > Sepiolidae > Sepiola > Sepiola atlantica. The sequence continues at coordinate 28,294,253 of OY744536.1, forward strand.
ATCTTATCCGTTGCGCCAGGGGAGCATGTGGACAATTCTAATATAAATTCTGAGAGCTTTAAACCTACTCTTGTTTTAGATATGTAGCGTTACTACGTATTACTACATATATTATTATTATTATTATTATTATTATTATTATTATTATTATTATTATTATTATTATTATTATTATTATTATTATTATTATTATTATTATTATTATTATTATTATTATTATTAATGCAGTTCTAATCTTCTATTTATAATTAATAATTTCTATATTGTATTTAATTTTATACTAGGTCTACTTAGGAAGCCATAGTCGCCCAACATATGCGCTGCATCTTTGAGGCATCTTTTATTTCTTCTTTTTTCTATGGAAATGGCTTTAGACAAGGCATGAAGCCACTTGATGTAATGGTCCAAAGAAAAATTACTCCAAGGTAAAAAAAAAACTAGCCAACGATAAATGTTAGATGGATAGATTCCGACCTGGAAAACAGCAATTCTTCCCCCCTTTGTCATAAACATCGCTCATGAAATGTGAGGACTAAAATACAAAATAATGGGAACGAGAATTACGAGGCTGCCGAAAGTAAAGCCAAGTTAGTCACTTTCTACTCTCCTCTATCTAATGTTCTTCCTAGTCTACAATTACATCAATTCCGAAAAATCAAACATCGTTTATAGTAAGTCAATCTGTGGTTTCAGGATGCGGGTGCAAGCGTGACAAACCAATTGACTGGTTCCATTTAACATATATACGCATACTGTATCAGGAAAATCGTCGCTATCTGTTTACAATCCTCACGCCAACGGGCAAAAGAAGTGCTGGTTTACTTTTTGTCGTCAAAGGTGACCACATGAAATGGAAATGTTCAGTGGCGATACGAACACGTTTCTCGATATGTCTATAAGATATTGGGAAAGGAGATGCTAATGGAGACATCAAACGAAGATTTTTCAACAGAATACATCAAACAGAGAGAAGCCTACCCGTGTATAAGATTCTTCATAGGCGAAACCAACTGTTACGGTTAATTCATCCTAATACGTTAAATCCAATATTGCCACTAGGAAAAACTGTTACTCTGAAGGAAATCGAGATATAAGGTCGATAATCTTTAAGAAAAATGGCGAGAGGAAGAGATGAATGCAGATTTTCAGTATCCATCCCGACGAGATGTAATTTCTACAAAGAATTGAAACGTCGCACAAGAAAATTTAAGAGAACAAAACAAACAAATTCGCTATGAAAATAATGTTGTCTCGCCTTTTTTTAACTGGAATTATGTAAATATTCGGAATCCTGCTATTCATTTTTTTCATTCGTTTCAAAGAACAGAAGAATATGATTCAGCAAACAGTAATACATTCATAATTTATATTTTGAACTGTTCTCTTCATGTTTCTTGTCATTTTCACCTTCCGGTTTTATAGAGAGGCTCACCATGTTAAAATCGATATTGCCTGTTAGGATAAAGCACGGCGAGATATATAGTTGATCATCGTTCGGAAACGTAGAGCGATAAGTCTACAAGTGATAATTTAATTGTAATGGAAATGTATGAACCGTTATCAGCAAAGGAACAGGGAGATAACTGTGTCATTCCACAGCAAAATAAGACTGTTCTAGCTTGTCTGAAGCACTGTAAATTTGCAACGCTTCAATTTAATTATTTATTTTATTTTTCCCATTTATATATATATATATATATATATATATATGTATATATGTATATATGTATATATATGTGTATATATATATGTATATATATGTGGGTATATATATATGTATGTATGTATGTATGTATATATATATATATATATATATATATATGTATATATATATGTATGTATGCATATGTATATGTATGTATACATATATATATATATGTATATATATATGTATATATATGTATGTATATATATATGTATGTATGTATATGTATATGTATGTATACATATATATATATATATATATATATATGTATGTATATATATATGTGTATGTATATATATATATATATATGTATATATATTTATGTATATATGTATATATATATATATATATATATATATATATATATATATATATATATATATATATATATATATATATGAAGGAGAATGGAAAGGAATTAGAGAAAGCAAAAGCCAAATCAAAATTCAATTCAAAAGTTCAAAGCAAGGTATATTCCGCAAAAAGGCAATTTATTCAAGTTAAATTTTCCTTAAGCCAGGCTTTTCAAAGATCAAAATTGTATCATCAGAGGAAGTCGCTGGGATAGATAAGTTGGCAATGGCCAAGATTTAAAATTTGAAAAAATTAAATAAAAGTTTTAGGGAAAGAAACGCAGGGCAAAACTGTGCCAGGGTGCAAGCAAATGTCCGATTGCCAAAAAGTCCGGTGTCGAAGAGTCCAGCGAAGAGAATAAGATGTAGATAGGTAGGTCGTTAGAGGCACGAGAAGTAATGAGAGAGGTTTCAAAGTTAAATTCCAAGAAGCCACAACTTCAGGTACGGCGAAAATAGAAAATCCAAAAAGGGTAAAAAGTCCAATAAGAGGTACATTCGATGATGCAGGCAGGCGTCAGAGGAGATTAAGATGGAAAATATTCGCCATTAAAGATACTTCCCGGGCAGAGATGACAAAGGAAAGTGTTTTAAAGTGGAAAAAAAGGGGCAGCGACAATATTTAAACCCTGCCCAGTTGAGAAAGCCGGCTATAAATGAAGAAAAGCAAAGACAGTGAAAACAAGAATATAATATGCGACCAGTAGGATTCTAATTCGCACTAACTTCCAATTTCAACTTTATGTTTCACCCCCCCCACTTTCACACTCTTAGTTTTATCCGCATTCCTTCACCGCATCGCTCCCTTTCTCCTCCCCCCTCTCTTTCCTCGTACCCGTCCCTTTCTCCTCCCACACACCCCTTACCCGTTTCCTCCCTTGCCTACTGGTCGCATATTATATATGCATATATATATATATATATATATATATATATATATATATATATATATATATATATATGCAAGTAAATTTCGCGTACAACAAAATCGTAGGATAAATTTCAGAGGAAACAAAAAAAAGAAAATTGCTAAACTTTTCCTTATGGCCTTATCGTCTGACCCTCTAAGCGGAAACTACGGTACTAATTTTTCTTTAACAAAATAAATAAATATTACGCACTTAATTTTTAATTTTAATTCTCAATTAATCGAGCACTTTCTCTCTATCTCATATATATATATATATATATATATATATATATATATATATATATATATATATATGTGTGTGTGTGTGTGTGTGTGTGTGTGTATGACAATATAGAGGAACACTCACCGTCAGGAAAAAGAATGAGGTGCTTCGCATGTCGTGTCTGCAGATTAAAAAAGGGCTTCTCTTCATAGGTGTAGGTGTTTATGCTGGTCTCTAATTTGCATATGTGGATATCAGCTGATAGAAATGAGGAGGACAGCTTGGAAGGAATGGGGAAGCGATTTGGAGTGGAGAGAGAAAGGCAGAGAGAAAAGGAGGTTGCACGAAATTCGGTTGGAAATTGAATTACAATCAAAACCTTTTTTTTTATTGTTCTGGCACAGTTGGTTAAAATATATATATATATATAGTGTGCAGAGATGAATCGTTTCGATGGGAATCCGAGTAAGAGAGCTCAATGTACTTGTTTACAGAGCAGGAATAAATCTAAAAGGAATAAACGAAACACACATTAGGGCTGTCCGCATTATAAATTATTTCGATCTAGATGGGTCTCATCAGATGCGTGCCCAACCACATTTAAGAATTGAATGATGAGAAAAAACGTTACACACCGTCTTGAAATATGAAAAAAAACATGGAGGAAAACGAAGAAGAAATTCCCGTTGATAATTGGTCGCTTGTGAGAAAGAAGAGAAAGGATGAAGTTAGAAACCATGATCAGTTAAAAGGCCACAATGTTTAGTCGGGGTTTTCGGTGATGATAATCGTAAAAAGGAGGGAGGAAGAGGAAGGGGGTGATAAAAATTCACTCCCCTTTTTAATGCGAAGTCTATTTTAAATGTTGAAATCACATTAAAGATATTCGCGCTGAAAATTACGATAAAAAATTTAGTTGACCAAAACAATTCTAAAACGAAAAATGCGGGATATATTACAGTGCGAGGATTATAATGCGCGTAGAATGAGACGAAATTTACAAAAAAGTTTATTTAAAACTTAGCATTTTTCTTTTGTTACTAATAGTTGGGAAAATAGATTAGACCAATCTACGTCGAAATAATTTATAATGCCGACAGCCCTAATGTGTATTTAGTTAATTTCCTTTATATATATATATATATATATATATATATATATATATATATATATATATATATATTTATTTATTCTGGTACAGAAAAATTAGTACAACATTCGTACCGTCGGTTTCAAGCACGGAAGATCTTACCCATCCGGCTCTCTTCAGCTTCTGTTGTCATCTGTATTGGAAATGTGAGGTCACATGACACTCTCGTTGGGACGCGTTATTTGCTCAGTGTGTTGTGTGTGTTTGTTTAAATTTAAATTTAGTGTAATAAGACCGTTGAGATTTAAAACACGAGGGAATTCAAGATTAAAGGGAATAAAAAATCAAAAATATATGAAAATATATATAAAAAAATATATATAAAAACATATATATATAAAAACATTTCAATACTAAGAATAAAAGAATAAAAAAAGAGAGAGAGAATAAAAAAGAATAAAAAAATATAAAAAAATATAGAGAATAAAAAAAGAGTGAGAGAAAGAAAGAATAAAAAAGAATAAAAAAAGAATAAAAAAAAGGAAGAATAAAAAAGAAAGAATAAAAACATAATGAATAAAAATAAATTAAAAATAAATTAAAAATAAATTTAAAGATTAAAAAAATAATAATAATAAAAAAATAAATTAAAAATTAAAATTAAAAACAAAAATAATGAAAGGGTTTCTCTGAAATTCCCGTGAGCCAACTTATGAATTTGTATCATTAGCCGTTATATTTTTGAAGGTATGCGTTCTAAAAGGAAAAACCGTTAACGTGTTAAAAATCTTTTACCCAAGTGTGAGTGATTTTAATGAAGAAATTCGGATCTAAGGGAGGTAACTTAGTTGGAAATATGAAATGTTTGAGTTTGTTAAAATGGATTTGTAAATTAATCTAGTGGCTGATAAATAAATTAAATATTTTTGCATTTTTGTATTTTTGTGAAAGTCGAAGCTTTTGCTCTTGGAATTTAAGTGGATATAGTTTGTTTAAATGGATTTGTAGAGTAATCTAGTGACTGATAAATAAATTAAATATTTTTGTATTTTTGTGAAGGTCGAAGTTTAGCTCTTGAAATTTATGTGGATATAGGTTGATGAGGTGTTTGTTCGTTTTTATTGTGTTTATATTAGTAGAGGGGGGTAGTTAGACATTATGTGAATCGGTCAGACCAGTTTATAAGTAATGCTTGTCTCTTGTGGATACACCCCCTAAATATTTCATCGCGGACATTTAAACAGGCTGTATTCGGATCCATGATGGCCTTTGAAATGTGGTATTTTTCAGCGTCACATAGAGGACATCTGTTTATGGCTGGAGAGAAGGATGGTTTTCTCTCAATTATTTTCCATTTGATGGTGAAGGGTGTATTTTCTTCTTTAAGCTGCCATATTCGGGTCGCGAGTGCCGTATTAGCCTTGTTTTTGTATCTGAAGGAGTTTCTGTGTGCGTATAGCCTTTGTTTGAAGTTCCCCTTCGTCATCCCAATATATTTTTCTGCATTACTGGTATTCTGGTCTGTGACGGTTGCTTCATATATGATTGAATCGATTTTGCAATTATCCTCCAGGGGGCAGTTGTTTTTGTCTTGGCATGAGCAGCCTGCGTTTGTAATTGTTTTGGGTTCTGCAGAGATAATTTTTCTTATTGAAGGGGCAGTGGAATAGCTGACCTTAACAGAATTTCTGTTAAAAAGTTTGTGTAATTCATTTTTTATTTTATTTTTTTATTTTTTTTATTATTATTATTTTTATTATTATTATTATTTTTTTTTAATGTTTTTATTATTATTTTTATTATTATTATTATTGTTTTTTATTAAATAAATATTTTTTATTATTATTTTTTATTATTATTATTTTTTTAATCTTTAAATTTATTTTTAATTTATTTTTATTCATTATGTTTTTATTCTTTCTTTTTTTATTCTTTTTTATTCTTTTTTTATTCTTTCTTTCTCTCTCTCTTTTTTTATTCTCTATATTTTTTTATATTTTTTTTATTCTTCTTTTTTTTTCTTTTTTATTCTCTATCTCTTTTTTTATTCTTTTATTCTTAGTATTGAAATGTTTTTATATATATGTTTTTATATATATTTCTTTATATATATTTTCATATATTTTTGATATTTTATTCCCTTTAATCTTGAATTCCCTCGTGTTTTAAATCTCAACGATCTTATTACACTAAATTTAAATTTAAACACACACAACACACTGAGCAAATAACGCGTCCCAACGAGAGTGTCATGTGACCTCACATTTCCAATACAGATGACAACAGAAGCTGAAGAGAGCCGGATGGGTAAGACCTTCCGTGCTTAGAAACCGACGATACGAATGTTGTACTAATTTTTCTGTACCAGAATAAATAAATATTATGCTTTTAATTTTTAACTTTAATTCTTAATTAATCGAGCACTCTGCTAGGATTTTTCCTACCATTTTACAAAGAAGTTATATATATATATATATATATATATATATATATATATATATATATATATATATATATATATATATATAGTAAGCTATGAAAATATATTTATGGCAATTAAGCTACACAGAGGCTCCCGCGTTTTATCCCCAGGGGAATCTTCAGGGATGAAACGCGAGAGCCTCTGTGTAGCTTAATTGCCATAAATATATTTCCATAGCTTACTATCTAGCTCTACTTACGTATCGAGCACTTTTAAAGCAAATACTGAAAATTGATACATAAAAAATTATATCTCCTCATAAAATTTTATGGGGATACATGAAAAAAAAAAAAAAAAAAATATATATATATATATATATATATATATATATATATACTTTAAAAATCTCTAAATCCAATCCTCCCTGATTTCACCACCTCAGATAATTGTTATGCCTCAGTTGAAACGAATGTCTCCCTTTATTTATTTATTTTTTCTTTCTTATTTCTGTGTTCGTTAGCATAGGGACGAGGCATTCTACCAAATACCAGACTATCACATGCTATTTAGAGGCTCCAACTGAGTGCTCTTTTAAGGATTTTGGCCGTTCCCTTAAGTGAAATAATTTGGATTTCTTTTGCACTTGGTTTACCGGGAATACTTTCCAGATACTTTTTGAAATTTTTCTTCATGAGGCCTTTAGCTCCTATTATAACTGGGATACTGTTGATGTTTTGTAGGTTCCAGTTTCTCTTCATATCATACATTCGGCCGTTCTTAATGAACCACCTTATTTTAATATGAGCCTAAGACTGAGTTTCACTCTACATTTAAAATGGAAGCCTCACGTCCGATCTGTTGCTAAGGTTACTGAGATAATGATGGGATTATTCTACTCCTCCAGAAAGCACCTGCCTCCGTATGACATCCTCTACCTGTATCAGACTAAGATACACCCTCAGATGAGTATTGATGCTACTTCTAGACGGCTATCACCTAAATCAACCTTTCTAGTCTCAACAGAGTACACCATTGTCTTCACAATCTAGTTACGGTGATTTCCCTTTTTTTCAATACAGCCCTTTTCTCATACAAGAGACGTTGCTAGTCTTTCTCTACTCAGTGGTTATTGCCATGGAGGGTGCTCGACTTAGTTCCATTCTCTGTTTCCTGCACCCTAAAATTAGCACAGGTAAAATTGACACAGGTAAAATTGACAAGTCGATGAATAGAAAAAATGACACATAGGATAAATATAGATGAAAATCTCACAGTCAATGTAGGATACAATGCATAAAGGGAAAACATTAAAATGTTTGTCAAATTAAAAAGAAAATTATATCTACACGTAAAAGTAAAAAACATAAAAAATAAGTCTAATCTTAACCATTTACTCGAAACCCTAATACCTGGTTTATTTATTAGGCTTGTTCCTCGCCTTCACAGCAAGAACTTGTCTTTCTACAACAACTCTAAAGAACTTTAATCTACCCCCTGTGTATCTAAATGCGAACAGCATTTCCATGAACAGAGTTTATTTCCAACAACTTTCCATCTGTGGAACACAATACTTACGGGAATGCTTCACTGCCGACTAAACATGGTGATCTTCAAGTCCGCTGACAACAAATACTTGTCGAGCCGCCCTTCGAAGTAATCAAATGTTGTCTATTTCATTTATCGTGTCCACCTCCTTGATAGTAGTGTTCATCGTTTAACTAAAAATCCACCAATCATTAAATCCTTATCCTCGGATAGCTTTTGGCCTTGGTAAGTTGTGATTCATTATTAAAAAAGTTTTCTTTTAATTAGAAAAAAACAAACACTTACTTATCAAACCCTAAGATTATCTCTTATTCTACAAGCACCATTTTTAACTTCTTATTCCCATTAAGCGTCAGATTGTCCAACGATGAAATACTGGTGCCCCATCTGGAGGAGGTGAAGCTCAGAGCACCCCACCCCCTGCTTTGACAGAGTACAAAATCGACTTCGAAATCTAAAAAGGAGTGATCTATTCTCCGTTCTTTCTTTTCTCAACTCCTTTCTACTAAGACGTTCTTGGACTTTTGGCGAAGATCAAAGTGTAGTATCTGTTCCGTATAGACCTGTATTGTCTTGGCCTTCGGGGCTTGATTCCGCCGGTCTATGGGTCTGTCCTGTGCAGTTCTAGGAGGTCCACCCTCACAGGCTTCGCCTCCCCTCTTTGGGAGGAGAAAGTTTATTGCTTACTGTCTGAGGCGCCCCTACCGGAGAATGCCGACGGGGCTGCCCAGGCAATTTTTAAATGGCCAGAGTGCTCACCTCTCGAGCGCTGGCTTATCTAATCCCACTTTCCCGACCTTGTGTCACATCTCACCTTGTGGGAGGTAGATACATAAAACTTTTGTTTTTTTCTACTAAGACGTTCTTGGCCTTTTGGCTAAGATCAAAGTGTAGTATCTGTTCCGATGGATATTGCACCCCATACTGGTGTTGTCTTGGCCTTCGGGTCTTGATTTACGCCGGTCAATGGGTCTGTCCTGTGTAGTTCTAAGAGGTTCACCCTCCCAGGCTTTGCCCCCACCCCTCTTTGGGGAGGAGTAAGTTTATTGCTTACTGCCTAAGGCGCCCCTACCGGGGAATGCCGACGGGACTGCCCAGGCAATTTTAAAACCCCACTTTCCCGACCCGACCTTGGGTCACATCTTACTTGTGGGAGTAAGATAAAAACTGGCCTTGTGTCTAACTCCTGGAGAGGAGTAAATCAATACTAAGACGTTCACAGCAAAAAAACTTGTTTTTCTACCACAATGGAAAGTGACTTTCTTTTCTCACTTCAAGTGTTTAGCGTCTGACGGAATTTCCATAGACAAAGCTTCTATGCAAGGACTTACCACCTGTGGAAAGCATTACAGAGTGACTGCTTCCCTGTTGACTACAATTTGGTCTAAAAACCTAAAGTGAACAAATCATTGTTATAAACTGCCCCATAAGTAATTAAAAAGAATTCATAACTTTGTATCAATATTAGCACTTCCATAGCATTCCCACGCTTTCGGTTGACAACCATGCCATGTCATTAACCATTATCTTCAAGTGATTCTTGGTCTCGATAAGCGGTGGCCAAATAGTAAAAAAAAACGACATTAAATATATACATATTAACTGTTATTACATCATGCTTATTCCTGATAAAGCTTTGACGTAAGGCGAAATATTGAATCTAAACGTTCTCAAATGTAATACATTATATTTAACGGGAAACTACGTCCTCGTATGTATTCAGAATGTGTAACTGACTGTATGTAAACAAACTGTGGCCTGAAGAATCAACACGTGATGAACATCAGAAGAAAAAAACAAACGCCTCTGCATCGAAGAGACCATCTTGGGGTCATGTGTACTTTTTCTACTGAGCTTAACAGTCACGCTTAAAGCGACTATATACAACTTCGCACTGATGTCTTTCGGCAAATATTTACTCGCTTTTTCATCCAAATATTTGTGTGCATATTGGTTTCACGAAGATCTACATTCACATTTTGGTGGTAACTTCGGTGCACAAGTTCGAATTAGCATTTTGAAGGTCATTGCTTCTTGTTTTACATTAAATGCATATAAAATAAATACATACAATCTGATCTACCCGTTAAATATATTTAATTTAAGAACGTTTCATTAAGAGATAGAGAAAAGAGTGTGTGTGTGCAAGATAAAAAGCGAGAGGGATATATATATATATATATATATATATATATATATATATAATATGTATATAAAATGTTATAAGGAGATATAATATTTTCTGTATCGATTTTTAGTATTTTCATAACTTAGAGAGAGAGAGAGTCATAGAGAGAGAGAGAGAGAGAGAGAGAGAAGGAGAGAGAGAAGGAGAGAGAGAGAAAGAGAAAGAGAGACAGAGAAAAGAGTGTGTGTGCGAGATAAAAAGAGAGAAGGATATATATATATATATATATATATATATATATATATATATATATATATATATTATTTCATCTATCCACCTAAAATGTTATGAGGAGATATAATATTTTATGTATCGATTTTTAGTATTTGCTTCAACAGTGCTCAATACGTGAGTAGAGCTAGGTAGTAAGTTATAAAAATATATTTATGGCAAAAGATATTTTCATAACTTAGAGAGAGAGTCAGAGACAGAGAGAGAGAAAAATAGAGATAGATAGATAGATAGATAAAGAGAGAGAGAGAGAGAGAGAGAGAGAGAGAGAGAGAGAGAGACAAGTGTATATAAAAAGTGAAGCAATTAGATTTTTATTAGTCACTTCACTTTATATAACATCTTTCATTCTATAATAATGACTGATGTGGAGTTATTTGCATATAAATAAATATATGTACTTCCATCCCGTCACACTAAAGTTAGCGAGTAAAACATGTGCATTTTCTAGTCTCTGGACGAAACAATTTCGATTAGTGAGGGAAAGCGAAGACACTAATAGCAAGTCAAACAACCTCAGACTTACCTCATCGCGAAAATGAATTCAGAAAGACCCCCCCCCCCACTCTATTCTCAAACGATATCTACTCTTCTCAATTTTTAAATGTATTTTCTTTTTTTCGGAATTTTTGAGATGGTGGTTGATTATTTGTAGAATTTGGTATATTCGGACTGCTGTTCCTATCTTCGGTGATTTCATCACAACGTTTCGGCCGATGTAACCTCCAACCTTCTTCAGTTGTACTTTGGCGAACTCGGGAATCTTTCTGTCGAACTCTGGAATCTGGACGGAATTTCGAACGGAACCCTTTTTTAAATCCACGGGGTTAGCATGCTCTCGTCCCATCTGCCATGACTGGGAATAAGTTTTCAGTAATTCGCAATTCTTCGTATCGCCCGCACTGAGGATTGAACCTTCAACCTTCAGATGATTGTCACTTAGAACTGACCATTTTTGTGGCGTCAACAGATATCAATGCAACCACATGCGATTGCGTTACTTTTCTTATCTGTTCTAGTTGTTTCTTTTTCCTTTTGCTTCGTGTAATGGTCCTTTCTATGTTTCTATCTTCGTTTACAAAGTATACTTAACTTTAAGTCTATCTGATATTGCTCAGCATTATCTGGTTGATGTGAGTTGGATTCCGAACTCAAGGGGTTTTATCTTAATGTCTCAGCTGTTTTTATCCGTATCATGCTTTGTTCGCTGTTTATCTTCCCTTTCATGCCAATTTCTTTTATTCGTTATTTCCAAATTTTCAGAAATGCTCTATAAAAAAAAAATAACGATAGAATACGATAGCATATTCTCTCCATGGAGCTTCGTCACATAATTGAGAACAGAACATACGCCAAGGGGGGAAGTGTCACCGTTGTGTCAAGACATGTGTAGATTAGCAGGTTATACTGAACTACTTGTTTAAAGGCATCCTCAGGGCTGTATGTTTTTGAAGGTAGGTTTCTCTGCCCTCCCACATACATCGCCTGGTGTTGCCAAATGGTCACCCATTTTGTAATGGCCAAGGTCAACGCCGCTTAATTCTAGTGTTCTTACTGTTATTGGTATCATAGCGATTTTTCCCTTGTTCTCTTATTATTATTATTATTAGTAGTAGAAGTAGTAGTATTAGTATTAATATTATTATTTGTATTAGTAGTATTAGTATTAGTTGTAGTAGTATTAGTATTAGTAGTATTAGTGTTAGTAGTATTATTAGTGTTAGTATTAGTATTAGTAGTATTAGCTGTAGTAGTATTGGTAGTATTAGTATTAGTAGTGTTAGTATTAGTAGTAGTATTAGTATTAGAATTATTAATATTAGTATTAGCAGTATTATTAGTATCTGTATTAGTATTAGTATTATTATTAGTAGTAGTATTAGTATTATCATTATTATTATTATCATTATTATTATTATTATTATTATTATTATTGTTAGTAGTAGTAGTAGTAGTAGTAGTAGTAGTAGTGGTGTATACATTTTCTTTTACATGAGATTGTTTAGAATTCTTCCAAATGAATACCCGATTCTTCCACATTGTCAGCAAGGCGTTACACGGCGCATCACGCATTTAGCTGTTGTTAATAGAACTTATATCCGGTCATTGTCGGATTCCTATTGGAATTTCAAGTAACTGCAAGAACAATAATACGCGATTCATAGACAAGACTACATTGGAATAAACGTAAAATGACAAGAACACAGAATCCTCGTTGAGGAAAGGCAAATACAATTGTAGTTATAATAATAATAATAATAATAATAATAATAATAATAATAATAATAATAATAATGATAATGATAATGATGATGATGATGATGATGATGATGATGGTTGTTGTTGTTGTTGTTGTTATTATTATTATTATGATGATTATGATGATGATGATGATGATGATGAGAGGGACCCGTGTAAATTACACTAAATGATGTTTTCAATATTAATTATCTTGTTCCAAATCTATAAATGTTTGAATAAATCTATAATAAATCGGCATATCTATAAAGGCACTATTCATTTTTTCAACTTGAAAGACGAGAAAATCCAGTTTTCTACAATATCGAATAATAACTTGTTTAAAGTATCATTTGAACAGAAAATAAACAAAAAATTAATTTAAATGCGAATAAGTTGAAATATTATTTAAATGGCAACAAGGTTCGAAGCCAACACTAAGATCTCCCCAGTTTGGCTATGCGCCTATACGGGGAATGGTGCACCTTCTCCTAGTGATGTTATCTCAAGTAACAGTACTAAGTTGGATACTCCACTAGACTAGATGAATTCTTGTCCTGGAATCCGGTACGAATTAGAGACCAATACTATGGCATAATCAACGGGCCAATTGGGGAGAGGAAAATGAATGTACTTAACTTCTTTACAAAGTCAACGCTTGAAGATAAATTTTAATGGTACACTTGACTATCTATGTATCTCATATAGAGATAAAGTATTAGCCTCAGGAAAAGACCCCTTCATTTCTGAGAACTTCCACTGAAGTAAAATGAAACAAAAAATGTATATACATAACACAAATTAAATAGCAAACTTTTTGATTATATTGTAGGTTGTATACCCCTTTGCCCCCACTTGCACTTTTCTACTATCAGTAGCACAACATGGAATCGGTTATGCCATGTCTAAATCCAAAATGATCTATTGTGATTATTTACGCTCAAATAACGTAGGAAAAAAGGTATGAACCTATAATTTATCCTGACTATCGATTAAATTAGAAATTGTAATTAATCAATCGTATGCAATGAATTGTTTGCCATAAGTATTTAAAAAAGGGTCGATATGCCGATAAACATTAAAAACCAATGGCACTCACATATAATTAACAGCAAGATAATAAATTACAACATGCACTTTTCAATGGTGATGTCGTTTGTGAATTAATATGTACGTACATACGTCGTTTTCGTACACATTTTCACCCATTTACCTACTGGGGAGTTTGAATTACCTACTGGAGAGTTTGAATTACCTACTGGAGAGGTTGAATTACCTACTCGGATAGTTTTAATTACCAACTCAGAAAGTGTGAATTACCCCCTCGAGAGTTGGAATTATCTACTAGACACCATCCCTGAGTGTCATCGGTCTCTCTGTGAAGGGTTTGTCAGGATAACCTGACATAAGGATCATTTCCCCTACAAATAAATCCTGACCAAATATTCAAAATAACATAGTATTCGAAGCCCAAATAAGATCCCCTCGACACGGCTATACACTGACTTACAAGAAGGCTGGTGCACCTTCTCCGAGTAATGTTACCTCAAGTATACTGGATACTGCACTAGACTAGATAGATTCATGTCCTGGAATCCGGTAAGACTAAGAGACCACAAGAAAGATACACTAAAACATAGTTCATAGGCAAATTGGGACTAGGAAAATTAATATTCTTAACTTCTTTACTAACTCAATTTTTGACAGATAAAGAGAAAATTAATGGAATATTCGAATATCTATGTATCTCATATAGAGATCGAGTGTTAGCCCCAGGTAAGGGCCCCTTGATTTCTGAGAACTTCGACTGAAGTAAACTGAAACAGTTAGAAATATCAGAAATAAATGTTTGAAAATATTTTTTAGATCAAAATAATTTTAGTAGTAAATACATTCCATACGAGATCGTTAGAAATGTGTCTGGAAATCAAAATAGCTACTATTCTCGTTTTTAGTGTTTTGTCCGTCAGCCTAGATTGGTAATAAGTTGATCACACCTCACATAAATTACGTTCTTGGTATAATTTAAAAATCAATTCCTGTTTTTGGTTTTCTTAATGGTCGATGACTTACGGCGTCGCCGAAGATCGGCGGTTACTTCCGAGGTTGTTGAAGATTGTTTTATTTTTTAATTATACATATATATATATATATATATATATATATATATATATATATATATACAGGGTGGGCCAAAATAAGGGTCCTATCTTTAAATTTGAATAACTTGAATTTGAATAACTTCCACAAAATAAAAGTTAAACTCACCAAACTTTATGTGTGTGTAGACTGACCCTTCCGAGATTTTTTGAAATAAACAAAACAAATTTTAGCCGAAAAACACTTCTTAAAACTTACAAAAACTAAAGTATTGTTTTTTACACTGTTTTGAGTTTTTTAAGCAAAAATAATGTTTTATAAATGAGGGTACGTTCCTTAGGGCTAATACGGCTCATGCTTGCTTCGGAAGGGGTCCTTTACTTATTCTAAAAAAAAAAATTTTTTAAATCAATAAATAAAAAAGTTATGAATTTTTAAAAATAGGACCCTTATTTTTGCCCACCCTGTATATATATATATATATATATATATATATATATATATATATATATAGAGAGAGAGAGAGAGAGAGAGAGAAACAGAGAGATAGAGATAGAGAGAAAAAGAAATAGATAGAGAAATATACATACACATATAGATAGATAGATAGATAGATAGATAGATAGATAGATAGATAGATAGATAGATAGATATACTATCGAGCATACCCGGAATGAAGGAAGACTTCTTAATGAGAAAAAGAATGAGAACTCCTACCACAGCAAACAAAAATGTACTCATTGCGTATTTATAAGTACTATGACGGAGAATTGTCCTGACTTATAAAGTCCGGAAAGCAAATAAATCACAGGCCACACTGCTGAACGGCATAATCCAACGACGATTTGTGCTCTATTTCCTTACAGTGATCGAACGAAAGGAACAGAAGACATTTCTTTTGTGTACAATCATTAAGCTCGATAAGTCATGAGATCGATTTATTCGCAAAGGGTTAGCATTTTCTTGGAAGGAGTTGGCCTGAGTCAGCCCTTTCCTTTGAACACTCGGTTCTTCGAAGATGACGATAAAAATAAAGAATTTCCGGGGTTAGTTTATCCTTCTGTTTATTAGGGACGGGTTAAATGTCTTTATGGGTCAAACATCTTTACGGGTCAAACATCTTTACGGGTCAAATGTCTTTACGGGTCAAATGTCTTTACTCCTCTGATATCACCAACTTTTCTCCCCTCATATCACGTAATTTGCAAATCACACGAATTGGAATCTCATTTCCGACGAAAAATTGGTAGACTGTAAATAATTGGATTTATATCAGTAATAAAATATGAATATAACGAACATTTTATATAACGACAGGCAATAACATATTTAATTACACACACACACACACACACACACACACACACACACACACACACACACACACACACACACATATATATATATATATATATATATATATATATATATATATATATATATATATATATATACTGCGGACAACGATAACAGCTGTTTTGCAAAAATAGTATTTTCTCAATTATCCATGACGACTTAACTTCGGAACTTTTTGTCACAGATAATCTACCAGACTGTTTTAAATGTGTTGCTAAAAATAATCACAAACTCATTGTTTGTATTTGCAAAATAACATATTTGTAAAAATCACTGAAAGTTTACCAACCAATTGTAATAGGTTTTCAATTAAAACAACCCAAAAAAAAACGTTTATTAGTGAAAATAAGGAATAAATAAATAAATAAATAAAAGAAAGATCAATGACGGACATATTTAACAATTAATTGATATAATTAAATATGTAATAATATATAGTTCAATACCTATAATTAGCAAATACCTTCTTTACCTACATGAACACCTTGGACCATTACAACTTAAAAATGAATCAGTCAATTGATTAATAGTGTCTGCCCTTGCTGCAGTATTAATGGCTTGCCATACGTCTGTTGTAGACGATGATTAACGTCCATTACCATACACATCTCGTTTGATGATATACGAAAAGTTTTCTATTAGGTTTAAATCTGGGAAGCATGGAAGCCAACTTATTAACCTTGTACTTTTGATGCCCAAATATGCTAAGAATGTTTGAGTGGCATAGGCAGAATTTTCATTTTCAAAAATGTAATCGTCTCACTTAGATGCTTGAATAAGGCCGGAGCGTCGAAATAAATTATTGCATCGGTGATTATGTGATTCCTTTTTATTTTATTTTATTCTTGCTCTGTTTATTACATTGAGCGCTCATACTCGAATTTCCTTCTGGAATTTATTTAACTCTAACACACACACACTATATATATATATATATATATATATATATATATATATATATATATATATATATATATATATATATATACAGGGTGGGCAAAAATTAGGGTCCTATTTTTAAAAATTCATAACTTTTTTATTTATTGATTAAAAAAATTTTTTTTTTTAGAATAAGTAAAGGACCCCTTCCGAAGCAAGCATGAGCCGTATTAGCCCTAAGGAACGTACCCTCATTTAGAAAACATTATTTTTGCTTAAAAAACTCAAAACAGTGTAAAAAACAATACTTTAGTTTTTGTAAGTTTTAAGAAGTGTTTTTCGGCTAAAATTTGTTTTGTTTATTTCAAAAAATCTTGGAAGGGTCAGTCTACACACACATAAAGTTTGGTGAGTTTAACTTTTATTTTGTGGAAGTTATTCAAATTCAAGTTATTCAAATTTAAAGATAGGACCCTTATTTTGGCCCACCCTGTATATGTATATATATATACATATGAAGAGAAAGAGATAGAGATAGAGAGAGATAGAGAGAAATAGAGAGAGAGAAAATGAAAGAGAGAGACAGACATATAAAATAGAATAAAAAAAGCAAAAGGAAGAAACACAAAATATAGAAGACTTAATCTTCTTTGAAGATTGATAATATATCAATGATGAAATCTCCATTAAAATAATGAAGCGAACTATTAATCTCCAGAATTTTTTTGATCTGATTTTGGCTTTTATATTTTGTGATTTCACTTTTTTACTATTATATTGTGTCTATACATCCTGTCGGATATGATCCTTATAGTCTAAATCACACACACACACACACACACACACACACACACACATATATATATATATATATATATATATATATATATATATATATATATATATATATTTAATTAATTATTGTAGACAATATATGTATACTCATATATCATCAGATCCTTTTAGTTTGTAGTCTCCTTAGAAGATTCAGCTCAATGTTTGTCAATTATTGGTAACAGAGCAAAATATAGAACAGATATTTATTATATTCCAATAACCATGGTTAGTTTTATTACTTTTATTTTTGTATTTATTTTTTTCACATTTCCAAAAATTCCAAATTTCTGTGAGATATATTTAACGGTCCGTTTCATTTGTTTTGTGCCAAATAACATTTGTATGTCAATATCGTCTCTGCAACACTACAAAATCATCAGAAAAAGTTCACAAATAATAAGAATTCTTAGATTAGAGTGTCTTGAAAAAACACCCACATCATACATCAGTTTCATTATATATATCTATATATATATATATATATATATATATATATATATATATATATATATATATATATATATATATATATATATATATATACTAGTGTTCACCCGCTGTTTAAAATACCGGCAGAAGTAAGTATTCTTCGCTAGTTTTTGCAATCGCTATTCATCAAAGTATATTACAAAAATATTCATATGAAATCACATAATTATGTTAGTAATTTAATTGTTCATGTATAGATTTATTCATATTATCATTTCTGATGACCTGAAAACATCAACTATTGATTTTTATTCTAGAGTGAGGAATTTTTTTTTCGAATATATTTAAGGCGGAGGTAAGTCTGAGGTGGTTGTCTGACTTAATATTTGCTATCTTTCTTCTCCTCACCACTCGAAATGGTTTCGTCCGAAGGTTAGAAAAAGGCACGTTTTTACTCGCTAACTCGTACTTAACGAGATACAAGTATATATATATATATATATATATATATATATATATATATATATATATATGTGTGTGGGTGTGTATTAAGAGAGAGAGAAATGCACACACACAATCATAAACACAACATTATAGCTGAACCAAGATAGTTCGTCGATTCGTTCCACCTAATGTATTTAGTAAAAAAAAGCTTTATTAAGCAGAACTCAACATTTCATACACTGAAGCGTGGAAGGTTATCCAACGATGTAAAAGAAGGACAGCGAAGTTCTTCTTTGAAAACAATTGAAGAAAATACAATAATGGATTATTTCAATTTTCGTCCTATGCCCATATTTTTAGTCTTTTAATTTAATTTAATACTTGTATTTCGAAATTTATCTAATTCTATTTTCCACGACATACTTTTGTTTTACCTAACATTTCTAATAACTTCCACCTCCTATGCTTCCCCTTCATCTACTCTTTCCTCATACATCTGATTCACCCTCACCGCTCACGTCTTACGCTTTCCCTATGTTACATCTCTACATTCTCCTCTGCTCATGTACTCAATCCCCTACATATAACTTCTATTTTTCCCTTCCTTCATTAACATCCGCTTCTATCTTGTACAACCTTTCACATTTCACTGAATAAAATGTTGATCCCTGCTTAATAAACTTGATTTTTACTAAATGAATATGGTCAAACAAATCGATTGAAATAGCTTGCTTTGTTGTCTTTTCTTTCTTTCTTTCTTTCTTTCTTTCTTTCTCGGTTTTATTCGTTTCTTCTTACGTAATTATCCACGTTGTGATTCTTTTTTCCTCGGATTCGTCTTGTATACTTTCTTCTTCGGGACAGTGTTATTGTTTCTTTTTTTGTCACTTCTAATCTTCTTTCTGTCAGCTTATTCACGCCGTCGTCTTCCCTTGCGTTCCGTGTCATATTTGATTATGGCCCGTTCTTATAACTTTGTTGATTTATAAAAAGAAGAATTTAGAAAACACACAGTTTGGAAATGGAGGTTTATTGAGAGATAAATATTAAATAAGCACAAGTACAATCTACAATTAGTTATGTAGAAGAGATACCTAAATATTAACCTAAGTAAGTATTATATAGATATATAGACAAATAGATATACAGACAGACAGAAAGATAAGCGCACATCGCCGCGTGTGACTCCTAACAGTTATTTCGTTGTTTTTGGCAACCGTCCGAGTCAACATCCCAAAACAGTCTCCTTCAAAATTTAACCGTTCTTTCTCTCGCTCGTCTCCTGCGACGTCATATCCGTGGGCCCCTCTCCGTATATCGTTCTGAGTGTTGCCCTTTCCTGACCCCACCCGTCAAGTCACACCACTAAGAATACACAATATCTTCATCCAAAAATATTTTACAAAAAACTAACCAAAATAAAACAAACCCTAGTAAATAACAAATTCCCAATAGAATCGTTCATCAACAAATAAAACTATATCTAACCTCCCTACACCAAAAGAATCAGACAAAAAGATACAATAAAAACGACACTTTTTTTCCTATACTCCAAAATCAAAATGCACTCTAACTACAAATTCGAGGAAACAGCTATAATTAACATAATAAACAGATGCACTTAACCTACTGAACAACACCAAAAAATCTAATAAACAATTTACTACACAAAATTTAAAAACTCTAACTAAATAATCAAAAACAGTATCACAACGGACTCTCCCTAAACCAAACAAACGTACTGTATTCGCTCCAACACCCATTTGAGGAATGTTTCCTAAGACTCAAACAGACAAATACATCACCTATATTGGCCACACGACTACAGCCCTCTCCCGACGTCTTACGTACCACCTAAACGATACAGTACCATTTAACGACACATAACATTACACGAAAAAACTATACAATCAGCAGAACTAAGAAAAATATTAACAACTAACACCAAAATTATCCATGAAAATAATTGAACACACGAACTTAAACTCCTCGAAGCCCTCTACATAAAAAAAAACTGCATCCTAACGTTAATAAAATAGCATTTAATACTGCCACTAAAGCCCGCTCCGTATTCAACAATTAAAAAGCAACAACAAAAACTATATAAAGGCTGACAGCACAAGAACAAACGATAAGACACAACCTCCTGATGACGATCAAGATATCGAAAGCGCTTGAGAGATGGCTACTGAAACAACACTCGGAGCCGCAATATTTAAATTAACACCGGAAAACCCGTTCGCTGTGTCGAGAAATTAACAAGAACAATTACAAAGAGAGAAAGTTCTATAGTCTTCAACGAGGCCCATAGTAATATGGTTTAAGCTCAATATACGAGATAGAGCAATAACTTATCTATCTATGTAATTCCTCTGATGATAAGATTTTAATCTTTGAAAAGCCTTGGCTTAAGGAAAGAAAAATAAACATGTTTTTACCGAGTACACCTTGCATTGAATAATGGAAGTTGAAATAAATTTGTCATTCGTACTTGTTTATCCCTCTTCTTTCATCTATCTTTATATATATATATATATATATATATATATATATATATATATATATATATATATATATATGTGTGTGTGTGTGTGTGTGTGTATATACATATATATATATATCATAATACTTCGATATCAATGCAGCCTCTAGCGCTAAAATCTCTTCTGCGATTTACCTATGATCTTCCAAACGCATCAAATCCCCAACTGTGTGAGTACATCGTCTCTGGTGCTCTCTAATCATGCTAAACGGATCGAGGAACTTTGCGTCATGCGCCCAAAATCTTTACAAGTCATGAATAAATTACAAATCTCGTCTTTTCTGTTTAAGAATGTACAGCTTGAAAATAGACCGACGATATTATTGTATAAAACATAAACTGAATACAAAACTAATACCGCCATTGAGTATTTTCTCAGAATTTACACCAGAAAGTTTGCGCTGATCTTCGTTTATGTTTTCTTTTCAATTGTATACGTGAATAAGAAACAGGGACTCACACATATAGTATACAAGCAGATATAACCGGCGTTACTCGGGTGGATGCATAATATAAACTTAGTATTAATAACTGTCTAATATGAATCTAAGTGAATAGAACATTTACCTCGTTTTAACACTATTAAATTATGAAGTAAGTCCGCCATTATAACGAAGGACTCCACACGATTCTTTCTGACCCCGTGGGTATCGTTGTCGGCCACTCGCGCACAGGTCTTTGATATCCCGGTCGCGGTGCCGAGTAAAACAGATCCCTCTCTCAGATCCGGTGTCACCGAACCACTTGTAACATACGTGGTCCACTCGTGTCTCTATCTCTGTGCTCACACGTCTGGCTCTCTGCGCATAAATCTTTCCAGACTGTGAACACCCTCTTTGGCCGATCGTTTTAGTGGCAGTAAAAAAAGATGTGTCGAATTTTCTCCAAGGTCGTGATGACGGCGATGATGATAATCTCGTTGATTCTGTGAAGGCAAGGTTACACAAGCAGAACAAATCGACAATAGGAACAATTCAAACAACTCAGCGTTTTCTTTTTGTATCAAATAATTATTAACAAGATAAACAACTGTTTTTAAAACGTCGAATTAAAGTCTGCTTTTCGATAATGTCTTTGTTTACTAACTATCTCGTCTCTCTCTCTCTGTGCGCGAGAACCCATTTACGATTGCAAGTCCTTAAGTAAGTCGTAACTTGAACTAATCTTGTCTACTTAAAACGGTGGGGGAATACTATGGGCAACGTCATCCAAACGAGAGGCCTTTCGCGCGACCTCCCGCTTGGTTGCCGCTCGAGTCTGAGCTCCGGCTAACACGACTATCCAGGCCGCGATCCCAAATCTAACTCTCGTATACTCAAAACAAAATCCTTTCTCTTCCCAAAAAGGCATATTGTAACACCCCTTCTTTCTCCTGGGGTCTTTCTTCCTCTCTCGGGAGGGTGTGGTGTTGGATATACTGATTTACTCTCTCTCTCTCTCCCATCCCTGTCTCTGTGTCTTTCCTCCTCTTTCGGGGTTAGTAGGGGTCGAGTGGTGGCCCCTGTCAACGATTCAGATAAAGAGTTTTCTGTTTTAGCTTTCATTGCTTATCATGACAAAAACGGTTTTTCACCTTCTTTGTCTTTATCAAAAGGCTTCTCGACCTCCCAAGAGCTGACCTGTTATCAGCTTATGCGTGATTAAGGGATCATTACCAAATTCCGAGACGGTATCTGGCAAGCGACACCTTGAGAGGGGATAATTACAACTGACAACCAAAAAGCTTTTTCCAGACATTTCGTAGCCAACTCTGGCCAATGTTTGGACAGTCGAAGATATGTACTAGCCTCAGATCTCTACTTATTTCTACGTAGGGTCCAGCATTCTCGCTAAGATGCACACTAGTGCATTAAGGTGCACGATCTCTGTCGGTCCTATTGGTTGTTTCATACCATGATGTTTTATCAAAAGCATGTTTATCCGATTTACTCAGAACCGTCCCCTCTCCTTTCTCCATGTGTCTCGTCTATTGAAAAGTTATATTTAATTTCATGTTTTTTTTACATTACCGGGCAGACCGACACAGATACAGATGCACTAAATTCTCATTATAAAATATAGAAGACAGGCTAAAGTCAAAGATATATTTTTCGGACTGATATTTGGTTTCTTTATTCACAGAACTTCAGAAAAGTGTTCAGAAGATAGAAGTATTCAAGTAGAATGGTAGAGAGAGGTGGTATTCCAAAAAGGCTGGGGGATAGGGGATGGCAAAGCGTTCAGTGGACGTGAGGATCAAGTAGTCCGAGAGAAACAGTCATCTTGCAGTTTCAACATTTGCTGACTAGCTCTGATAGGAGAACTGAGAATTCAATGATAGGAAATATAAAATGCGTAATTGTGCATGAGATGGTAGAGAAATATGACTCAAATCTAGTATATTGGTCCTACGATTTATAAAATCGGGGGACTTATGTTTTGAGGCCCGTCCGTCCGTCCGTCCGTACGTCCGTCCGGATTTTTCTCCGCAACCATCCATTGAATTTCTCTGAAATTTTGCATGAAGTTGTAACTTTGATCAGGTTAGAAAGTGACATTCTTCGATTTTTGAAAGAAATCTGGTTAGCCCCCCAGGGAGTCAAAAGGCCCCGAAATGGCAAAAAATGACCCTTTTCTCCTATAACGTTTGATCCATCCATTCAATTTTCTGAAACTTGGCCAAAATGTAGAGGCAATTGTTCTGGATATGAAATGAGCATCCTTGACCTCAGAAAAATTCTGGTTCGCGCCCCTAAGTGGTCAAAGGGGGGGTCAAAAAAATTCGAATACGGTGTGAAAAGTGAAGGTAGTTTTGTTTTACGGAATATCAACCCTTTTCGGGTTATTTAATGCCGAATCTAGTCATTTTGGTGAAGGTTTTTATGCTTCAAGTTCTTTATAAGTTTAAGTATTTATTCATGGGGTTTGGTTGAGTAAAGGGAGAGAAAAGGGAAGAGGGGAAAAGAGGGGAGGGAAGGAAATTGTTGGTTTGGATTTTGCAGAACATGATTGAGTTTTGCAAAGGGGGAAATACAATAGAACATCAATGTTTGGTACATTTTGAGTCAGGAAGTCAATAACTTCAGACAGTCTGATTTGGTAGTGTCAGTATGTTATATTTGACCCATAGATGGGGCCTTTACAGGTACTACCATTCCGAGCCAGAGTGGACCTGGGAGCTATGGCAACAAAGGGACAACTCCACATTCCCCACAGCTCCCAAATAGAGGCCTCACCACTGGATGTCTTTTAAGGTCATACCTAGGACCGAGAAGTGGTGTGGGTGATATGTGTCGGTATGTAAAAAGTAGTGTTGCGTTATGTTTTTTTCTAGAATTGGCGTTATTAAAAAAATCACCTGCGTTGATCGGTAATATGTTTGGAATTGTCGATTATTGCTGTGTCTAGGCGTAGTCTACACTGTTTTCTGTGTATGTCTTATTATCGAAGAGGTCAATTTCATGGTGAGTAAAGGGCGATTTGATCATCATTAAGTCTGATGTCTCATATGTTCCTTTGGCCAATGTATTATTCTTGTTGCATGTGTTGCATGGTATATTCATGTGTTGCATGGTATATGCATGGCATAGGTTATATGAAAACTTGTGGTAGAAAAAATATCAACACGATTTTTTTTGGTTTGTGAAGGTTTTTGTACGATATAGATCCCACATGTTGTATGTGTGTTCGTTGTGTGTTCTAGTTTGTAAGGATATATGTCTAAATGGGCTTAATATCATTATGTATGTGGAAAGCTTTCTTCGTTGCATTTAAACTCAGTATAAGAGACGATTATGATTAGTATAAGATATATAAGATAAACTATGTCAGATTGACTGAAACAGAATACAGAATACACATATCATTAACAAGACTACAACTGAAAATAATCTATCGTTTTTTTGTTTATTCTATTCATCATTTCCAATCTTCTCGTAATATTCTTCTTCATTTAACTATCTATTTCGTTAAAGCTTACCATTGATTGGCTTTAGCTTTTAATAAGTCATGAATCATTAGTAAAACAGACCAAAAAGTTATTAAACTTTTAAAAACATTTATATGTCTAATATTTTTATTTATATGGCTAATATTTTTATTTATTTATATGGCTAATTAAATATTATTCAGGGTATAGTAAGGAAAGTAATATGTAACAATAACATATATTCTTTTAATACGTGCGCTCCTCAAGATGAACGGGTCACGACTGCTGACCAAAGTGTCGAGTTTTGAATCTTAGTGTAAAACACTTGTCACGTCTAGCAACACTGAAGAGCCGTATTACAACGAAAAAGCTGTCTGCTGCAGACTTTAATTACACTATAGAGACGTGTTTATAATTCGCCCAGAAGATGACATTAGTAAATAAGTAAATAATAATGACAACATTATCTTACAGTTTAACTTACGTAAGTTTGTTAGGGTTTTCAAAGAATAACCGACAGATAAAATAGACGCAGTTGATTTTCGTATTAATGATTCAATAGGTAAAAATGTAGATGCACGTGATGAATGTATATTTTCGGGATATATATATAATTGCTACACACACATTTGCATATCTTCGCACGCGTGTGTAAGTGTGTTTGTGTGTGTATTTTTTGAATTACATGTTAACACAATATAGCATGGTAACAAATTAATTACGAAACAGAACAACATTTCCTTGACGTGTTCTGTCCTTCGGCGAACTCGCGATAATGGAAGACAACGGAAAGAAACGGTGACATTTCGGTGAGAGAATGTCTCCTACAATTAAATAACACGCAAAAAATAAAACAAGAAGAGAGACATGTTCTCATACATTGTGACGACATTGCATTTAATAGATTTGGCTAGAAATAAAAATAATGATGCGAAAGAAAATAGCTACGAGGTTAAAACTGGCCAATAAATGATTTATTTGCGCAATGAACATCACACATACACACCCACATAAATATATATATATATATATATATATATATATATATATATATATATATATATATATATATATATATATATATATATATTTATATATATATAAATATTATGGGTATAACATTTTTTATTTACACAAATTAGGTTGTGCTACACATTTGCAAAACATGTTTCGGTACCGTTTGTGGTTTGCATATGAAAGCGTAATGAATAGAAGTTTCGGCTTGATAAAAGCTAACCTCTTATAGCTGTGGCTGACTTTGGTTCTGCAAATGTGTAGCAAAACAATGTTCGTATAAATAAACATCTTTATACCATTGAACAGCTCTATTTATTATTGAGCACTATTATATAACACAATAAAAACACTTTGGAATTTTTACCCTATAAATGCAAATCTTACTTGGATTACTATATATATATATATATATATATATATATATACAAATTTATTTAGATACTGTATGTTACGTATTTTAGCAACGTACCGCGGTTTCATCCAAAAGGGCAGATTTAGACATCTTTAGTAAATCTCTGTGCCCAGTGGAATCATCGGCAAGCTGAAACAATTGTAGTCAAGGCCCGATAGGGAATGGCGTCAACAATGACAGAAAACGGTGTATCTCATAGGGGGTCCCCGAAACAATCCGGTATGGGATAGTGATTAACTAAGATTAACAGAAATACACCGTTTTCTGTCATTGTTGACGCCATTCCTTATCGGGCCGTGACTACAATTGTTTCAGGTTGCCGATGATTCCACTGGGGACAGAGATTTACTAAAGATGTCTAAATCTGCCCTTTTGGATGAAACCGCGGTACGTTGCTGAAATATGTAATATACAGTATTTAAATAAATTATATTAGCTCTCTTTTATGATCGAGCACTTTATTTGATTTCTTTTCATATACAACCTCACACACACTATATATATATATATATATATATATATATATATATATATATATATATATATATATGTATAGAAATATGGAAATATAATTAGCTTTAAACTTTCCTTTTGAAATTAAACTTACATTTCTGTGTAGCTTACTAGCCGTAAGTTTTTTATATGATTACTAAGCTCTTTTCACTGAAGTAAATGCTGAAAATATATACGCAATTTATTATATAATATAAATTAATATACATGAAATGGTTGCATATATATATATGTAAAGGAATAAGGCACTTCAAGAAATGGAGATGACCGATAAAATAAAGGTCAAAATCACACGTACTAAATTAACACACACGACTTTGACCAAGAGAAGCATACAATAATTAAAAATAAAAATTTAAAATATCAAAATATCAAAACACATACACCCCTCCCCCCCCGCAAACCCACACATGCGCAAAAAGCCTAACAATAACACATTTCCTCAAATAAAACAACACTCTTTAAAATCGAAAGACATTTGTTCAAATGGATTTACATATCTGATGAAAGCGGACCACCGCTTGAAACGCGTTATATAAAATGATAAAATGATAAAATAACAAAATAACAAAATAATAAATAAATCTTGAAAAAAACTTTTTACAAATGTTGGTAGCCTTACACCTTTTAATATATATACTTTTCTCTCGTGGGAAATGCACTAATACTGCACTATCCTCTTTTCTACACCCCCCACACACATTATATATATATATATATATATATATATATATATATATATATATATATATATATACATATGATAAAAAAAAAATAAATAAATAAAAATAATTAAAATAACCGAGGGAGGTTTGTAAATAACATAAATAATATAAACTCATTAATTTTAATGCTAGAACATCATTTAGTTAGACTTCAACCAACGAACCTATATATATATATATATATATATATATATATATATATATATATATATATATATATATATATATATATATATATTAAGGCATGTGTTATTAAAGACGACAGAAATCTTCTGTTTAGTGATACCTTTTTTTATTTTTTCCATTCGTCGAATGATCTTTTTGACGTGTAGATGGAATGAATTGATGAAGGATCCATGTGTTTGACTAACCTTTTCGATTCTCTCCGGAATCATCTTCAGGTCTTTTATGGCAAAAATGAATAAAAAGCGAGTGAAAGAATGGAATTTCTTAAAAAATACGCCGGCAAACCATTAGCGTAAAATACGGACGTCTACATTTTAAAATGTGACAATTGAAACAGTTCTTCGTTTATTTATTAATTTTATTTATTATTCTTATTATTTTTAATTTAAAATAATGGCTGATTTAATTTTGTCTCGTCTAATAATTATGGAGAAGGAACATGGGGGAGATAGGCAGTAAGTAATTTTAATAAGATGTCCCTATTTTTTTAATTGAATTAGGCTACACCGGTTGATATCACTAAACTAGGCTAAGCATTTTAAAATAGTTTTACTTGTCTCGTATGAAATGTTATTGATTTTAGGTTGCTGCGTTTTTATGTATACGGCTTCAAGTATTTTTAATTTTAAAAAATTAGTTTCGGAATGTATTATTTTTGTGTTCATTACTAATATCTGTCTCAACTCAGATGTAGGGCAGTTGTGCGTTTGTAGGTGTTTGTATATTGAACTAGTGTTTGCGAGGTGTTTGCGAGGTGCAACATAACTCCAATTACATCAACATATATTACCGCAACCAAATGCAGCCAAACTTCAAACTAAAAGAAAAAGTTATAAAGAATATTACACATCGATATATATCTCTAACAGATAAAGAAAACAAAATCAAATTAATTATTTATTATAAAAGATTCACAACGCAAACCTTGTAGTAAAAACAACCCCTCTCCGACCCCCAAAACACTAGAAAGAACCAATGTAGTTTATAAATTTAAATGCCTTTTAGGAGGATGTACCTCCCAAAATAATAATTGCTACATTGGTTTTACAACAACCACTCTATCCCGCCGCCTCACTATGCACCTCGCAAACACTAGTTCAATATACAAACACCTACAAACGCACAACTGTCCTACATCTGAGTTGAGACAGATATTAGTAATGAACACAAAAATAATACATTCCGAAACTAATTTTAAAAAAATTAAAAATACTTGAAGCCGTATACATAAAAACGCAGCAACCTAAAATCAATAACATTTCATACGAGACAAGTAAAACTATTTTAAAATGCTTAGCCTAGTTTAGTGATATCAACCGGTGTAGCCTAATTCAATTAAAAAAATAGGGACATCTTATTAAAATTACTTACTGCCTATCTCCCCCATTTTCCTTCTCCATAATTATTAGACGAGACAAAATTAAATCAGCCATTATTTTAAATTAAAAATAATAAGAATAATAAATAAAATTAATAAATAAACGAAGAACTGTTTCAATTGTCACATTTTAAAATGTAGACGTCCGTATTTTACGCTAATGGTTTGCCGGCGTATTTTTAAAGAAATTCCATTCTTTCACTCGCTTTTTATTCATTTTTGCCATAAAAGACCTGAAGATGATTCCGGAGAGAATCGAACACGTTAGTCAAACACATGGATCCTTCATCAATTACTTCCATCTACACGTCAAAAAGATCATTCGACGAATGGAAAAATAAAAAAAGGTATCACTAAACAGAAGATTTCTGTCGTCTTTAATAACACATGCCTAACTGAAAAAATGCTGCCTAAATACACACAATATATATATATATATATATATATATATATATATATATATATATATATATATATATACGAGGTCTGTCTAAAAAGTATCTGACCTCAGAGCAGTGTAACGTAATATCGCCAGAAAATATTTCTCTACATTGCGAGTAAACGGAACTTTACAAACTCATGTGATTTCCGGGGAATATAATTTTTTATTTTTTCGGCCAGACACCCAAGGAGGGTAGACACAAAAATGTCACCCTTCCAGTGAGGATGATGTTAATAAGATAGTGCGCTGCCAAAGCCGTCTATCCGTCTGTCTGTAAACCCCTCTCTCTTTTATGCAGTAGTTTATGTTTTAAAGAATATTTATCCCTCAGGTTTTTGATAATGATCACTCTGTCTGAACTAATAAATATTTCTGGAATTAACCCTCTGCACTCTAGTGAAATTGCTGAAACAACGAAGACCACCTGAGTTTACCGACGAGTGTGTATACTATTTTATACACATCACAAAGCCGACCGAGATGTAACTATAGTATTCTTGGTTAAAGGACCACAATAGATTCGTAAGGATTTAACCCAGAGATAAACGATTCCATATGTCGCGACGGTATCCACTATGCCAATCACGGACCCTCAAGTGAAATCAGCGAACTGATAAATCTTTGAATCAAAATGAAAAAACATCACTGAGACTGATAGTACGAAAGATCAGTAGAATTTTAAAATAGTTCTATTCTTACGATAATTCTATTGATGCGATTACTCGTTCGTGTGTGTGCATAACATATTGGACATAAGTATGAGAATTTTCATAGAAAACAGTTCGAACCTGAAGTGATCTAGGTGTGAGAAAAGCTCATTCAAACACGAGTACTGGTTGAATGAGGGAGTGCCCTTAACCCCCGTTATTCTCTTTCGTCCTCCGCGAAAAGTGTGTGTCTTATTTACAGCGTATTCCTTTTTAATAAACAAACGACAGATATACGCCAAAAGGAAGATGAATCCAAAGTGACACAATGTTCTATGAATATGGAAGAACTTCAAGCCACTATATCACACCACGTGTTGCATTATTGCTGACATTAAGTGTCGCCTCATGTTGTCATTTCTATTGTCTGCTCGATTCGCTTCTTGGCGAAGCTCGTTGTCATTTTTACTTCATATTAAAATTGCACAACGCCTTGCAGTAAATTAGATATTCTCAATTTATTTTCCTCTCTTGTTCTGTTTTCTTATGTTTCCCTCGGTGTCGCAATACAACCATTGCCGAACAAGAAAATGCACAACCCGATTACAAAATTAAAATAGAATTGTTTTATTGTTTTTGTTTTGTTTCTATATTTGTATTATATCCTGACCTAATCAATTTAGCACATCGCTATACTTTCTAGTAAGTCTAAATTATTTTAAATATATCATCTGAAAGCTCCTAATAGCCACTATGTATACAACAATCGCGAATACATTCACAATTTAAAAACTAGTGTTCACCCTCCGTCAAAAATTGCAAGAAAAACTATACTTCGCCAGTGTTTACACCTGCTATTTATCTAGATCTATTATTAAAATATTCATCTAACATCAAAGAATTACGTCAGTAATTTAGTTTAAATTATTATTATCATTTCTGATTACATAAAGTAAAAACATCCAATGTTAGATTCTTATTATAGAATGGAGGATCTTTTTCCGAATTCATTTCAGGAGGCGGGGTATGCCTGTGTTGGTTGTCTGACTTGTTATTTATTCTAACCCTAACCCTAACCCTAAACCTAACCCTAACCTTAACCCTAACCCTAACCCTAACCTCCTACCACTTATAATGTTTTCGTCTGGGAGGAAAAAAGGGTCGGTTTTGCTCGCTAAATAACATTTTTTTAATACAAATACAATGACATTGGTCTATATTATAGAGTGGAGGATATATTTATACTAGTTATATTCTTTGTGTCCGGTAACTTTACTAGGAATTAACTACTGTTCTGATACTACACTTCGCATTTTCTGTCGTCAGTCAGTGAAAGAGAAATCCTTCTAGACCGCGGAAATTAACATTTTTGTTTTAATCCCAAGTGCCCCTTCTCAAGGAGCTGGATTTCGTCACATTAAAACCCGACCTTGTGTGGAGGCAAGTAAATAGAATTACTATATACGTAAAGACATACCATCATCAGCGATGAAAGAATACTCCTGCAGGAGTATGAAAGATAGACTCTTAGATATATGTAACATTTCTGGCGGCAAAGGAACTGGCTTATGATAGCCTCTGACGACATCTTAGTTACGACTTTATTTATAAAGAAACTTCTTAATAAATATGGTGAAACTCATTGAGCGTAGTGCACTATTTAAATGTATTTTATAACTCAGCAACATTTTAAACATAAATTAAAATAGCAAACATCTTTATCAAACTGTTACATAACGAGGTTCGTGTTTGAATATAACTTTGAGTGACACTTAAAGGTGAGAGGTGACCCTAGACGCAAGTCGATAAAACCAAGTATCTTCGACAAAGATTTTCTGCTTCTTGGCTGGGAAGACTTTAAGCAGGTAAGACGTTTTTGGGGAGCCGTCCCCAATGAAGCGAGGAGGTAGGTGTGGAGGACGCGCACAATATAACTAGGGCTAACAGGACGAGCTATCCGTCACTCTATCTGTGTTTCTTTCTGTCTTTCCCGCACCTGCGAAAATATCCCGTCTCTCTGATGTGTTCTATGACTGTTCTTCTCTTTGTAATTAATCTTATTTATAAACATCGGCGTCCGAGTGATTGTATTCACAGACAAAGACACACCTGTTGTTCCTAACCACGACACGGGGGTATAATGGTTCGTGCACGCACCGGTAAATGAAAATATAAGAAAGTATAAATGATGTTACGAGACGGCAACCTTAAGTTTTTTAGTCGTATTTTGACCTGACGTTAAGTAAATGTCAAGAAAACTTTCCTTAACCCGCATCATTTATTCAATCCCATTCTATATATAATATATAAACTTATAAAGTTGATGGTAATAACACAATTATAAAAAACATGAAATATAGGAGCTGATCGTCAATGATGATAACAAACTGATCATCCAAAATTAAGGATATAAAAACTACGAAGCCATCTTCTCACATAGTGCATTTCTAGAAAACGACTTTTTTATGTGCAAACAAGTTACTTGGGTCCTGGGTATGACCTTAAAATACATCCAGTAGTGAGGTCTACATTTGGGAGCTGTGGGGAATGTGGAGTTTCCACTTAGTTGCCATTGCTCCCAGGTCCACTCTAGCCCGGAGTACTAGTACTTGTAAGGACCACATCTATGGGTCAAATAGAACCTACTGGCGCTACCAAATCAGGCTGTCTGAAGTTATTGACTTCATGACTCAAAATGCACCAAACATTGATGTTTTATTGTTTTTTATTCCTTTGCAAAATACAATCGTGCTCTGCAAAATCCAAAACAAAAAACAACAATTTCCTTTCCTCCTATATTCTTTCCTCTTCTCTCTTTCTTCCCCCTCCTTTCACTCAACCAGACACCATTAATAAATACTTAAACATATAAAGAACTTGAAGCATAAAAACCTTCACTAAAATAACCGGATTCAGCATTAAATGACTTGACAACGGTCGATATACCGTAAAACAAAACAACCAAACCAAAAACCATGATTAAGCATTTGAAGATATAAAGAACTTGAAGCATAAAAACCTTCACCAAAATGACCAGATTCGGCATTAAATAACCCGAAAAGGGTTGATATGCCGTAAAACAAAACTACCAACAAGTTACTTACTTTGGTCCCCATTCATTAAGGGTTGAGCCTTCTAGTATATTACAAGATTAAAAATAAAATACCAAGAGAATATCTAAAAATTTAGAAGCGAAAGAATTAAACATTCTTAACACATTCCAAGCACACACGTTCATTATTTGAGCATAGCTACTCCCCGACTCCGACACATAGATTCAGTATTCGATTCTAAAATATAAAATACATATTTGCTACGTTACCAGGTGTTTAGATACAAGGTCAGGTGTGGTTTTGTGAAGTCAGCCGACTAAGATAAGCGCAGTCTGGACTAAAAAATGCCTGAGTATCGGACGATTATCAATAAACAAATGGAAAAGTGATCTCTTAGAGCTGAACAGAACCTTACCTCATACCAACTGCAACAAAGCCACTGACGGACTGATTTGTATTTTAAGTCTATTATATTATTCCATGAAAAATGCCAGTATACTGAAATCTTATGCCCTTAATAGGGTTAAGATGAAAATTCATATACACTAAATTTACAAAAGCAAGGAAATTCCCAAATGTTTACACTTTTATTGTCATTAAGGGTATGCGAGCACAACACGGCTATGTATTTTACTGGTAGGAAATTTTCTTCAGCGCACCTCACACACTTAATCCACTCATGCATAGAGATTTATACTGTAGTGATGTGACAATGAAATGGTTTGGTTGATATGTAGTCATACCCTTAATGACAATAAAAGTGTAAAAATTTGGGAATTTCCTTGGATTTGTACATTTAGTGTATATGAATTTTCATCTTAACCCTATTAAGGGCATATGATTTCAGTATACTGGCATTTATCATGGAATCTCACTACTTTTGTAAATGTTATGCCTCAAGACAATGGTAATTTTAAAGTTTTTTTTGCATTTTCTGGAAAACTAAGGTATATGGTAAACTGAAATTAAAATGCCATCAACTAGACTCTAGAACCTCTATCTCTGCCAAAAATCAGCTGAATCCATCAAATGGTTGATGAGATACAGGGTGGCACACACGTACGTACGTACACACGGATAACACAAAATCACTCCTGACCTTTCTAGATCTCTGGGTTGCCTTGACTAATGATGCTGAAATTCTACACACTTATAGAACCTATCAAATGAAAATTTTGTGCAAAGTTTTAAATAATTTGTTTTATTCGTTTTTGAGTTATGACTGATCAAAGAAATGAGATTTCTAGCACTTTTTTTTGAAGTCTATTAAGGAATAGAGCGCTCTCGCGGCTCCCTTGATTTACTGTGATGATTTTTCTTTCTTTAACACCAGTTTGCATATTTCCTGCATGACCACAACCAATTACTGCTCCGTTTTGTTACTCTTTTAAAAGTTCCTGACCTTAAATGCACCAACCATTGATGTTATTGTTGTGTTCCTTTCCCTTTGCAAACCTCAATCATGTTCTGTAAAGCCAAAAACAAAAACAACCATTTTTCTTTAACAAAACAGCTAAACTAAACACCATACATAAATATTTGAAGATAACAAAATTGAAGCATAACAACTTTTATCAATGATCGCATTCGCCATTAAATAACCCAAAAAGGTTGATATGCCGTAAAACAAACCAATAACACCACCACCATGAATAAATATTTGAAGATATAAAGAACTTTAAGCACACAAACTTTTACCAAAATTACCGGATTTGGCATTAAATAATCCGAACAGATTTGATATACCGTAAAACAAAACAACCAAGCAATACTCTTGTTAAGGATCGCGTAGTATTGTTTTTTTGCATTAGAGCTTTAACTCTCATTTGCATCAACATTCTGATTGTGAATGAAGCTACGAAGCTTCTTTATCAAATTTCTACCCGTGGAAAATATGTCGCGCAGTCTCTTAATTTTGTGTTTTGCAATTCCTGTATCCGATATTTATCCTCAATAGCTACGTCTAGCGATACCGTTCCAAAGTACGGTTGGTTCCACAATAATCCACTTCTTTGATCCTGACCATACGATGCAATCAGGTCTTAGGTCGGTTATCAACACTTTTTGAAGTTTTGAGAAACTTCTAAAAAGGTCGACCTCGTTTCATCTTATGTTTCTGAATTTTTGAGATAATGATTATACTGGTTTTTATCTATTACTAACTTGTGACATCGGACCAGTTTCTCCACCTTTAGGGATATTTCGTAATATTTGGCCTGTCGATATACAAGCTATATAATAAATGGGTGGAATTTATGGCAATTCTCATTTTTTCTTCGGCCTTGTTTGTCTCTCAAAGTATATATATATATATATATATATATATATATATATATATATATATATATATATATATATGTAAATTATAACTAAAAGGTAAACTTTTAGAGAGTTGGACCTATTGTGGAATAAGACAAAAATCTCCATAATTTCTTTAAAAATTTTGCTCTTACAATTACAGTTGAGCCAGAAAAGAGAACTTCTAACTTCTTAGATTTAAGCCTTAACCTTAATTTTGAAACTTTTAGCCCTTATCACAAGCCAAACCTAACTTTATTCTACGTGCATAAATATTCTAACCACCCCAAATCAATAACCAACTCAATTGCCCAGTCGGACTCTAATAGAATCTCTAAACTTTCTGCAAATAAATCTATTTTTGAGCAGAGTTGTAATTTTTATAACAATGCCTTACTTGCCTCAGGATACAACGTTAAAATTAAGTACAACAATACTCCCCCAACCCGTAAAAATAATCGCACTAGCTTAATTACCCATAATATGGCTTTAAACCCCAGAAGGCGAGGTAACTCTAATATCCCCTCGAACCCTAACCCTCACAATACAGACAGCTTGGAAACTATAAACACTAACCGGAACTCTAGGGGAGATAAAAAGTCAAGAAGGAAAAATAATATCTGGTTTAACCCTCCTTTCAATTGCAATGTAAAAACCAACGTCCCGAAAGAATTTTTTAAAATCTTAGACAAATGTTTTAGACACCCCCATAAATATTGCACAATACTAAATAAGAACTCCATTAAAATTTCCTACTCCACTATGCCTAACATAGCACAAAATATAATTTCCTCCAATAATAAAAAAAATAAAAACTGCCCAACAATCTCCCACCCTTCCTTCCCAAAATAATTGTAATTGCCGTAGACCCAGAGAATGTCCTCTTAATGGTGATTGCATTCATAGTGATGTTATATATACGTGCACTATTAAGGAATTCCGACAGAACTCTAACTTTAATTCGAACCCCGATTCGGCAACCCTACCACCTTTACGTACTTCCTCCCATTCCTCTGCCCCGATATCTCAAAATACAACTAACGGCCTCCATAGATCTTACTCCTCATCTTCACCAAGTAATTTTGAACCCTATACAATTAGCAGTAATACACCGGTTGTTCTAGACCCTACCCCAAGACCCCAGGCTAATATAGTATCAGATCCATCCTCTCAAACAGTTACCAATGACCCTAATTATTCAAATGCAATTTCTACACCTTGCAAAATTCACACGTATATAGGTCTTAGCGCCTTCCCAATTAAGATAAGGATCTCAAACCACATACAATCATTTAAATTAAATAACAATAACCCTAGTACCTCGCTTTCTAAATTAATTAGAAACCTTAAAAACAATAATACACCCTACTCCTTACATTCGTCCATATTGAAACAATCTAGATCATACACCCCAGGAGCTCCACACTGCAGCCTTTGCACTTCGGAAACTTACGCAATAGCCACAGCTAATAAATCATTAAATACTATTAACTCTAAAAACGAATTGATCTCCCATTGCAGACACAAGCGTAAATACAAATATGCTAATTTCTTGGCCCCTCCAGATTTACCCCCACCTAACAATAATCAATAGATTTCCCCCTCCCCATATCTTATAATTCTTTACACTTACTATGTACCTTTCCATGATTGCCCCTATACCAATCCCTTCTGATGTGAACATTAAACATATCCTTTAGAACATACTTATATAAAACTGAATTGCTTTGCTGCCAGACTTATAATTCGCGGTGTCGCTGATGCTGATACTGATTGGCCATCCCCTAAAACTTTTTTCGTTATTACACCCTATCCACCGTCGCTTTTTTCTCCAATTGCATGTTTTTCTCCAATTACGCTTTATCCAATTGCAATTCCCTGTATATACCTCATTCCTATTCACCCTCTCCTTACCCATTTGTTTAGGCTTCCTTTCAGTTTTAACATCTAATAATCTCCTTTTATACTTGTGTATATGCGAAATTTTTTTAGTGGATACTCTGAGAATTCAGATACATGTATTGATGCGAATGAGTATGTGAGTAGTTGCCTTCTATGTATGAGTATATATATATATATATGTAGTTTATCTGGAATAGAAGGTACATGTATGGATACCACGCTTGTGTATATAAGCGGTTTTTTGCTGTGCAGGTTTGCTGGGAACGCTTGGGTGATAGTGGCTTTTTTACATTTATGTGTATATATATATATATATATGTATATATATGTGTGTGTGTGTGTGTACATGTGTGTGTGTATATATGTATATATACATATGCGTATGTATGTGTATGTATGTGTGTGTGCATATATATGTATAAATGTGTGTGTGTGTGTATATATATATGTATGTATGTATGTATGTGTGTGTGCATATGTATATATAAATGTGTGTGTGTATGTGTGTGAATGTATGGGTATATACATATGTGTTTGTCTGTATGTACTGTTTTTTTTGTGTGTACACATGTGTGTGTATATACGGCTTTGCTCGTGTGGCTTTTACATGTGCTTTATTAACAATTCATACCAGATTACGGTGGATGTCCAATGATGTAGTGAACAATAATCCACAGCCGCGAATGAGTGGAGGCAGCATTGCAAATATATAACTATACACCCCCATATTTAAATCCCATTATCTATTCTTTAGGTTTCACTATTTATTACTAATTTTTTTATTATTTCTATTTTTATTATTACTTTTACTATTATTCATTAGCCTAAGGTGTTTGACATATGCTTGATACCCATCTCCCTATTTTTAACTTCCTACATTGTCAATTTATTCATAAATTGACAATTTGATTCAAAACCCCTTAAACATCTTAAAGAAATTCACTCAGACCTTAAGAATTATAATAAGACAGACAATCCAATTTCTTGTTAAAATATAAAATGAGACTTAATTCTATTAGCGACATCAGTTTAATGCCCCTCCCCCATATACCCTTCCCCTTGCAAAATTAAACTAACCTTTCTTAGGAGACAGTTTTCTGTCTCTTATCTGTATTCAATCTACCTACATATCCCCTGGGACTATAACTTAACTGAGTTGACCAGTACTTGGCACTTTGTGTGGCCAATTTGAAATCTACATATCTCTTTCTGCCTAAATATCATTTTGATCTAAATCCTTTAAACCCCCCCCCCCCACTTGTTGGATTACATTCTACTTCCGATCGCTTTTCGCTTTTTCTCTCTCCTTTTCTTTTTTCTTTTTTTCTTTTTCTTCTCTTGCTTTCTTTTATTTATACAATTCCCAAATAATGTTGATACAGTGCGACGTTTCGTCTTTGAACCCGTTGGAGCTTTTTGCCTTGGAATACGCTTAACTGAAAACAGGAAGAATATTGTTTTCCTTGAAATGGCCGTTTTTATTTGATTCCTCTCCGTGGACAACAGACCTGAGTGAAATCGCCGTCGTTGGATTTTTATGCAGATTCCTCCGGATTTACCAATATTTCTAAGCCCTACGTTTTTTTTTTGGATTTCGTTATTGGTGATTCCCATGCCCGTTTGAACCTTTTGGAAACATTTTTTAAAGAAGTTTTTTGGATTTCTTTAATTTCTAATTTTTAATTTCTAATTTTTAAAAGAAAACTTTTTTCAAATTTGGAACTTTGACAGTCCTACCCTGTCAACTTATCAATCATAATTTTTCCTCTGATGATAAGATTTTAATCTTTGAAAAGCCTGGTTTAAGGAAAGAAAGAGATGAAAAATAAATGTTTTTATTAACTAAACTACTCCTTGTTTTGAACAACTGAAAATACCGATTTGCTTCCATTTGCAGGTCTTACTAATTTTTATTGACGTACCATATATATATATATATATATATATATATATATATATATATATATATATATATATATATATATATATATATATGCATGTTTGGTTAAACAGTAGCGCGAAC
Source organism: Sepiola atlantica (assembly GCA_963556195.1). Lineage (NCBI taxonomy): Eukaryota > Metazoa > Mollusca > Cephalopoda > Sepiida > Sepiolidae > Sepiola > Sepiola atlantica. The sequence continues at coordinate 28,334,248 of OY744536.1, forward strand.
TTCTGTTTATTTATTTTTTGATTCGTTTTTTCGATTCGTCGCACGACCGATTTGGTATTGTCGTCCATGTTGTATAAAAAGTCACCATATTTTCGCAAACGTTTTCGACCGACGTCAGTCATCTTCAGGCGGATGAATGAGTATGCAAAATAAAACATGCATAAGAGAAGGAATGCTGCCTAATTACACACATTTCAATATATATATATATATATATATATATATTTAAATATTTTCTTTGTCGTACAAAACTTTAAAATGGCATTGAAGAGACAATATTTATTATTCATAATGAATTTAAGAAATTAAAAAGATGAAAGGGCAGCTGACCGGTTTCGTACCTCGCTCAACAGAGCCAAATATCGAGGTAATGTATAAAAAATATAAAAAGATGCTATGAGAATTATAGCGAGGGAAAGCGGTAAAAAAAGAAAAAGAAAAAAGAAGTTCAATCAAATAGAAACAACATTAAGCCCGAGGAGATTTTCTCTTTGTTTCCAAAGAGAAGGTCTCAAGGACTTAATATAAATTGTTTCTAACATCTTGAGATGATAAGGGGAGTGCGACTTACTAAGAATGGAGAATAAGTCGACACTGAATTTAGAGGCACAGGTGCGATTATTTATGAGATGTTGACCTATCGACGAACCATAAGTATTATTCAAATCGTCAGTTGGTAAATAATTTGCATTGCGAATTTTTGTGGGCACGTGTTTTTGTTGGTTTCCATGAAGAAGGTCTCCTATCTGGTCCAAATAGACCAGATATCTACTTTCGTTATGTTGACGACACCTTTTGTCTGTTCAACAATGAAACGGAAGCGGACGTTTTTTCTACGTCCCTTAACAATATTCATCCAGCTCTTAAATTCACTATTGATAAGGAAACTAATTCTTCACTGCCATTCCTTGATGTATTAGTTAATAAAGCTTCCTGAGGTTTCTTAACATCAGTATATCGGAAACCTACTTTCACTGGTCTTTATACTCGTTGGGACTCATTTTGTCCCACAAAACAAAAATTTAATCTTATTAAGACCCTTACCCATAGGGCCTTAAAGATTTGTTCGAAGACCAAGCTGGATGAAGAAATTAAATTTATTACTAAGACCCTCTGTAACAATGGCTATCCTTTAGACATTGTACAATCTATGATTAAAACAAAAATATTACATTTTTACAAAAGCAAACCAGCTTCTGTAGACAGATGCCCTATTTACCTTCGCCTACCTTGGCTTGGTAACATTAGTGATAGATTCGCCAAACAAATCTTTTTGTCTGTACAACAATGTTATTTTGCTGCGAATACGCATGTTGTTTTTTCCTCTCGTCCAATCTTGCCTTCTATTCGAAAAGATGTCCTTCCCCCACATCATAATAATTCCATTATTTATTTATTTAAATGTAGTTGCAGTATACACTACGTCGGGATGACGTCACAGAGATTGGACATCCGGGTCAAACAACACGTGCCCACAAAAATTCGCAATGCAAATTATTTACCAACTGACGATTTGAATAATACTTATGGTTCGTCGATAGGTCAACATCTCATAAATAATCGCACCTGTGCCTCTAAATTCAGTGTCGACTTATTCTCTATTATTAGTAAGTCGCACTCCCCTTATCATCTCAAGATCTTAGAAACAATTTATATTAAGTCCTTGAGACCTTCTCTTTGGAAACAAAGAGAAAATCTCCTCGGGCTTAATGTTGTTTCTATTTGATTGAACGTTTTTTATTTTTTATTTTTTTATTTATTTATTTTTTTTACCCCTTTCCCTCGCTATAATTCTCATAGCATCTTTTTATATTTTTTATACATTACCTCGATATTTGGCTCTGTTGAGCGAGGTACGAAACCGGTCAGCTGCCTTTTCATCTTTTTAATTTCTTAAATTCATTATGAATAATAAATATTGTCTCTTCAATGCCATATATATATATATATATATATATATATATATATATATATATATATATATATATATATATATATATGAAAAGATGACAAACAGAAAACAAGTCAAAGTGCAGGAGAAAAACAAAAACAAGAGATTTTTTGACCGGTTTCGTTCGTGGAGAACGTCTTCAGAAAATGAAGATACGGAAATAATCTTATTTTGAAGGCACACACATGGGATGAGGGAAGAATGATCTGATTGGATCATATGGGAATACATTAAGTGATGTTGGGATATGATAAGTAGGTGACACATTCTTGTAAGGCGGTGGGGGAGGGGGGAAGTCGGCAAAGAACATAACTACGGTGAACAAAAGGGGTAGGCATGAAATTGATACACTGGAAGTTAGCACCTAAAGATTAATAAGAAATAAACAGGGATGGGTCAGCAAATTTGTCAACAATAGGTTTTTAAAGAGCAATTAATAAAAATGAAAAGCCGAGGTGGACAAAATGTGTGAAAAAAGAAAACATATATACAATTATTTGATAATGAATATTTAATTATTAAATTCGTTTCTTAAAAATGTTTTAAATACATTTGTATTCTTATACGCCAACAAATAAAAAATAAATAAGAAAGTATGTAAACTTTTATGTATTCTTACACTAATTTATATATATATATATATATATATAAATTAGTGTAAGAATATATATATATATATATGGGAAATGAAAAAGGAAAAAAGAAAAGATTTTTTTTCATGTATTAATCAACGTTTCGTCTTTATTTGTAAGACTTCTTCAGCATGATAATTTTAAGAAAAATGTCATGAAAGTACATAGAAATATTGGGCTGACATGATCGGTTGATGAGAAGAAGTAGTAGCTACTACTGGGAGCGAAAGACCAAGGTCCGGGCTGAGAGAAATCGGTGGCAGAGAGTGAAAAGAATGTGGATGGCTGTGAGTGAAAAAGGGGAGGAAGTCTTACAAGTAAAGACGAAACGTTGATGAATACATAAAAAAAAATCTTTTGATTTTCCCTTTTTCATTTCCCATTACGTCGGATTACTATCATCCTTCTTTTCTCATATATATATATATATATATATATATATATATATATATATATATATATATATACATATATATATATATATATATATGTGTGTTACATTATGTTATTTTTTTGCTATCACTAGTGATATATATTACACTTACCAACTACTATCGTTCGAACTGACGAAACCTCGAAGCCAACGCTTCCTGCAACATCATAACTACGAAAGTCGAAATAATACGAAAATTCTTCGGAAGAATACGAAAAGTTTTTCGGAAGCGCCGGCGAAAACTCGTCTCATGAAATCGATTCAAAGTTCTTAATATCTTTCACTGATGCATAAATAATCAACAGTTTTAACAACGTCTCAACATTTTACACTTTCATAATCGTTCCTAACTTTTTTTTCGTAATTATATAAATATATATAACCTTTATACTTTCTCTGTTCATTCTTTAAATTACATCAAACACTTTTCTTTTTAAACAACTTATTTTCAATTACTATATTAAACACTGTTCTTTTGAAAAAAAATTTTCTTTTTAACACTTTCTTTTTTAAAACAACTTATTTTAAACACTGTTCTTTTTAAACATGGTACACTTTTTCTTTTTTTTTAGTCGTCACATATTCTTTTTCACTTCACCAAATTAGGACCCGAAAATGTTCAATTGTACACAAAAAAGTTACCTTATATTTTCTTCGTTTACTGGTCGCTGTCGATATCTGTGCCGTGGGTTTCATTACGTCTCTGGCCGTGATCGGTTTTGTCGCCTTTGTTCTATGGACACATTTTCTTTTAATGCAGAAGACAAAACGCGGAGTCAGGTTTTTCTTAGGGAAATATTCGATTATTTTATTCATCTGTCTTGTGCTGTGGATGGGTTTTCATCCATTCGTCTCACCCCATTCTTCACTCATTCATACCTTTCGTTGTGGGGTGCGACGGATGCATGGGGATATATGTCGGATCTCATTTGAGATCTAGACCATAACTTTTTAGCCCATATTTTCATGGGTCCGCTTGCTTCCAGGACGAACGGCCACATCGTAGTGTTATCGCAGTGAGCTCCCAAAGCGTTCTCTTTCAAAAACTCCAGTTTACGATAAAAACAAATGACGTAACATACACTTGCCTCGCGTCGGCCAATCAGATACGACATTCAACAATCGTTCCATGTCTGACCTTCTCCGACATTCCCTGTCGAATTTGTATATTTGTTATGGTTTGACAAAAATGATTCACTCACAACAATCCCGTCCAGTGCATGTCCGCTTAACCCGCACTTATTGTCTCAACTGACTCTAGCCATAATTCATACTAGCTAACTTAATCGTTTCCAAAAATATGGGGCCCACCCATAATATAACATATATATATATATATATATATATATATATATATATATATATATATATATATATATATATATAAAAATTAATGTAAACATACATAAATGTTTACATACTTTATATATATTAGACCCAGCACACAACGTCGATGAAAATCTTAATCATTACAACCGGGGTCGTAGTCTGATCTTTCCACCGTTCAACGTGCATGTGACATTGGTAGTAGGCTAAATACAGCATCTTAAGCCATCTTTATATGTTTACATATACATTTGCGACAGCTGGCGAGCGTTTTGTTGTTGCAGAACACATATGGTATGTTATACGTTATATATAGTACTGATGAAAGACATATATGCATTCAAATATTTGTCTAATTTGTATAACTTCTTTTTAAACAAGCTATAATTAATTAATGTTTTCTGTTTTTTTATTTGTAATTTTATTGTGTTATTTTTCCTGCAATAGTGTTGTCGATATTATCATTATTTAATTGAAGTAATTTAAGAAAAAAGAATAACTTACGAAAACCTTTCTTAAAATATAAAGAACGATAATTTAAATGAGACTATTATGATTTGATTAGCTAGAAAGATATACCGATGAGACATAAGAGTTTGCGGAGAGAGGGGAGGTGATTTCTCTCTCTCTCTCTGTGAAGAGGTAGCCATTTTAAAAACAACAAACTTTTTTTTTCATCGTTCTCATTCCTTTTCCTTCTTCTAACCCTTCTTTCTTTCCCTCTCCTACTCTAGTGACGGTAGATTTTATTTTCACTGTTTTTGAAGCACATCATTTTATTTACGAGTTAAAAGAGCAAAATAAATAACTATACATGATCTGAAATAAAAAAAACGTCGTTAATTTAAAATACAAACACCTAAAATTACATTTTCTATTTGTAAATTTTTGAATTAAAAGATTTCTTTGACTTCTTAATAAACCCCGTTATCAACATTTCTCCCCCCACATTCCTAAAACACAGCGATGCTGTCCTTTCTAATTAACACCTACTCTTATTATTTTCGTTCAATTTGCCTTACTAAAATAGGAAAAGGAATATTTTTCCAGATGATTGCAACAATAACAATAGTCTGAAAATACTCATTCCATTTCCAGTTACTTCCTATTTCAGTCACGTAAATTATTTAGGGTGAAATAAGTTTCGGCATTATCTATAATCAACTTATATTTTTTTTACTTAAACCATGTTTTAGTAAAACAAAAGAAAAAAAGAAAATTGAAAACCCTAAGTTATGCCAAGTTTCATTGTAAACATAAAATGCCAAAATTTAAATTATATCGGAAAAATATAGTCGCCATCCAAGCAAGTCGAGAAAGAGGCTAAGGAAGAACGATAACTTAATGTTATAACCATGTATTTTGTAATTAGAAAATTATGAAAGGAAGTTATCGTTCTTTCTTTAAATAGCATTTTTCTTCTTTTTTTTTATAAAGATGGCGACTATATTTTTCCGCCTAATATTCATTTCTGTCATTTCACGTGAACATTGATATCTGCCATAACGTATGTTTTTATGTTATCTAATAGAATGCATGTGAATATGTACAATAGTTTCGTCGATAGTAAAACGTATTAAGTCACTTATCTTACTGAGAACATATACTTATTCTTAATCATAACCAAAAGACAAATGAATTATAAAAAATATTTTCATGACGAGGAATTCTGATTAAAAAAAACGATTATATATATTATTGTATTATCTTTTAATAGGATGGGATAGTGCAGTATCTGTTTTGTTGTCATGAGACCGTCCTCCCAGGAATTACCTCCTTTTTAAGGGGTGGGAGTAAAACTCCCAGGTATTACATCCTTTTTTTAGGGAGGGGTTAATGTAGTTTTTGTTCTGTTGTCATACCATCTTTCCAAGGACTATCTTCTCTTCTTTGGGAGAGAAGGAAGTAGTGTAATATATTTTCTGTTGCCATGATACCACAATCACAAACATTACCTTCTCCTTTTATTAGGTAATCCTCCCATGTATTACCTCCTCTATTTTGGAGAGGGTATTGTAGTATCTCTTCTGTTGTTATAATACCATCTAACCATGCATAACCACCTTTTGTTTTTTTTTTTTGGGGGGGGGGATCCTCCCATGGAATATTGTAAGGCTTTACAACCTCCTTTTATTAAGTAATCCTCCCAGGTATTACCTCCTCTATTTTGGAGACGGTATTGTAGTATCTGTTCTGTTGTCATAATACCATCTAACACGGTATAACCACCTCTTGTTTTCTTTTTTTGGGGGGGGGCGAAATCCTCCAATGGAATCTTGTAAGGCTTTATCTCCTCCATTGGTAGGTAGTATAATATATTTTAATTCGTTATGATACATTCCTACCAGACATTAACTCCTTTTTGGGGGAGGTAATATAGTCTATGTTCGTTCCTCACGATACCCTCGTTCCAGGATTACTTTCTCCTTTTTATGGAAAGGGGAGCCTAGTGTATTATCTGATCTATTGTCATAATATCCTCCTTAAAGGCATTGACTCCTGTTTTTTGTTGGAAAGTGAGTAGTGTTCGTTCGTCATGATATCATCCTCTCAGTCATTACTCTGAGGATTAATGAATGTGTGTAGTTTGTTCATCATGATATCATCCTCCAAGACAAAACATATGTGACCAGAGATAGCATATATTTGCTAGTATATATATATATATATATATATATATATATATATATATATATATATAATGTATTTTTATGTTACTATTTTTATTGGTGATTGCAGCGTTCGTTGTTTTCTTTGCTTACTACTACTTCGATTGTCTCACTTCCTAAGTGATGAAGATGGCACAAAATTACATTATAAGTCGCCCTTAACTTTATATGACGTATTTCTCGTTACTATATATATTTTATTTATTTTGTACGTACATATATATATATATATATATATATATATATATATATATATATATATATAAATATATATATATATATAAATATATATAAAGTGGTATACTAAAAGCGAACTTTTAGGAAAGGTAAAACCTATACAGCTCAATATCCAGGATAGAGCAGGTTGCAATCGGACATTTGCTTGCATTCGGGCAGAGTTTTGCCCTGTGTTTCTTTCTCTACAACTTTTATTTTATTTTTTCAAATTTTAAATCTTGGCCTTTGCCAACTTATCTATCCCAGCGACTTCCTCTGATGATAAGATTTTGATCTTTGAAAAGCCTGGCTTAAGGAAAATTTAACTTGAATAAATTGCCTTTTTGCGGAATATACCTTGCTCTGAGCAATTGAATTGAATTTTGATTTGGCTTTTGCTTCTCTAATTCCTTTCCATTCTTCTTCATATATATATATATATATATATATATATATATATATATATATATATATATACAATAATATTTTTAATAAATATTAAATATTTAAATACCTAGAGACATCGATGTTTCATGCTAACGCAATCTTCAGTCTAGGAACTAATTTTCAACGGTCGGTGGGCGCGAACCCCGAACACAAATCGCCACTGATTCGTAGTCGGTGATCTTAACCAAAGGGCCATCGTCAATTAATTAGTAAATATAGAATAACTTTAACTGTAAATAGCGACACGTGGCCGTTATTTACCAGGCAGCTCAGAGTGATCTTACGAACCGGTGTTCGGATCTGGCATATAGCTATTAGTACTGCTTGTTATTAAAGCTACTCGAAAGTGCCCATATATATATATATATATATATATATATATATATATATATATATATATATATATATATATATATATATGCATGTGTATCTGATAAAATAACTTAATGAACCTATCGGAATGAAGTTTCCTTATAATTATTTCTCCAAAACAGAAGGAAAAATAAATATTATATATGAAAATGACCTATGTAAGAATTGGGATATAAATCGGATACAGCCTGTACAAGAAGCCGCCACTTTAAGCGTGCGATTTATTACTGTTGGCTTATCTACCCCAATGTCTTCTCAGGTCAATTTACAGCAGATAATGATGCAATCGAGTCTATCATGAGATGCCATGCAACAAGAGCCTTTGGAATCGAACCTATTATGTTGATTGAAATGACAAGAAAAGATTCCTCAGATGAATATCAAGGCGAAATACGCGAAACCAAAAGCCGTGTTTGTAAATAAGATCCGCGAAGTAAATACCCCGGTGGTCTAATTTGACAGGGGCCTCATTAATTGGACGGAAGTGGGACGGAGCTTTAGGCCAGAGAACTATGATGGGGGAGTTTATGGCGAGGCGTAAGCTAATATACTCGAGAGATTATGCGGGTAGATTGTTGGAGGAAAAGAGCATGCAATGGCAAGCGTCATCATTTAGTTTGAGCAAGTTTAAATTCGATTTGCAAAGATCTGACGGGGATTAATACAGGGTATCGCAACGGTAAGAAGCATCGGAGAAAAAGGGAGGAGAGTCATGAAACAGAATTTAATTCCCTCAACAGCTATGCCATAAAAAAAACCCAGCGAAAGTAAGAGGTTAAATCATTTTGAATTCGTTAATAGACGTAGTAGGGCAGAAGTATACGATGAAAGAACTCAGAAATGGATGAGGTTACTTAGATTGGATTTACGAAGTTTGACCGCGCTCGGGGAACGAAATAAAATTCTAGTACTAAAAATTGAGTTCTCCGATTCCATTGAATGAAACTCATAAAGAAAGACGCTTTCGAAATTCGGCGAAGTCTGCAAAATGAAAACGTTTCAAATATCCACTCTACTTCTCTTCACATCGCTTATCAGGCAGGTAAATCGTTTTTGGCAAAACTGGCAAAATCTCTATCTGATATATTTGTGTCTTCTAAAATCCAAATTGACTAATGGCCGACCATAAACCAGTTCCGCTTCTGTGTTAATTAGCATCAAGATTGTCACTGTCATTCAAAATTCGAAAGCGTTACCTACCCTTGCAAATGTACTCCCCAAAAATGTTTTTATATAACATGAACCTGCATCAGGTAATGGGACCCAATTTTGGGCTTTTGAGGGGTGAAGAGTAACGTCTGCTTGCCATTGCTTCTAGGTAAACTCTAGCCCGAAGTAGCATTACCTGTCGGGATCCGATTTATCGGGTTGAATATAATCTATCATTTAGAGACACTTTACATTAAAAATTAATTGATAAATATTTGAGGATATGTTTTTCTTTATAAAAATTGCTCCAGACAATGTATGGAGCCACTTGATGTAAGGAGCTAAAAATTACCACTTCAAGGTCAAAAACTAGCAAACGGTAAGTGTTAGATGGACTGATTCCTACCCAGGAAACAGCAATTCTTCACCCTTTGTCAAACACATCGTTTATGAAATGTGAGGACTAAAGGACAACATAAGTGAAGCGAGAGTTACGAGGTTGCCGAAAGTAAACCCAAGATCGACTTTCTACTCTCTGAGTTTGAAGTATAAAATCATTTACAAGGATGACTGAGGTCGGTACTGGACGTCCCAAAAGGGATTGATGTGACATAAAATGAAACAACCAATTCATTTATTTACTTAAAAATTAACTCACCCCTGACTTGAAAAAAATATCAATTACCTTATTACGAAGGAAAAAATATGAATAACCAAGATTATATCTTAAGCATTTAAAAAGTAGCGCAAATTGTTTTAAAAAATCTAACGGTACAAGCATAAATAAAAAACACCCACAAATTGTGAATAATATTTAAAAAAATTCGCACTTCAAAAACACTTTAACACTTTTCAGGAAGTATCGTAAATATAACCTTCTTGGCTCTAAATAATCCAAGTTTATGAGCTGTAAAAAAAGTAAAATCCATCAATCCATCCAATTAATGATGAAAAGACATAACACTTGCCGCGAATGGTATCTATATCTTGAGAATGCTTATCACACCAAATTCAACCTCATTCTAGATATCTTTACTTGAGGATCTCTTTCTCTTATTGCCTTACACAATGATAGATATAAGATCGATTACTTTAATCAGACTACAAATAATGATTTTAAGTTAGATCAGTACCTCTTTAGAACTTTAGAAGAAAATGACCACCCGGAAAGGTTCGGATAGGTAGGAGCAGTTAGATCTCTCATGCCACCGATGTCTGTATGAATAAGCAACTCCTAAATATGAAAATGGATCCAAATACAACATATGTAAAGTTAAGACGTTGTCTTTATATGATTTAAATCCTATATTCTACGCCCAATGAACTTATTCAAATCAATTAAGAATCAGTTCATTTATAACAATTAAATTTCGGTGCAAACAGGATCCATGAATGATAAGGGAAATCTTAAACTGATTGGATAGAAGAGGTCAGCTGACAAATCTCACCTACGTCCACGCACAGATAAACTCTTAATAACTTTGCAGTTGATTCGGTGTTCGATTTAGTAAACCACTCTCGCTCTAACTGAAATATATAGAAACTGAAATGTTGTCTTAGTCGCACCACGAGTGACCGGCAACAGAGAAACGTACGCTTACCAAATAGTTAATTACAACACCGGGAGGCAAACAACATCGATAGACTCTGTCATTAAAATAAACATATAACACTAAATAAAGGTACTGCTATAGCTGACGCGCCAAATTTCCGTAACTTCGCGTCGGCAACGATCGGGCAGTTCTCGGAAGCGCCCAAGAGCTGACGAAGTATTAACCAATCAGGTTGCAGCATTTATTTGCCTTGCAGCCTATAGCAAGCAGCCGACAATATTTGGAAGAAAACAATAATCACGTTCATTTGCAACATGAATGGATTATCATCAGTTGTGTCGGAAGGAGTAATTCAAAAGCATACCATTTTCATTTCTTTCTTTGTTTTATATTAAAAAGACTAAATTTTACTCCCCCTCCAACAAAAAAAACATTATTTTTACAAACACATCAAAATATTTACATCTAAACATTTGATTGACAATAGTTCATTTGGCCCACCAAAAAAAAAAAAAAAATTATTTGCAGTTCTTCAGCTACGGCTTTTTCTTTTTTTTTAAGTCTTTTTATCTATGTATTTTCTATTTGAAAGCGTTTGGCAGTTTCAGCCTCGTTTTTTATTTCGTCTCGTCACGCCAGCTCTCGGGCGCTTTCGCGACCTGTCCGATCGTTGCCGACACGAAATCACGGAAATATGGCGCGTCAGCTATAAGATTACCGAAATAAAGTATGGCTTGGTTTTTCTTTGTTACATAAAATGTGTTATTGACACTGGTCGGATTGTATGAGATAGATAACAGATTCGGCGATAACGTACGTTTGAAATAGTTAGAGAAGTAACAGTCTGTGTCGACAAATAATGGCAACGATGAATCCTATTTCGAAAACCTTTACCAGCTGATAACAGAAATATTAATTGAAAGATCTTAGGGATCTATTCAGCGACGAATAAGCAAGCCGGTATATTGATGAGATAATGAATAAAATTGGTGTGTGATTATTTGCCGTACCCGTGTCAGTATATTCATATCGAGACATCTAGCCGCTCTAAGGTTGGATTCAAAGATCGCGATCGTGCGTACTAATAGTTCAAAGCATTATACGTTAAACGCCACATCAACCCCTTTTGGGTTACTGTAGTCCGGCAGTGGCTGTGATAGTGGACAATAGAAAGGATTTTTGCTCAGAAATCGTACAGCCTATGCCCAGAGAAATTAAGAATAGGAAGGTATTGCAGATACACTTATAGTCTCGGGGGAAATAGAATAGTGAAGCGCCAGCATATGACGCGGAAAGCTATAGCCGGAAAAGGATTAATATCGCTGGTCGAGGCCACATTCTTGTACAACATGGCACCCATAGAGAGGAAACAGTCAGGCAACAGATCTATTTTAAAGTATAATGGAGGCACCTGAGAGATATATCCCCATATATTGATGAGCAGGTGACAGCCAGAATCCAAGTAGAAACCTTTCAGTAAACATTAGTTTTTATTCTATTCATAGATATGTTGTTTTCATATAACTTCGGTGATGGGTATTACAGTGTACATGAATGGAATAGGCGTGATTCCATAATCAGCGTCGGTATCCATTATAATTACCACATACAACAAAAGTACTTCAGACAAAATTAGACGTCAAATATGTATGTATATATATATATATATATATTTTTGATTTTTTAATATTTTTTTTTTTTTACCCCTTTCCCTCGCTATAATTCTCATAGCATCTTTTTATATTTTTTATACATTACCTCGATATTTGGCTCTGTTGAGCGAGGTACGAAACCGGTCAGCTGCCCTTTCATCTTTTTAATTTCTTAAAATTCATTATGAATAATAAATATTGTCTCTTCAATGCTATTTTAAAGTTTTGTACGACAAAGAAAATATTTAAATATATATATATATATATATATATATATATATATATATATATATATATATATATATATATATCTTACCAAATAGTTAATTACAACATCGATAGACTCTGAACATATAACACGAAATTAAGATACTGCTATAGCTGACGCGCCAGATTTCTGTGACTTCGCGTCAGCAACGATCGATCAGTTCTCGGAAGCGCCCAAGAGCTGACGAAGGTCAGGTTGATACATAACTGCACCAGAATGATTAAATATTCTTCTTTAAAAGAAAGGGCAGAAGAATAATAGTTGGTTTATTGTTGGTAAGGTTTGACGCCATTAATCGTCGTTGGGTCCTTTTTATACCGAACCGAGTCACGTCGCACATACATATAGCACTCTATGACATTTCTGCTGCGAAGGGTACCAGCATAACGACTTTGACATCAATGGGTATAAAATTTAATCGTTATCGTTATTCTTTCATCAACTGTAGTCGCATCGTTGTTCATAAAAGTAGAATAGACGTATTAAACATATGTGGTGCAATAGATAATTACGTAAAACGAATTTGGTAGCAACGAAAGATATATTAAAATGAAACTTTTTAGAAAAAAAATAACAGTAACGAAGTGATATACAATACGATTGAAGTATAGCCGTGGCTGTGCCAGTTCTAAAAGGATCTAGCCTGAAGTTGACGGTGATGATAATAGTAAAAGAAGTTATAGAAACCGTTCCAAAGAAATGCACATGGACATTAGTGACAATTGATTCGTTGAAAGCATCGTGGCAATCCCCTAGACGATAGACTTATTATATTTATTGTCAGTAAAATCCACCTGAAAGTCAGAAGACACTTCAGGTGTTTCTTTCGAAAATAACTTTTTTATTATTGCATTACCACGCACAGAAGGTGGATATCGTTTTATAAAGATCAATACATCAATATAGCATCGCTTATCTGTAAATATCCTCTATCTATCTATCTATCTATCTATCTATCTATCTATCTATCTATCTATCTATCTATCTATCTATCTATCTATATATATGTAGTAAGCTATGAAAATATATTTATACCAATTAAGCTACACAGAAGCTACCTCTTTTCATTCCCGGGGGAATCTTCAGGATAAAATTTCATAGCTTACTACCTAGCTCTACTTACGTATTGAGCACTGTTGAAGTAAATACTGAAAAATGATATATAAAAAATTATATCTTTTTATAAAATTTTATGTGGATACATGAAATAGTAATATAAAAATATATATGTATATATATATATATATATATATATATATATATATAACTCTCTCTTTCCCTCTCTCTCTCTTAATATATATATATATATATATATATATATATATATATATATATATATATATATATATATATATATATATATTCATAAAATGAATGCGGAATGCAGCATTTTTTTTCCTGTCTGAAAGGTTACCATTTTTTTTAGAAGCACTGAAGATATCATCAAGAAAAATAAATGCCCATACGTTTAAAAAATTACACATATCTTGGTGGTAGGCTGAAACAATTGTATGCAAATAAACAACCTGATTTTTTGGTGATTTTGTGAGAATTTGTTCCCTACATTTTATGCTGTGTCTAATATATATATATATATATATATATATATATATATATATATATATATATACATATATATTAGCGACGTTCAGCCTGGTCAGTATAAAAATAGGTGACTATTTTGGAATCTCATGTGCCGTATGTGCTCTCCGCTCATCTCGGAATTGTTTTCAGTCGTCTTGGATTTCTCCTTGCCACTGGAATCAAGCAGTGCCGAACTCGGGAATATTTCTGTCGAACTCGAGAATGTGGGAGTGAATTTCTATCGGAACCCTTTATTTAATCCACGGGGGTAGCATGCTCTTGTTCTGTCAGCCATGACTGGGAGAATTCTTCAGTAATTTGCGCCGAGGATTGAACCTTCAACATTCAGATGACTATCATTTGAAACTGAATTTAACTTAGTACTATATCCACGATGCTACGGGTCCTTGCGGAAATATTCCAGAGTTCGAAGAGATACACCTTAAGAAGGCCGAAACGTTGTGATGATAACATTCAAGATGAGAAATATAGTCCGAATAACCAAAATTATACAAATTATAAATCCTCATCTCAAAAATTCAGAAATATAATAACAAACATGTCTAGACGTCTATGTAAAACTATACCGGCATCTATTCTCGGCTGGGGAATAATCACAATTATGCATGTTTGTTATTGTTAACCACATACAAGTATTCCAGAAGCTTTATACATTGATATCATGAAGTTTCAATATCATTGAACCATCGAATAGAAATACAAGACAACGATAATATTTTTGTTCTATTCGATCACACAATCAAACAAATGTGTACGTGCGTGCTAGATTTATTCAACAAATCTGTTATTTTGTTCATGGAGACTAATTTTACTAATCGCAATATCGTCTGGCCAATTAGTTAGACACGGGTTTATTTTGAGAAGAGAACATGCAAATGATGAATGCAATTAAAAGATTCAATAATAAGCATCAATTCTTCCAAGTCTGTTGATATAACATTAATGGGTTATGTAGAAATTAATGAGGCAGTTACAATGGCGAAATTCTGAACAGAAATCGTGCCAAAGTAGTGTAATGGACAATTACGAATAATTTCCCTATTCTAAATTATCTCTCCTTTGGAGAAATCTCCTGTTCGTTTTAACAACATAAATAGCAAGCACTAATAGTGTATTGACAGTTTATGCCGAATAAAGCTTTCTTAAGTTACGACTGTTCTCGTTTGTCATTACAAGTAGTTTTAGTGATATATCCGCTGGTTTTCTGTCCACCAAACAAAATAACATTTTTGTGCGTCCATCTCAGTTATCATTTAACACATATTATTATTATTATTATTATTATTATTATTATTATTATTATTATTATTATTATTATTATTATTATTATCTACTTATATACATATACGTAATCTATTATATAAAAGGCAGCTGTCTGTTTGTGTATCTGTGTTCAGCGAAAATTTAAAAGATCAGAAACTACACAAGAGACACACCTAAACATTCCATATATATATATATATATATATATATACATATATATATATATATATATATATATAAAGTGGTGTACTAAAAGCGAACTTTTAGGAAAGGTAAAACCTATTGTGAAGAGTATACAGCTCAATATCCAGGTAGATATGAAGAAGAATGGAAAGGAATTAGAGAAGCAAAAGCCAAATCAAAATTCAATTCAATTGCTCAGAGCAAGGTATATTCCGCAAAAAGGTAATTTATTCAAGTTAAATTTTCCTTAAGCCAGGCTTTTCAAAGATCAAAATCTTATCATCAGAGGAAGTCGCTGGGATAGATGAGTTGGCAAAGGCCAAGATTTAAAATTTGAAAAAATAAAATAAAAGTTGTAGGGAAATAAACACAGGGCAAAATTGCGGAATATACCTTGCTCTGAGCAATTGAATTGAATTTTGATTTGGCTTTTGCTTCTCTAATTCCTTTCCATTCTTCTTCATATATATATATATATATATATATATATATATATATATATATATATATATATATATATATATATATATATATATATATATATATACCATTAATAGGAATTTAACTTTGTAAATAGCAAGTCGGCGAGTATTCACAGCAAGCGGCGAAGAGTGATCTAACAACAACACACCGTGTTTGATCTCGCAATAAAGCCAGTAGTACTGCTTGTTATTAAATTCAATCAGAGTACCCAGCCTTAGTAAAGGGGGCTATACAATAATATTTATAAAAAAAAAATTAATTATTTATTACCTACAGACATCGACGTTTCATGCTTCCGCAATCTTCAGTGCAGGAAGCTAATTCCCGACGGTCGACTGGCGCAAACTCCGACTACAAATCGCCACTGATTCGAAAGTCAGGAGAGTTAACAGTTGGCCACCAGAAATCAGCTCAGAATTTAAGAGGAATTTAACTTCATATATATATATATATATATATATATATATATATATATATATATATATATATATATATATATATATATATATATTAGTAGTAAGTTTTTAAAAGGCTGTGGGCAATGCAAATTCCGGGTAAGAAAAAAATTTTTACTCTACACAGTCGGAGAAAATTTGTTTTCTTCTGGCTTAATTATTTTTGACAAAGGGAAGTCTCTTTTACCGAAATATTAAATAGTGATTTTTAATCACCCGGACACCACACGAACAGCTAATAACACTCTTGCTGTTATGTAAGATTTTAGAAAAAAAGGAAACATAAATAGTAAGTCATATTTCGTATTCGATTTATTGTTATTGTTTTTGTTCCTTACAACTTGCATCTTACCCGGAATTTGCATTGCCCACAGTCTTTCAAAAACATACTACTACTATACCCAGCAATGCTTCAAGCAAACTACCATTCTCTAGTAATATATATATATATATATATATATATATATATATATATATATGGTGGCTTTCTACTTGTTTTGTGTATGACAACATGAGAGGCCTGGTAGACTGTACAGACCATGCCCCACATGTTGTATGTGTTGTGATGATCTGATGGGATGCCATAATTGAAGCCACCTCTTGCCTGCCTTTGATTCTGCTGCACATGCACTCGTTGGTGATACAAGAGCCCGCACGGGAAACAATTACCAACTTGCATGCTTTGCATGTAAGCTCGAACTAATATCATTTCACCGCCGTTTGTCTCAAGAGGTTTATGATGCAGCGAGTTGCACACAGTTGGCAACTACATAAAGATCACATACTCTAAAAATTCCAGAACAGCAACTGGATTATCGTGACCAACGCTTGTGCGACACGTCAACCACTCTATGCTAGTGTTGGTAAATATGACCCTGTGACAGACAACAAGTCAAATAAACAGTAGTCACTTGAACCGCACGTGTTGTATGATAGTTCTCTTTCTTTATGATTCTTATCTTAACGAAGACTAAAGAGGACATCTCTCCTAGTATTCTCCTGACACACACACACATATATATATATATATATATATATATATATATATATATATATATATATATATATATATATATATATGATGTTGTTTTTAAGTGATCAAAAGCTTAAAAAATCAGTGGACTAATAATAAAGAAAAAAGCCGTTAGAGACGGTGTGGAGAACGTCAAACATGTACCTTTCTCATGTTGTTTTCAGTGATCACAAGTTGTAAATATACATGTGTTGGAAACGCTGGGGAGGAGTGATAATAATAAAGTACCTATCACAACAATACACTGAAGTTCTTTAGTTTGGAATAATGGGCGTGTATATTTGCTAGTATAGATTTTAGAACATGTGAACATGTGAATGAGTATGGTCACAATGTTCGGTTCGTGCGTGAAACAATGAAGTTTTCAGAATGTATTCTGGATTATCTGGTGCCAGGAGAAGATCTGACGGGTAGGATCAGGAAAAGGCATGTGACAGAATAATATGCAGAAAAAGACTACAGATTAACGTGACGTGACGTGACGTAGGACGAAAGCGAGAAATAACGGTTAGATTTCTAATGAAAATGTTTTGAATGTTGACGAAGACAATTTCAGAAATAATGACGAAATAACTGTTGAGAATCGCACGCGGGGATGGGCGCTGATCTATCTGCCTCTTCATCTGTTTGTCAGTCTATCTATCTATCTATCTATCTATCTATCTATCTATCTATCTATCTATCTGTAGTTACTTAGGTTAATATTACTGTCTCGCTCCATTCATAATTAATTGTACATGTTACTTGTGATTACTTAATATTTCCACTGAATAAACCTCCATTTACAGTCTCTGTCTTATCTTAATTCTTCTTACCATAACACAAGAAATGTATGCGCACAAACACCGATTCCTAGCTGCGGACTAACGGGGCGCAAAAGATGACGCGATGGCGAGAAGAAGCTGAAACTAAAAGATTAGAAGAAGCGACGAAGAAATATATGACACGAATTTGAGAAAGGAGACAACACGACTACGAAAGGGGAAAAATAACGGACATCGCAACATATATGTAATTTCAATGTCGAGGAAGAAAGAAAAAAAGGACAATGTAACATATATGTAATTTGATTTCGACTAAGCCACTGTCTTCGATATTGGGCCGCTTTAGAACCGGGTACCTGAAGACAACGTTTTAGTCTGAAAGAAAAAAAGGGGAAAAAAAGAAAAAGAAAACGATAACCATGGAACTAGGACGTGAAAGAGAGGAAGTAGAAAAAGGGGAGAAATGCAAATATATAAGTTTATGAATGTATTTAGCTGTACTGTTACAGAATAAAAGCAAGATTAAGAGGTAATAGAAGAATTTGAACTTAAAAATAAGAATGAACATTTTTGATTGTTAGGAGTAGAGTTATTGATTGGACTTATTTTTAAAAAAAAACTGAAGAGGAGATAGTAAAGAAGAACAAAGATAAAAGTGACTTCTTTAATAACGAAAGGGGAAACACTATGAAAATAAAGTATTAAGGCGAGGGACCCTTTAATTGGTTTATATACGGACTTAAAAAGGAAGAAAAAGAAAGAAAAAAGAACAGTATAGTCTGCACACACGCACCCACAAGAGAAAATCATTGTTCATAATGAGATAATGTGCTGTTGAAGCGTCAAATTCTTGTCATATTGTTGATGAAGATGCAATAGTTTGTTGGTGAGAAACAAAAAAATGAGACAGTGACAGACAAGTAAGGCGAGTCGGTGACTGACGTGTTTTATTCTTAATTTCAGAACAGACATAGGCACGACCGGTGTGAAAATAATAAGGATAA
Source organism: Sepiola atlantica (assembly GCA_963556195.1). Classification (NCBI taxonomy): domain Eukaryota; kingdom Metazoa; phylum Mollusca; class Cephalopoda; order Sepiida; family Sepiolidae; genus Sepiola; species Sepiola atlantica. Next base: position 28,353,706 of record OY744536.1, read on the forward strand.
AAAAAACTGAATGATAGACGTTGAAAGAAAACAGTTTAGTATTATGATATGTTTTATAAATTGTGATTTCCTCTGTGTTAAGAATGGTAGAATGAAAAAAAAGTGTGAACGAATTCTAAAAAAAGAGAAAGAACGAGAGAAGTTTTCTTTAGTTTTGCATGCTGTGAGGAACTTTTGCTTAAACATGTAATTGTTTTATGTGTTCAAATAAGTAGATTTAGACAATTGTGGAACATTGTTGGTGCATCTTGGAAAAAGGAGAAAAATAAAAAAAGAAAGAAATGTGTAAACATAAGTCTATGTTTAACAGCAAATTGGACTGTACAATTGTTTGAACTTTTGCCAACTTTGCATTCTGTTAGAAAAAACATTTTCTTTGTAGTTTATTGAATTTTCAGCTTTGTTTAAAAATGTTTGTGTCATTTTGCTTTCGTAAATGCATAGAGAGGTTTTTATTGTATATTTGTTAACCGATTTTATTGATCTTTTAGATTTACAAAAATACTTTGTCATAAAATGTTACGGCACAAGGCCAACAAGGGTGAGTGGATTGACGGTCGGCAGTCCTCAATTTGGTCTATTTTCTAAAATAGTTGCGATCAACAAAATACCACATTCACTCTATGGGGTAACTTACTAAAATATTGATGATGGATAGGAGTGGAGTTGAGGTGATACTTTAAACCCTTTAAAAAATAAAGAAAAAGAAAATAACTGTAATGAAAAACACGTGTTACTTGAAAGCCAAGCTTTATTCAACTAAAAAAGGAACACAAAAAGGTGGCAGATATGGCCAGTTTTAATGTGCGTCACCTGACGACTTCCGGCTCCGGAATCACGTATGGAAGCCCATACGAATGTAATATAACATTCTTCCTTGCTAGAAAGAAAAAAAATAATGTCTTCAATAATTTAAGTTTTACCTTTTACCTTTTTTTTACCTTTACGAAAGCAATATTACATTCCTTCAATATATATATATATATATATATATATATATATATATATATATATATATATATATATTACTTGCTACTCCAGCCAATCTCCATATCGATTGGGAGGATTTGGTACCCAACTAGATCGCCTTTGTTCAGGCTGGGCCAATGTATCATCATAGGCCCCGTTATTACATAGCTTTTGTACCTGACTGGATCGCCTTAATTCAGGCTGAGCTAACGTGTCATTATAGGCTCCGTTATGGCATTGTATATCATCCTGTACAAAGGAGGAGACCTTAAAATTGTCTGGGCTTCGGGACAAGGTCCTAAGTCACGAAAGGACACAGTAGAGTTTCGTCCATCTGGGTACCTAATGTGTGCATAGGTCGGGTTACTGTTAAGGAGCTCAACTTGGTTTACATAGGGTTCGTTTTTGTTCCTTACACACCTTAGCAGTACGGGTCCAGGAGTCATTAGCAAAAAGGCGAGTTTCCATGGGAGGAACGGCGCTGAAATGTGAAGAAACGTTCATGCAGTGTGGCGTTAGTTGCCGTACACAACAACGATCTCTGTGAGTGGAGCACCTCGGCAAGTACAAGTTCACAATGCTTTTCAGACAGGTTACGCGATCTAAGAGCTAAACGAATCTCCTTCTATATAATACCATTAATTCTCTCTACTTGTCCGTTTCCGGTTGGATGATAAGGAGTGCTATTACTTGTGGCAACTCCTTTCAGGGAGAGATAAGATTTCAGCTCCTTGGACGTGAAAGATGTGCCTCGATCTGAATGTATATAACTTGGCATTCCACATAAATAGCAGATCTAAACATTTGATTACTGTTGCTACATGCATATTGGGACATGGAAAAGGAAAGGGAAACGAGAGTATTCATCAACTATAATTAATAAATAACAATTAGTCGATACACTAGGCAGAGGACCTTTGAAATCAACACTAAGTTGTTCCATAGGTTTGGTTGCTTTTATAAGAGTTCCTTTTGGTAAGCGATAGAATTGAGGTTTTAGCTCTGCGCAAATCCTACAAGAAGCACACATCTTCTTTACCTCTTCTGTAGAAAAGGGGAGATTCCTTGCTCTTACAAAATGAAGCAGTCGAGTTATCTCCTGATGACACCGTCCATTGTGGAGATCAGCGAGTGTAGATGTATTAAAGGTTGAACAAGTGTATGCTCGGGAAAATGTGCAGGGACCACATTATCTTTATCAGGACGATACTTGATAGTGTAGCTGAATGCGGCAAGTTCCAGTCTCCATTCCTGGATTTTTTCATTCTTAATTTTCGTACGTCTTTTACTATCGAACATAAAGGCTACTGACCGCTGATCGGTAATCAAAGTAAAGTGGCTTCGTGCCAGATAGTGGCTCCATTTACGCACTGCCTCAATAATGGCAGTCGCTTTTTTCTACGATGTGGTATTTTAGTTCACTGCCCTGTAGTATTCTAGACATAAACGCCACAGGTCGTCCTCCTTGATTAAGAACGGCGGAAATCGCAACATCGGACGCATCACACTCTACCTCAAAGGGCAAGTTTTCATCCACCGTCTGCAGAGTAGCTATTTCCAATTCTATTTTCAGCAAGTTGGAGGATTTCAAGGCCTTTTCTTCCAATGGGAATTTTCTCGTGTATTTTAGCGGTTCAGTTTTGTTAGAATAATTCATGTATCCATTTTGGATAGTACGAACACATTCCAATTATCCTTTTAAGTTATTTTAAGTTCTCGGGTGGATTAAGCTCCTTTAATGGGCGAAGTCGCTCTGTATCAGGCTTGATGACACCATTCCCAATACAGTACCCCATCACGTTAATAGAAGGCACAGACTTTACAGTCTTTGATTGGTTAAGAGTAAGGTTTCTCCGACCGACAGTGTCCAGGAACTGCTTTACATTTTCATCATGTTCCTCCTGAGTATGTCGTGCAATTGTTACATTGTCAAGGTACAGGAAAGCACCACGCACGTTCCCCTCTTTTACTATACTGTCCATAGCCCGCTGGAAGGAAGCGACCACATTTTAAACTCCAAACGGAATTCTACAAAACTGATACAAGCAACCATTTGCCTCAAACGCGGTATACTTTTTATCAGCCTCATTCAGCGGCACTTGGTGGTAGGCACTTTTAAGATCAAAAGTGGAGAATACCTTGTATTTTGCAAGATCATTCACCATGTCGTCTATCCTTGGCAATGGGTAGGCATCTAATGCAGTGTATTGGTTAATTGTTTGTGAATAATCCACACACATCCGCTTTTTATGTCGGTGGGTGGGGCCCTTCGCTACCACTACTTGGGCTCGCCATGGTGATATGCTGGTTTCGATTATGCCCTCAGAGAGTAGATGATTAACTTCCTCTGCAATGAATATCTGATCGTCCTTGCTAAAACGTCTGGATTTGGCAGCTATTGGTTTGCAGTTTGAAGATACATTTTGAAAAAGAGACGACTCTTCTATTTTTGCTGTGACCAATGCACAAAGGGGGGCGCTCTATCCATAGCTAACTTGGGACGGGGCCCACCGTAGTTAAAAGTTACACTCTGATGTTGACGCAAGAAATTATTAAGTCCGAACACATATTTTTCAGAATACCAAGCCGTGTAGCAATGTAGAACTGGTTATTATGATCGAGAGCTAGGTTAACAACAACATAGCCCTTGGAACGAGTATTCAAGGTTTTCTGAGCCATGGAAATCTCTTTATTGGACGGATAAACCCTTAGTTTTAATTCCTGCACAATTCCTTCGTTAATATAGCTGTCAGTACCGCAAGAATCCAGGAGAGCACTTAATCTTGTCCCATTAATAATCGCATGCGTTGCAGCTGGCGCGAGTCTATGTGGTATGTTGGTAAATATGGTCAGTAAGTGAGAACCGACCAATGTTGCCACTGAACGTGAAGATTTAGATTTGCACACGCGGGCATAATGTTCTTTCTTGGAGCATTTATTGCAAGTAGCCTCGCGGGCGGGACAGCTATCTCTTGAAAGATAGGAGAAACCACAAAAGAAACATTTACGATTCTGAACTCTAAAAAAATTTAGAAGCATCCGGGACACGTGTATGCAATAATACAATTAGGGCAGTACTTCGAAAGAAAGGATTCCAATCTCGAACATCAAGAACAACCCCTTTTTTAAAGCCAATTCATATCAAGAATCGTTTGAAATTTGCCAAAAAACATTTGAAGAAACCTTCAGGATTTTAGAATAAAATATTATGGTAATATAAAACGAAAATTGAGTTATTTGGTCAAAACAGTGTAAGTCATGTTTGGAGACAAAAGAACTCAGAATTTGATCCAAAGAATACCATCCGTACAGTGAAGTTTGGAGGCCGTAGTATAATGGTTTGGGGTTGTTTCTCTTCTTCCGGCCCTGGAAAACTTCACATGATAGAAGGTAGAATGAATTCCCAAATGTATCGAGCTATACTTCAAAATAATCTGACTAAATCTGCAGATGATTTGAACTTACATAATGATTGGATATTCCAACAGGACAATGATCCCAAGCACACGGCTAAGGAAACTACTGCATGGTTTGGTAAGAATGAAATAGAGGTATTAGGATGGCCAAGTCAATCACCTGACCTCAAACCAATTGAAAATCTGTGGCGAGAGTTGAAGTTAATGGTACAAAAGAGAGATCCGAGGAATCTGACAGAACTTAAACGAATCTGCCAAGAAGAGTGGGATAACATTCCAGTTGACATTTGTAACAATCTTGTAAGGAAGTATTCAAAACGTTTGCAAGCTGTTATACCCAGTAGAGGGCATATTACTAATTATTAAAACTATTTTTTTCTTTGTATCGGATACTTTTTGAACCTTAAATATGACATTTATGTAATTATCTAGTGAGTCCGTAATTATATATGAGTTTTGATACGAGGATTGTATTTATCATACAAAAATACATTAGAATAGCACTTTTTTAATCGTTTTTGGTTTGGTGTAATAAAAATAAATCAACGTTTTGCTTTGTATCGGATACTTATTGCACCCACTGTATGTATGCATATAGATACACACATACACACATATTTATCTATCTATTGTTATACTAAAGCTGAATTAATCAACGTTTGCTTACTCAAAGGCTTTTTTCCCTATATATTTTAATCACACAAAATACATGTTAAAGTATTCCTTAGTTTTGGGATTGAGTTATTCTCGAAAAAAAATCGTTTTAATTGTTCTAATTTTTGAGAAAAATCATAGGTAACTAAGAGTGAAGCGAGCTGAAGGGCGAGGTTGCGAAAACAATAAAAACTTCCTTCGTGACCTTCTCCTTAGGTCTAATAACTACTGTAGTGTGGTGACAAATGTACGAGTATTGATTTACTCCTCTCCAGGAGTTAGGCACAAGGCCAGTTTTTATCTTACTCCCACAAGTAAGATGTGAGCCAAGGTCGGGTCGGGAAAGTGGGGTTTAAAAATTGCCTGGGCAGCCCCGTCGGCATTCCCCGGCAGGGGCGCCTCAGGCAGTAAGCAATAAACTTACTCCTCCCCAAAGAGGGGAGGCGAGAACTGCACAGGACAGACCCATAGACCGGCATAAATCAAGCCTCGAATGCCAAGACAATACCAGTCTATGGGGTGCAGTATCTATCGGAACAGATACTACACTTTGATCTTAGCCAAATGGCCAAGAACCGTCGAGTGTTCAGTAGTGTCGCAATCTTTGTTAGGTCAATAATAAACATTGATAGAGTGCTACCCGTTGTTCGATGAACATAAGCAAGCTGTAGTTGTTGCAACTTGGTCTAAAGCTGATTAAGCATTCCGAAAGAATAGAGATAAGTCGGTTTAACAAGATCTTTTACAAAGACCTTACTCATCGATTCAAAAGGCTTATACCTCTATAATTGCCATAGGCTGATCAATTTCCATTTTCCTTGTATAACGAGATCAAAGTTACGCCTATCCAATCCTGAGAGACATGGACAATACGGCAAATATCAGACAGTTGACTTCTTCAGCGATTTTGTCACCCCCAAAACGGAGAACCTCAACAGGGATCCCATCTATGCCAGGCGAAATCCTGATATTAATTTCCTTGATTATAATATGAATCTCAGAGAGGGTGGTGGTAGATTAAAAAGCTGGTCGATTGCCTCTTACGGCTAACTGTTTATGACCTCTTCTTTAATCACTGACTGATTGTAGAATAGATCCGTGAAATGCTACGTTAACCGTTTCATAATACACTCGGGACTCTTGTAAAGGAGAGACCTATCTTTTGATCTGAGTGGTACCATTGATGAGAATTGTCTTTCTGAAACCTATATAATCAAATGGTACATACTTTTGATACCTATTCTATCATAGGCCTTCTGTGTTTTTTTCTAGAAATATTAAGCCACTATTGGGCTTTTATTTGATTTGCGCTGAAGGGCTGACTTTGACTTCTTTGAAATCTTGACGTAGAGGGTCACGGTATTTTCCGGGTGAACTGAAGTGTCGCTGGTACAGCTTGTTTTTCTCTCTCAGATGCTAGTAAATCTGCGAGTCATTGACGTCGAAACAGTTATGACGATTCCGCTTTTAAGACCAAGAACCTCGACGCTTGAGAGCGAGATTTACGCATGATATGGGGCTTCAGTTTACCATGCACAAAATCGTGGTCTGAACCACACTCTGCATCCTGCACTACTCGTGTAGTGCACACATCTTGAAGGTCGTGTCTTCGGGTGATAATATGATTGTAGATGTGCCCATGATTTGACCCTGGCTGGATCCAAGTTGGCTTATGGGCACTCTTCTGATGCGAAAAGGTGTTGCAGATGACGAGATCGAATTCAGTGCAGACGAGGAGAAAGTGAATACCATTGCAATTCACGTTTTCACACTCTATATTTACGTAATGACATATCATTAAACATAAACTGCATTATGTAAATAAAGAGTGTGAAAACGTGAATTGCATATATATATATATATACATGAAGACTTCGAATGCAAAACGCGATAAACGCCATTTTACAAATTACGAAACTATCACTATAAAAAGCTTCACATTTCAACACTCGACCACATCCGAAAATCATGTTTTACATGATATGATACCGGCATCATTTCCTTTTGTTTTCAATTAAAATAAGCTTTTAGTCAACGGCTCGATTTATCTTTATATATATACGTGAAGAGTTCGAATGCAAAACGCGATAAACACCATTTTACAAATTACGAAACTATCACTACAAAAAGCGTCACATTTCAACACTCGATCACATCCCAGAATCATGTTTTACATAATATGATACCGGCATCATTTCGTTTTCAATTAAAATAAGCTTTTAGTCAACGGCTAGATTTATCGTCTATTTATTGTTTCATGTCTCAATTTAAACGAATTGGATTTATCGCGTTTTGCACACGAACTCTTCATATATATATATATATATATATATATATATATATATATATACGTACGTCGTGTGACATTTTAATGGAGCGTCTTAATCTTTTTGATGTGACCACGAGATGCGGCTTTTATTTGAAGGGCGGAATCCTTGATGACAAAAGGTGATTAACGATCACTGTCTCGTTTGAGGATGAGATCTTGGCGGCCATCAACAGTAATGGTTCCCGTCACGAGAAATCTGGCTCTCGCTCAAATAATCTGGGCAAATCTTTATCGATTTGTGACGTCTCTTCTTTTTCGGATTAATGAAGAATCATCTCAAACCGACTACGCCAAGACAGGCTTTAAATTGACTTAGGGAGAATCACAAACGAAATATTCGTTTCCGTTTATCTTCATTCTGCAGATGTTGACATATCACTCTTATCGTAAGACATTTTGAAGATTTATTTATGTTAGTAATTCAATCCATTCAGTGGAAGTACTTTTTTTTTTGGCAGGATGAGTATAATCCTCGTCTTCTCAGAATTCACGAAAATCTTAAACGCCTTTGGATTCCGAAGCATTGTTCGTCAGACACGAATTTAGGAAGTTTGTAAGCTGATATTGGAAAGACGAATGCCGTTCCAATTTAATCAACAAGGAAAACAATAATAATCACAACAATACTACTACTACTACTACTACTACTACTACTACTACTAATACTAATACTAATATTAATACTAATACTAATACTACTACAACTACTACTACTACTAATACTACTACTACTACTAATATTAATACTACTACTTATACTACTACTACTACTAATAATAATACTAATACTACTACTAATACTAATACTACTACTACTACTACTACTAATACTAATACTACTAATAATACTAATACTACTACTACTACTACTACTAATACTAATACTAATACTACTAATAATACTAATACTACTACTACTACTACTACTACTAATACTACTACTAATACTACTACTACTACTAATAATAATAAAAAAATAAGGAATTGAAAGGATAATATTTAAAAATTTAAACTTTTTTTATTTATTTATTTATTTAAAAAAAAAATTAATTTAAAGAAATATTATTTTATTTATTTTTATTTTAACACGTGCCGCCCTAGGCTGACACCAGACAACATATTTGTAGAGGGTCGAGGAAGATGAGAAGACCGAGGAGGGACAGCACAAATCAGACCTCCACTGGAAAAGTGCAGAGAATGTTGAGACCTTGGGGAGGCTTATTGCCACCCAAATGCCAGAGAAGACCAATTGTCCTTACCAGCGAGAAATCAATGGCAAGAGGCTGTTCCGATACCGCATTGTTATCGAAAAGAGGTGAAGAATACTGGAAGTCTGGGGAGACTTGTTGTCACTCAGACTCCAGAAAATACCACTGGTTATTGTCGGTGAGCAATCAGTGACGATGATCTGTGTGAGAACTCCTAGTGAGTACAAATAATAATAATAATAACAATAATAATAATAATAATAATAATAATAATAATAATAATAATAATAATAATAATAATAATAATATTGCGGTGGCCATCGAAGAGAGGTGGAGAATACTGGAAATCTGGAGAAACTTGTTGTCACTCTGACTCCAGGGAATACCACCGGTTATCGATGAGCAATCACTGATGGCCTGTGTGAGAATTTTTAGTGAGTAAATAATAATAATAATCATGCACAAATCAAAAAGGAACTGAAAAAGTTGGTCATACGACCTGGATCTTTCGCTAAAGCATTCAAATGGAATTCGAAATGGAAGGGTTTGCACTGCTAGCGATGAAAAATAGGGAAAACCATTGAACATCCCAACCAAGAGGAAATGAAGACGCTAGGCGAACAGGATAGCTATAAATATTTGGTAGTACGAGAAGCAGACACCTGCCAATCTACAGAAATGAAAGAGACGATTGGAAAACAATGTTTGAGAAGAACAAGGACGCTTTTAGAAACGAAATTATATAGCAAAAACCTCGTAAAAGTAATAAACACCTAATAAGATACTCTTGACCATTCATAGGCTGGACTAAAGAAGAACTCATACACCTTGACCAGAAGACTAGAAAAATAATGACCATGCACAACTCACTACACCTAAAAGAAGATACGGACATAATCTACGTGAAATAAAACGAAGGGGAAAGAGGATTGATGTGTATAGAAGACTGCGTGAAAATCACAAAGAAAGGGCTGGAGAAATACATAACCCAGAATGCAGAAAGATTGATCACTGCAGCAAGAAACACTGTCCAAATAAACAACTCATCGAAACCAGAAGCAAAAAGAAAAATGGAGTGAAAAAGAACTACATGGACGTTTCATAAGAATTACAAAAGAGATACACGAAAATAGCTGGGTATGGCTAAGAAAAGGACACCTGAACAGAGAAGCGGAATCACTACTGACGGCTGAACAGAACAATGCGACTACACCAAACTATATTGAAGCTAAAATAGATAAACCCCAGCAAAACAGTAAATGCAGACACTGTGGACAAAGATACGAAACAGTAAATCACATAATAAATGAATGCGGCAAACTAGCCCCAAAATACAAGAACAGACATGACTGTGTGGGGAAAGTAGTAAACTGGGAACCATACAAACGGTCGCATTTCGAACACGTTCTCAAATGGTACAAGTATAAACCAGAGACAGCACTGGAAAACGAAATCCTCTGGGGCATGGAGGTGCAAACATACACTCATACAAGCAAGGAGACCGAATGTTATAATAGTCCACAAATAGGAAAAATCCTGCTAAATCGTAGATTTTGCCGTCTCAGAAAATCACAGAGTGAAGATCAAAGAAACAGTAAAACGAAGCAAATACACGGAACTTGCCACAGAGATCTAAAAGGGATATGGAGCTTACAAAAGTAAATATAATACCAATCATCGTAGGAGAAGTATGAATAGTTCCGAAAAACCTAGAACAAATACTGGAATAAATTAGAATCAAACAGAAGACTGAGACCATACAACGGACGACAATGATCAAAGCAGCTGAAATCTTTAGGAAAATCATTGAATGCGGAAACCAACTCACATAAGCTAAGAAGCCTAATCAGTCACATGCAAGTTGCAATGGGAAAAAGAAACAAACACAGAACGAACACCGCGACAAGTACCAAGGAACAGAAACTACAAGACATTTCATGCCCCTCTCCTCCCCCCCCAAAAAGTGATGGCACTAGCCCTGGCTGTAATACACGAAATAGTCGTGAAGAGCCAAAGAGCATGGGAAAACCGAGGATGGAGAACACTGACCAGACCTTCACTGGGAGAGTGCGGAGAGTCCTGGGACCTTAGGAAGGCTTATTGGAACCAACATGCCAGAGGAGACCAATGGTTGTTACAAGCGAGAAAGCAATAGTAGGCGGCTGTTGTGATAACGTAAAGTCATTTGCGGTGGTTATTGAAAAGCGGTAGAGAGTACTGGAAATTTTGGAAGACTTGCTGTCACTCAGACTCCAGGGAACACCACCGGTTGTTGTCGGTGAACAATCACTGACGATGACTTGTGTGATAACTTCTTGTGGGTACAAATAATAATAATAATAATAATAATAATAATAATAATAATAATAATAATAATAATAATAATAATAATAATAATAATTATTATTATTATTATTATTATTTTCAAATGAGATAACCAGCCTACGTAACTAATGCAAACTAACAAGCTACGTATAACTGAATATTGAAAAAAAAAAAAAAACAGATACAAATGGCATCACAATCCGTGAAAACAAAACTGGCATAAATCCCATAAACTGATATTGTTATGATGTCGTCTCGTCGTGCGGTTTGTATAACATCATGCACTATGTCGAAAACACAGATAGTCTCAACACTGATTTTACACGAAGGTTAGGATTATTTCAATCGAAGATGTATTAGTTCCTTTTGGTCGAGATCAAAGTGTAGTATCTATTCCGATGGATACTGCACCCTATAGACTGGTATTGTCTTGGCCTTCGGGGCTTGATTTACGCCGGTCTATGGGATTGTCCTGTGCAGTTCTAGGAGGTCCACCCTCCCAGGCTTTGCCTCCCTTCTTTGGGGAGGAGTAAGTTAATTGCTTACTGCTTGAGGCGCCCCTACCGTGGAATGCCGACGGGGCTGCCCAGGCAATTTTTGATAGTCAGAGTGCTCACCTCTCGGGCGCTGGCTTTTCAACCCCCACTTTCCGACCCGAGCTTGGGTCACATCTTACTTGTGGGAGTAGGATAAAAACTGGCCTTGTGCCTAACTCCTGGAGAGGAGTAAATTACTCTGTATTAGTTCATAAATAGGGCGACAAGAAAAAGAAAGCAGAGATAGATACTTTAAACGCACACTACTACACAGAAGAGAGAAAGAGGAAAAGAGAGAGGAGAGAGAGAGAAAGAGAGAGAGGAGAGAGAGAGCTTCGTTTGTACACTATTCAATTAACATCGTGCGCATACCACAAACTTCTCTGCGGCTTTGGTGATAAACTGCGACTTTTTCGTGTTTGCTCTGCTGGAGAGTTTAGTCGGATAGAGGAAGAACCGTCCTTCACCCGAAATCATGTGATTTCGCTAACTTTCATTTACTCGCTAAGATCAATCCGTTAACCCCTAGTCCGGAAATCATTATCTCCATACAAACTATGTAACAATACAAACAAAAACAATGCACAGATACACACATGCATGTGGGCAACTCAGCCTTGGGTGGTACCACGCAAAATGGTTGTGACGGGTCAAGGAGGATGGAAAGACCAAGGAGGGAGAGCACAAACCAGACCTCGATTGGAAGAGTGCGGAGACTACTGAAACCTTGGGTTTATTGCAACTAACATTTTGAAGAATACTAACAGTCGTTGTTAGCGCGAAAATAATGGTAAACCGCTGGTGCGATAAAGCAGCATAATTTTCAAAATTATCCAATGAGGTGGAGAGTGCTGTGAATTTAGGGAGACTTTTTCTCACTGACAATGACTCGTGTTAAAAATTATTGTGGGTTAATGATAGCATGCCACTCCCTATTTTAATACTAACACGCACTACACGAAGTATCAACATTAAAAAGGGGATTAAGTAATTACCTTCTTAATTTTTATTTCAGTGTAATATACTACATGTTATATGATAAAAAATGAACCCAATACAGACGGGCTTATACACATATGTATAGTAATAGATACAAAGATATATTATAAGTCAGTTGAATGAAAGAATATGACATTATTAATATCATGTAATCATATGTCCATATCAATCCCCCTAAAACGCTTTAGGATATTCAAAAAGAAACTAACATTTTGGAAGATATTCTCTAATGCCTATTGTTAAAATTTCACAAAAATCGAAGATATTTGAATTTTCTCGAAAAGCTTCCACCCACGTTTTATAACCCATGCATACCAACCCATCAAACAAAATATATCCCACATTTTTACACATTACGCCAAGCAGCTGCGTTCTAAAATACATAATGATCGGTTAATTAGTTTAGAAGTTATTTCTGTACTTACAAATATATAAACATACCTAACTTTATAAAGATGTAACTATATTAAAATAAGTATGTAGTGTTTTGGTAAATATTTTTTCTTACTCTTCCATCTTCTCGTCGGGTCTTTATGTATCGAAGTTCTTTTTGACATTTCGTGGGTAATAACCCGGTTAATTAATACTTTGTTTTCTCGCGATATTGACATTCAATATATTTGCAAATATCTTTGCAAATTAGATATCATTAGATCTTTTGTTAAAAAGTTTAAATACTGATCTCTATGTAAAATATTGAAAATGTTCACATTAATAAATTCAACTATACAAGTTTTTGGTCCCCCGATTTATAAAATCCGGGAACTTATGTTTTGAGGCATGTCCGTCCGTCCGTCCGTCCGTCCGTCCGGATTTTTCTCCGCAACCATCCATTGAATTTCTCTAAAATTTTGCATGAAGTTGTTAATTCGGTCAGGTTAGAAAGTGACATTCTCCGATTTTTGAAAAGAAATCTGGTTAGTCCCCCAGGGGTCAAAAGGCCCCGAATGGCAAAAAATGACATTTTTTGCCCCATAACTTTTCATCCATCCATTCAATTTATCTGAAACTTGGCCAAAATGTGGAGGCAATTGTTTCTAATAGAAAATAAGTATCGCTGACCTTGGAACACATCTGGTTCGCGCCCCAGAGGGTCAAAAGCCCCCAAAATGGCAAAAAATTACTCTTGTCTCCTATAACGTTTGATCCATCCATTCAATTTTTTTGGAAAATTGGCCAAAATGTAGAGGCAATTGTTCTGGATATGAAATAAGCATCCTTGACCTCAGAAAAACTCTGGTTCGCGCTCCCAGGGGGTCAAAGGGGGGGGGGGTAAAAATGCCCCAAATTGCCCAAATTTATTGCATTTTACACTCGCCACATCGAGTCACATACAGAGGGGGACCACGCACGCGCGGGTTGTTATTTAAGAATATCATATTGTCGGTGGTTCCCAAACTCATCTTATATTACAATACGCATTTGTCTGTTCCACAGTTTCCACTCTTTTCATCTCTGTTTTTGTCCTTCTATCTTTCCTTACTTTTTCCCTTCGTAATTCTCTCTTGTGAAAGACCACGCTTCATATTTCCAAACCAAATGTACCTTGAAATTAAAATGAAAGAATCAAATAATTATTAATGCGCACGATGAGAAAAGAGGGGACGTTTTAATAATTTCCCAATTTGATTTATACATAATTTATTACTTTTTCTATCGTAATGCTTACGGTTTTAAGGTTTGACTTCTAAATCAAACACGCTTCACTAAAAATTGAGCTCGTCGTAATCGCTACCAACATGCTGTTCGGTCATAATTGTAATGGAATCGCTGCGTAATAGAATATTCACATAATTTTACGAGTTTAATTTGATTCTAAAATGTTTTATTTTCCAATATCTAACATGTATTATATCGATGTAATTTTAAAAAAATATTATTAAAAACACCCAATGGATTAATATCAAATGGCTAATATATTTACGAATTATCCCCAAAATTAATTGATTGAAAAGCGGTATTTCACTTCGCCATTCCTGTTTATTGGAAAACGGGTTTTCAAATGGTCGTTATATTTTAGAATTCTCTTAATGGTGAATTAATAAATTATATTTTAATCAATAATCTTTATATTTACTGCCTAACTGATTTCAGGAAAATAGAAAAGAATTGATTTTTGTTTTCAGAATTATATTAAAGTTTATATAAATAGATTTGTATGAAACTGAAATAAAAGATACACATGTTTGTATATAATATTTATAGTTTTAGTATATGGTTGCAATTTTCTCATGTGAAAACTGTCTAATATATATAAACAAGTGTTCATGTTTTCTCATGGTTCCTCTATAGTTCATATTTTCTCATGTTTCCTGGATAGTTCACGTTTTGTAATGTTTTTATGTATAGTTCATGTTTTCTCATGTTTCCTGTATAGTTCATGTTTTGTGATGTTTCATGTATAGTTCATGTTTTGTCATGTTTCATGTATAGTTCATGTTTTCTCATGTTTTGTATAGTTCATGTTTTCGCATGTTTCATGTATAGTTCATGTTTTCTAAGGACTCATGTGTACTTCCATTTATTTGCTTAGTTCTTCTGCTTTCTTGATCTTCACTCTATGAACTATGTGGACGAGGAAATCGAGTATTTGGCGGCTTTTTCGTTCTTGTTGGCTATTATGACGTCCAGTTTTCTTGCTTGAATGAGCTTAGCAGTTTTATTTCTATGTCCCAGAGGATTTTTCGTTCTTGTTGGCTATTATGACGTCCAGTTATCTTGCTTGAATGAGCTTAGCAGTTTTATTTCTATGTCCCAGAGGATTTTTCGTTCTTGTTGGCTATTATGACGTCCAGTTATCTTGCTTGAATGAGCTTAGCAGTTTTATTTCTATGTCCCAGAGGATTTTTCGTTCTTGTTGGCTATTGTGACGTCCAGTTATCTTGCTTGAATGAGCTTAGCAGTTTTATTTCTATGTCCCAGAGGATTTTTCGTTCTTGTTGGCTATTATGACGTCCAGTTATCTTGCTTGAATGAGCTTAGCAGTTTTATTTCTATGTCCCAGAGGATTTTTCGTTCTTGTTGGCTATTATTACTCCAGTTATCTTGCTTGAATGAGCTTAGCAGTTTTAATTCTATGTCCCAGAGGATTCTTCGTTCTTGTTGGCTATTATGACGTCCAGTTATCTTGCTTGAATGAGCTTAGCAGTTTTATTTCTATGTCCCAGAGGATTTTTCGTTTTTGTTGGCTATTATGACGTCCAGTTATCTTGCTTGAATGAGCTTAGCAGTTTTATTTCTATGTCCCAGAGGATTTTTCGTTCTTGTTGGCTATTATGACGTCCAGTTATCTTGCTTGAATGAGCTTAGCAGTTTTATTTCTATGTCCCAGAGGATTTTTCGTTCTTGTTGGCTATTATGACGTCCAGTTATCTTGCTTGAATGAGCTTAGCAGTTTTATTTCGATGTCCCAGAGGATTTTTCGTTCTTGTTGGCTATTATGACGTCCAGTTATCTTGCTTGAATGAGCTTAGCAGTTTTATTTCTATGTCCCAGAGGATTTTTCGTTCTTGTTGGCTATTATGACGTCCAGTTATTTTGCTTGAATGAGCTTAGCAGTTTTATTTCTATGTCCCAGAGGATTTTTCGTTCTTGTTGGCTATTATGACGTCCAGTTATCTTGCTTGAATGAGCTTAGCAGTTTTATTTCTATGTCCCAGAGGATTTTTCGTTCTTGTTGGCTATTATTACTCCAGTTATCTTGCTTGAATGAGCTTAGCAGTTTTAATTCTATGTCCCAGAGGATTCTTCGTTCTTGTTGGCTATTATGACGTCCAGTTATCTTGCTTGAATGAGCTTAGCAGTTTTATTTCTATGTCCCAGAGGATTTTTCGTTCTTGTTGGCTATTATGACGTCCAGTTATCTTGCTTGAATGAGCTTAGCAGTTTTATTTCTATGTCCCAGAGGATTTTTCGTTCTTGTTGGCTATTATGACGTCCAGTTATCTTGCTTGAATGAGCTTAGCAGTTTTATTTCTATGTCCCAGAGGATTATTCGTTCTTGTTGGCTATTATGACGTCCAGTTATCTTGCGTGAATGAGCTTAGCAGTTTTATTTCTATGTCCCAGAGGATTTTTCGTTCTTGTTGGCTATTGTGACGTCCAGTTATCTTGCTTGAATGAGCTTAGCAGTTTTATTTCTATGTCCCAGAGGATTTTTCGTTCTTGTTGGCTATTATGACGTCCAGTTATCTTGCTTGAATGAGCTTAGCAGTTTTATTTCTATGTCCCAGAGGATTTTTCGTTCTTGTTGGCTATTATTACTCCAGTTATCTTGCTTGAATGAGCTTAGCAGTTTTAATTCTATGTCCCAGAGGATTCTTCGTTCTTGTTGGCTATTATGACGTCCAGTTATCTTGCTTGAATGAGCTTAGCAGTTTTATTTCTATGTCCCAGAGGATTTTTCGTTCTTGTTGGCTATTATGACGTCCAGTTATCTTGCTTGAATGAGCTTAGCAGTTTTATTTCTATGTCCCAGAGGATTTTTCGTTCTTGTTGGCTATTATTACTCCAGTTATCTTGCTTGAATGAGCTTAGCAGTTTTAATTCTATGTCCCAGAGGATTCTTCGTTCTTGTTGGCTATTATGACGTCCAGTTATCTTGCTTGAATGAGCTTAGCAGTTTTATTTCTATGTCCCAGAGGATTTTTCGTTCTTGTTGGCTATTATGACGTCCAGTTATCTTGCTTGAATGAGCTTAGCAGTTTTATTTCTATGTCCCAGAGGATTTTTCGTTCTTGTTGGCTATTATGACGTCCAGTTATCTTGCTTGAATGAGCTTAGCAGTTTTATTTCTATGTCCCAGAGGATTATTCGTTCTTGTTGGCTATTATGACGTCCAGTTATCTTGCGTGAATGAGCTTAGCAGTTTTATTTCTATGTCCCAGAGGATTTTTCGTTCTTGTTGGCTATTGTGACGTCCAGTTATCTTGCTTGAATGAGCTTAGCAGTTTTATTTCTATGTCCCAGAGGATTTTTCGTTCTTGTTGGCTATTATGACGTCCAGTTATCTTGCTTGAATGAGCTTAGCAGTTTTATTTCTATGTCCCAGAGGATTTTTCGTTCTTGTTAGCTATTATTACTCCAGTTATCTTGCTTGAATGAGCTTAGCAGTTTTAATTCTATGTCCCAGAGGATTCTTCGTTCTTGTTGGCTATTATGACGTCCAGTTATCTTGCTTGAATGAGCTTAGCAGTTTTATTTCTATGTCCCAGAGGATTTTTCGTTCTTGTTGGCTATTATGACGTCCAGTTATCTTGCTTGAATGAGCTTAGCAGTTTTATTTCTATGTCCCAGAGGATTTTTCGTTCTTGTTGGCTATTATGACGTCCAGTTATCTTGCTTGAATGAGCTTAGCAGTTTTATTTCTATGTCCCAGAGGATTTTTCGTTCTTGTTGGCTATTATGACGTCCAGTTATCTTGCTTGAATGAGCTTAGCAGTTTTATTTCTATGTCCCAGAGGATTATTCGTTCTTGTTGGCTATTATGACGTCCAGTTATCTTGCTTGAATGAGCTTAGCAGTTTTATTTCTATGTCCCAGAGGATTTTTCGTTCTTGTTGGCTATTATGACGTCCAGTTATCTTGCTTGAATGAGCTTAGCAGTTTTATTTCTATGTCCCAGAGGATTTTTCGTTCTTGTTGGCTATTATGACGTCCAGTTATCTTGCTTGAATGAGCTTAGCAGTTTTATTTCTATGTCCCAGAGGATTTTTCGTTCTTGTTGGCTATTATGACGTCCAGTTATCTTGCTTGAATGAGCTTAGCAGTTTTATTTCTATGTCCCAGAGGATTTTCCGTTCTTGTTGGCTATTATGACGTCCAGTTATCTTGCTTGAATGAGCTTAGCAGTTTTATTTCTATGTCCCAGAGGATTTTTCGTTCTTGTTGGCTATTATGACGTCCAGTTATCTTGCTTGAATGAGCTTAGCAGTTTTAATTCTATGTCCCAGAGGATTTTTCGTTCTTGTTGGCTATTATGACGTCCAGTTATCTTGCTTGAATGAGCTTAGCAGTTTTATTTCTATGTCCCAGAGGATTTTTCGTTCTTGTTGGCTATTATGACGTCCAGTTATCTTGCTTGAATGAGCTTAGCAGTTTTATTTCTATGTCCCAGAGGATTTTTCGTTCTTGTTGGCTATTATGACGTCCAGTTATCTTGCTTGAATGAGCTTAGCAGTTTTATTTCTATGTCCCAGAGGATTTTTCGTTCTTGTTGGCTATTATGACGTCCAGTTATCTTGCTTGAATGAGCTTAGCAGTTTTATTTCTATGTCCCAGAGGATTTTTCGTTCTTGTTGGCTATTATGACGTCCAGTTATCTTGCTTGAATGAGCTTAGCAGTTTTATTTCTATGTCCCAGAGGATTTTTCGTTCTTGTTGGCTATTATGACGTCCAGTTATCTTGCTTGAATGAGCTTAGCAGTTTTATTTCTATGTCCCAGAGGATTTTTCGTTCTTGTTGGCTATTATGACGTCCAGTTATCTTGCTTGAATGAGCTTAGCAGTTTTATTTCTATGTCCCAGAGGATTCTTCGTTCTTGTTGGCTATTATGACGTCCAGTTATCTTGCTTGAATGAGCTTAGCAGTTTTATTTCTATGTCCCAGAGGATTTTTCGTTCTTGTTGGCTATTATGACGTCCAGTTATCTTGCTTGAATGAGCTTAGCAGTTTTATTTCTATGTCCCAGAGGATTTTTCGTTCTTGTTGGCTATTATGACGTCCAGTTATCTTGCTTGAATGAGCTTACCAGTTTTATTTCTATGTCCCAGAGGATTTTTCGTTCTTGTTGGCTATTATGACGTCCAGTTATCTTGCTTGAATGAGCTTAGCAGTTTTATTTCTATGTCCCAGAGGATTTTTCGTTCTTGTTGGCTATTATGACGTCCAGTTATCTTGCTTGAATGAGCTTAGCAGTTTTATTTCTATGTCCCAGAGAATTTTTCGTTCTTGTTGGCTATTATGACGTCCAGTTATCTTGCTTGAATGAGCTTAGCAGTTTTATTTCTATGTCCCAGAGGATTTTTCGTTCTTGTTGGCTATTATGACGTCCAGTTATCTTGCTTGAATGAGCTTAGCAGTTTTATTTCTATGTCCCAGAGGATTTTTCGTTCTTGTTGGCTATTATGACGTCCAGTGATCTTGCTTGAATGAGCTTAGCAGTTTTATTTCGATGTCCCAGAGGATTTTTCGTTCTTGTTGGCTATTATGACGTCCAGTTATCTTGCTTGAATGAGCTTAGCAGTTTTATTTCTATGTCCCAGAGGATTTTTCGTACTTGTTGGCTATTATGACGTCCAGTTATCTTGCTTGAATGAGCTTACCAGTTTTATTTCTATGTCCCAGAGGATTTTTCGTTCTTGTTGGCTATTATGACGTCCAGTTATCTTTCTTGAATGAGCTTAGCAGTTTTATTTCTATGTCCCAGAGGATTTTTCGTTCTTGTTGGCTATTATGACGTCCAGTTATCTTGCTTGAATGAGCTTAGCAGTTTTATTTCTATGTCCCAGAGGATTTTTCGTTCTTGTTGGCTATTATGACGTCCAGTTATCTTGCTTGAATGAGCTTAGCAGTTTTATTTCTATGCCCCAGATGATTTTTCGTTCTTGTTGGCTATTATGACGTCCAGTTATCTTGCTTGAATGAGCTTAGCAGTTTTATTTCTATGTCCCAGAGGATTTTTCGTTCTTGTTGGCTATTATGACGTCCAGTTATCTTGCTTGAATGAGCTTAGCAGTTTTATTTCTATGTCCCAGACGATTTCTCGTTCTTGTTGGCTATTATGACGTCCAGTTATCTTGCTTGAATGAGCTTAGCAGTTTTATTTCTATGTCCCAGAGGATTTTTCGTTCTTGTTGGCTATTATGACGTCCAGTTATCTTGCTTGAATGAGCTTAGCAGTTTTATTTCTATGTCCCAGAGGATTTTTCGTTCTTGTTGGCTATTATGACGTCCAGTTATCTTGCTTGAATGAGCTTAGCAGTTTTATTTCTATGTCCCAGAGGATTTTACCACGTTTCATTTGCAATATTGACCACGGTTTCGGTTTGTACCATTTATATGGACGTTAAAAGTGCAGTCGTTTGTACAGTTCACTGTGAACTACCTTTCCAACCAAGTCATGTCTGCTTTTGCATTCACTTATTGCCTCGGTTGCTGCATTCCTTTACGGTATAGTTTACCGTTTCGCATATTATTATTTACTCTGTATGAGTTCTCACACAGATCATAATCAGTGATTGCTCACTGAAATAGCTGGTGGTGTGGCCTAGAGTCTGAGTGACAACAAGTCTCTCTACATTTCCAGTACACTCCACTTTATCCGATAACCATTGATTTTTCTCTGGTCATGCCTTCTCAATATCCCAATATTATAGGTCTGCTTAGCGCTCACCATACTCGGTCATTCTGTCTTCCGTGACCCTTCACAACAATGTGTGCGTGATCAACTGATGCTGATGCAAACAACGCATGTGTTTTTGTGTGTGTGGGGGGGGCAATTCTTTTCAGATTAAAAAAAAATCACATTAAACTTCTACGTGGCTAGTTAGCGTTCCTAGTTTACATGAGTTGGTTTCCGCATTCAAGGATATTTCTGAAAATTTCAGCTGTTTTTATCATTGCCGGTTGTTGTACAGTTTCGGTCTTCCCTTTTATTCCAATTTCTCCTCGTAGTCGCTTTTCCAATTTTTTTTAGTGCTGTTTCTAGTGCTCTCAAGATTATTGGTATCATGTTAACTTACTTGATGTTCTATATAACTTTCATTTCTGTGGCAAGTTCCAAGTATTTGTTTTGTTTTAATGTCTTATTAATCTTTACTCTGTGGTCTGCTTGGATGTCAAACTCTACCATTTGACATTATTTTTCTTGCTTGTCGAATATTTTGACATCCGGTCTTTTTGCTTGGAGGAGTTTATCTGTTTGTATCTTCATGTCCGAGAGCATTTTTTCATTTTCGTTTTCCAGTATTGTCTTTGATTTGTGTATTGTATCATTAGGCTGCATTTTGAACACTCAGTTCTTTGCATAGTTCTCAGTGTATTGCTTTCTCCACGGCCGTGTCTATGTTTGTATTATTTTTAGTCTTGTTTGTTGCATCGACTAATTATGTGATTTACTGTTTCGTCTTTGTCCACGGTGTCTACATTTACTGTTTTCCTGGGTTTGGGCTATTTTAACTTTGATATAGTTTGTGCTAATTGCATTGGTCGGTGCAGCTCTCAGTAGCGATTCGGTTACTCTATAAAAGTATGCTTTTTGTAGTAATGCCCAGGTTTTTCTTGATTCTTTTCCCTTGTCATTCTTATTAATCGCTGTTTCTTTACCCACTTTTTTATCTTGTCTTTTTGTTTTATAATTTCGCTGCGCCCCTGTAAGTTCACTTTGACGTTGTGTCTTGCAACGGCAATCAGTCTTCCGTTGTTCTGGGTTATGAATTTTAAAAATTATTTGTTTGTGTTATACTTACAAATCCTCATACCCCTGTTCTCTTTTTTAGTAGAGTCGGTCAGTATCATCCTTCGGGTGCATTGAACGTGGTCATTAGTTTTTCTTTATATTTTAATCAATATCCCTAAATAATTATTTTGTCAAACCTATGAATGACCATAATATTCTATTAGTGAATTGTCCAGGTGTTTATTCCTTTTACTAGATTTCTACAACATAATTTAGTTTTTAATAGTTTTTTTGTTCTTCTCAGGTATTGCCTTCTACTCTTCTCTTCCATTTCTGTTGATTTGATAGTGTCTGCTTTCAGGATTTCAACATATTTGTAGGTATCATGTTCGCCAAGCGCCCTCATCTCCTCTCAGTTTGGTAGTTTCATGTCATCCGCTGTCTCCAAGCTTTGCTTTTTCATCTCGAGCAATTCACAGTTTTTCATTCCGAATTCCATTTCAGTTTCGTGATCGAAGATTATGGTCGTGTTTATCAGCTTTTCTGTTTTTTTTTCTTTTCGTTTTTTTTTTGCAAAAAAAAATAGAAACATGAAGTTGTTCTGTGTCTGCAAACGTGTATTCGGCATCACATTTCAAGAGCATGTTGTTCAGTTTCATTCTGTTTTATTTAATTATTTAAAATTGTTGCAATTTTAATCTTTTTAAAAATAATAATATATAATATAATCTGTCCTCTTACTGTTACATGATTTTTCAGCTAAATATTCTTCAAAGCTATGAAACAAATACCATTTTTAGAAAATTTACTGATTAAAATTGTACTCTTTTAGTCTACGAGGCCAAATGATTTTATTTTTGAACAATTAATTTTAAAATGTGTAAAGTCTGAATGATTTACTTTTGTGGCATAAAATTAATCACTTATAACGAACTTTGCTAATCGGACGATCTCAATTTTTTTAATGAGCACGGAAGTTGATAACGTACGTATGAAGATGAAGTGGCTTATCATATTATTAAATACATTATTATTGCTAATAATAATAATAATAATAATAATAATTATAATAATAATAATAATAATAATAATAATAATAATAATAATAATAATAATAAACGCCTCTAACTGTATTCTTGAAGTCCTGTTTCTCTGTCCCAAATCGTATCAAACTATATAACCTTGAATGCGGAAACCAACTCGCATAAGTTACAAAGGGTAACCAGTCACAAAGAAATTTACAACAGGCAGTAAACAAAACCACACGAAGAACAGCACAACACGAACCAATGAACAGAACTTGCAAGAAACATCACGTCATAATCTCTCCCCCCCCAATAAATTACACCGGCCTCAGCTAACACCACACAAAAATGAACGAAAAAACAGAAATTACAAAACACACTATAAGCTCTCTACCTTCCCTCCCCATCCCCCCAAAAAAAATAAAAAAATAAAAAAATAAAAATGGCGCCGGCCTAGGCTGACACCAGACAAAATATTTCTAGAGAGTCGAGGAGGATGAGAAGACCGAGGATAGACAGCACAAACCAGACCTCCACTGGAAAAGTGCAGAGAATGCTGGGACCTTAGGGAGGCTAACTGCCACCCAAATCCCAGAGAAGACTAATTTTCCTTACCAGCGAGAAATCAATGGTAAGCGGCTGTTGCGATACCGCAAGGTTATTTGCGGTCATTATCGAAAAGAGGTGAATAATACATGAAATCTGGGGAGGCTTGTTGTCAGTCAGACTCCAGGAAATACCACTGCTCATTGTCGGTGAGCAATAACTAACGATGTCCTGTGTGAGAACACCTAGTGAGTACAAATAATAATAATAAACGCCTCTAACTATATTCTTGAAGTTCTGTTTCTCTATGTCCCAAACCGCATCAAACGTCGAATACACTATCTCGTCACATAAATAACATCATACGCCACCCGTTTTACAAGTATTTCGATTGAATGTGCTCCGATGAACTTACTGCACTAGTACCCTCAACGAAATAGCTTCTTTTCTCTGACAGCTTTCCTTTGGAATTGCCTTCCTGCTCCCTGTTTCACCGACCATACCAGCACGCAGAAATTACAAATATCTTGCTGCCGCACTTGCCATACATTACCTCTCTTCTCACTAAATCTGACCACTATCACAGTAGTCTCTTAAGTCTAATTTGCAATTGAATGAAAGTTTTTTTCAAAATTCAATCATACATACAAACTATACGTTCATCCTCTAAAGAATATACGGCTTCAAACTTAATGACTTACAAAAAAGTTCCGAGAAAAATGTCTTTATTTTTTCATCCAATCCCCATGAACTGCGAAACAATCAATAAGTCAAACTGATTATGAAACCCGTCGCGATTCTTGAATTCCATTATTTAGTTTCTAATTTTTTATAGTATTTCATTTTGGAATTCATTAAATATATTCAATTTTTCCATTTGTATCAACGTCATTAAGGGCCAATGATACTAGCTTACCTCTAACTGACATGGAGTCAGTTAGTTTGAAAAAAAGAAAAAACCTACAGCCTAATCAGAAATGTTATGAATATCTTATAATTGAATATTCAGAAAAAAGAATATAATTGGACATGCCAAAATCACCGATACAAATATGATCTGATTACACCGACACACAGACACCCTCTTTCATACACATACATATATTATATATATATATATACATATTATATATATATATATATATATATATTATATACATACACATACAGATTAACGGCAGAGTTATAACATTTCAAGGGCCATTCTATAAGTGGAGATTCTGACCAAAATATACTCAATCACTACACACACGAAGATGACCGGAAATATAAAAGTCAATCGCCCCATTAGAGATAATATAATTATTTTGGCTCCGATGGGGCGATTTTGCTGAAACACAGTTGCAGTTTTGTAAGTAAAACGAATGTGTATATATATATATATATATATATATATATATATATATATATATATATATATATATATATATACATATATATATATATAATAGTAAATTAAATTTTTTAATTATTTGACCTACGTACGACGCTGTTTCGAGCTTACGGCTCTCATCAGCACAGGGTGCGAATCTAGTTTACAGTGACGCCTTAGATTTGTAAGGATTCACGTAGTCCTTGGAGTCAGGAGAGATTGCCACGTGATTACGAAGAAATTAAGTGATATTTACACAGAAAGCGGCCAGTATAAATATCAAGACATCCGATTAAACTCAACGACAGATCGGAGTATTGCCCTGGGGCCCCTAGGTGAATGCTCTACTTTCAGTTTGAAAGGGTCTTCTTATATATATATATATATATATATATATATATATATATATATATATATATATATATATATATATGTGTGTGTGTGTGTGTGTGTGTTTGTTTGTGTTGGGACTATGCATCGCAATCGAAATCGGGAATCGTAAAAATCCGAACTAATGTGGACCTGATTTACGATTCGAAAAATGATTCTTTTAATTTTCAAAAACTTGATTTCTCATTGTTTATACTGATGATGGATATTTGTTGTTTTTACACTACCAGTAACCCTAAAATCTATAGTTTATAAGACCATCAAAATACGATGCAAATTAATTTTATTTGTGTAAAAATAATGAAAATTTACATTAAGTTAACTTTAAAAGAATGCAGTTGATTTACAAGGTTCCGAAGACTGTTTAAAAATTAAATAAAACATTTTGTCAAGAAAATTACTGACAAATGGAATTAATAATTAAATTAAAAGTAACTTATTAAAATACGTTTTAATTTGTTCGTAATTTATTTATTTTATGCTGTTAGGCATTTGTCTATTGCGTTCTGGTGTGTTGTCCGGTTGGCTTTGTCTGGTTCCTCGACATTGGGAAAACGTCAAAAGAGATGGACACAGAGTGTAACAAACATTTTGAACATGTTGA
This sequence comes from Sepiola atlantica, assembly GCA_963556195.1. Lineage (NCBI taxonomy): Eukaryota > Metazoa > Mollusca > Cephalopoda > Sepiida > Sepiolidae > Sepiola > Sepiola atlantica. The sequence goes on from OY744536.1 coordinate 28,379,477, forward strand.
AAGTTTAATTAGGGTCAAATGAATTTAACGATTTTCACGAGTCTGTGCGAGTACACACCTTTGCGGCAGTCCTTATTTTATTTTGAGTTTTCTTGTCTGAACTAGTTGCAAAAAATGCTGTCATTGTCGCAAAATGCAACAATAGTAATAGTAACAGAAACAGCAACAAAATCAACAGCAACAACAATAACAGCAATATTAAGAGCAATAGCAACATCAACAGAAACAGCAACAAAAGCAACATTTACAGCAACAATAACAATAACATAAATAGTAACCGCAACAGCAACAACAGCAACAGCAGCAAAAGCAACAACAAAAGCAACAACAACAGCAACAAAAACGGCAACAGCTACAAAAGCAACACTACAATAGCAACACTAACAGCAAGAGCAACAGCAACATACATAGCACAAGCAACAACAGCAACAGCAACAATGGCAACAGTAGCGGCAAAAGCAAATGAAACAGTAAAAAAAGCAACACTAACAGCAACAGCAATAGTACCAGCAACAGCCGCAAGAGCAAGAGCAACAGCCACAGCAACAACAATAACAGCAACAAAAACAAAAGCAACAGTTACAGTAACAACAACAGCAACCGCAAAAGCAACAACACGACAGCAACAGCAACAACAGCAATAGCTGCAACAGCAATAGCTGCAACAGCAACGGATGCAACATCTGTCAATCTGTCTGTCAGAGAATAGACACATTATATCTCTATCTGTCCATCCATTTTACTTAATAAATAAATACATAGACCCTATACTAATCATAAATCAACCTTCTGAGCATGTTGTAAAGTTAAACATTAAACATAAAAAGAATATACAGCGAAAGGAATATTGATTTATTGAAAATCGCTAGATTTTCAGTCGACAGAATTTGGAGTGATTGAATAATTCGTGAATGGCATAGGTCAGAAGAAGCCATAACAATCAATCAGAATTAAACCTGAACGCGAGGCACTTACACGCAATCATCATACTTTCTATAAGCAGACCTTTACTGCAGCAACGTCTATCAGCTTCCCCCCCCCTGATTTCATATGTTGGTTTAGGCTTCCTTTCGATCTTGAGCGGTCATCTGCAATGCTCTCTTAAGACCCAATATTGATTTTAATCGCCTTCATGTCTCGCCTCGCAACATCTTTGTATCTGAGTTATGGGCGGCCAGTGGACCTCCTCCCAGATGCCAGCTCTCCATACAGGATGTTTTTTTGGAATGCACCAATCCTCCATGCGGTGAACATGGCCGAACCAGTGTAGTCTGCGTTACCTGACGAGGGTGAACATGCTTGGAAGGCTTGTGCGAGATACGACCTGTATGTGTTGGACATCTTATCCTGCCAAGATATGCCAAGGATGCGGCGGAGGCTTCGCAGGTGGAAGATGTTGAGGCGCCGCTTCCGTCTGGCGTGGGTGGTCCACGACTAGCTTCCGTGCAGGCACAACCAGTTCTGCTCCAGCCGAGCAGACAGCCAGGACAACTAGGCTGCATCAGCCATTGTCAACTCTGACCGACGGAATACTCCTTCTCCTCTTCCTCCTCCTACTACTATTAGTAGACTGCCAAGCGTACCTTTAAAACAAATAGAAATAAAAACAAAAATAATTTCTCACTTTCCTACTCAGAAAATGCATTATATCTCTTAAGTTATTTCAAATTAGGTTATTACTAACATTGTGTAAACTTTTATATGTGAATGTAAATCTTATTGTCATCTCCATAACTTTGTCTCGGGTTTCTTCAAGAAATTATTCTTTCCGATATTCGGATTGTACTTTCGCGCCTAAAACATTCGTGACAATCTTCCCACATGTATGAAAGATTCATAACACAATAACTGAAACGATCATATTCCGTCGTTGTTTACGAAACGTGCGTATGATTGTACAGCAAATAAATGTTTACGAAACGTGCGTATGATTGTACAGCAAATTAATGTTTACGAAACGTACGTATGATTGTACATCAAATTAATGTTTACGAAACGTACGTATGATTGTACAGCAAATAAATGTTTACGAAACGTGCGTATGATTGTACATCAAATTAATGTTTACGAAACGTACGTATGATTGTACATCAAATTAATGTTTACGAAACGTACGTATGATTGTACGGCAAATAAATGTTTACGAAACGTGCGTATGATTGTACATCAAATTAATGTTTACGAAACGTACGTATGATTGTACGGCAAATAAATGTTTACGAAACGTACGTATGATTGTACAGCAAATAAATGTTTACGAAACGTACGTATGATTGTACATCAAATTAATGTTTACGAAACGTACGTATGATTGTACAGCAAATAAATGTTTACGAAACGTGCGTATGATTGTACATCAAATTAATGTTTACGAAACGTACGTATGATTGTACGGCAAATAGTTTAAATATATTCCATTAACCAGTTCAGTTCCGGCTTAAAATATTATTGTCATTAAAATACTTTACTGATCTTCGCGGAGGTGATCTGCCAGTCAACCAGTTTTTCTCTGTTTAAAGGCGTTTGAAACGTACTTAATAAAAAGGGCAAGGTGACTCCTCTACTTGTATTGCGTCAAATTGACTATTTACAAGACATTTTAAGTAGCCATTGGACCAGGGTACTGAAAATGTTAAAAAAGACCTGTAACAAAATATCGATTTGCAAAGATGTGAAAATGCTTTCGGCATTCGACAGTTTCAGGTGTTTTTGCCGAAATTGTGAAAGTAATGAACCACGCGGGGATGTGGGATGCTGATCTCGTCTATAACTACTGGCCTGGTGTTTATGCCTGATTATAAGCATGGATACGCAATCTACGGTGGTATGTCTACCTCAGCTTGCTTGATCGTCGGGCTTCTTGCAACCCTGGCGAAATATCTTGAAATATCTGGTTACTGTACTCTGATAAAATATGCCTAACCTTTTGCAGAGAAAATATTCTTGGTTTCTTTCGCGGCGTTACGATTCAGTTCGTACCTGTAGGTAGGTGTTCCCGAATTAACCTACCCTGCACTTTCATCCGTGTGACTTTCAAAGCACATACGGACTGAGGCCATTTACAAAGTGGCAGAGCGTAATCTGTAATTGTGCATCCAATCACAGCGGGATAGTTGCACGTAATATGCACGCCACAAGCTTGCACATCTGCAAATATTTTAAAACTTTTGACTCACTCTTTTATTTTGTATGAATTTCAATTACCTTCGAGAAGCACACGTCATGAATAATTCATGTGGTTTATAACATTTCGAGATCGTTATACTGTTTGTTTCTTTTTTGTACTTACGTTTGTTTTTTTTTTGTACTTACGTTTTTTTTTTGTACTTACGGCTTGTCATCGAGAACGCGTAACTGATCTTTCTGCGGAGAGAAATGGAAGTTAGTTATTGACATAATATAATAAAGGATTGTGTAATAAATTCTGAAAAGAATCGGCAATCATAAAAATTGATTGTATTGTTCACTATACCTACCTCGTATGATTCTACTGTATAGAAGCTGTCCAAAAATTGTTACAATTTCGGTTAAGTATTCTATTAAAGAATCAAGCAATTCCTTGAGATCTCATACTTCGTAAAAAGTTAATTATAGATCTATTACCAATGGAGATTTGGTATCCGTTTGTCTAAAGTTGAAACGTTACTAGTACTTTTATATTTGAAGCCGAAACTATTAAAATATTTTAACGGTCATTTAAGTTTACTATAGTCTTTCGGACAAATGTAATCTTTTAAATGCTTAAATCAAGTGGGTAGTATAATACATGTTTTGTTTTCATTATACCCCCACCCCCAGGTATTGTCTCCTCCTTTTAAGGGAACGTGTGTTTATCTGTTTTGTTATCATGATACCATCTTCCCAAGCATCACTTCATCCTTTTTAAGTGTTGGTGCATTATCTTGCTTAATCAAGTATGATTTGCCATAAAAAATTAAATAATATATATATATATATATATATATATATATATAAAGAAAATCACTTGTTTTTATCTTACTTCTCGACGCCGACATATTTCCATTTCTAGCATTATGATAGCCTTCTAATATTCTTGTATACACACACACACTCACCCCCCCCACATATATATATATATATATATATATATATATATATATATATATATATATATATATATATATATATATATATATATATATTTGTGTAATTAGGCAGCATTCCTTCTCTTTTACATGTTTGGTTAAACAGGAGCGCCAGCTTCTGTTTATTTATTTTTCGATTCGTTTTTTTCGATTCGTCGCACGACTGATTTGGTATTGTCGTCCATGTTGACTTGTTTACGAAGAAACCAGAAATGCATTATAATTGATTTAATCTCGTAATAGGTTTCTTATTTAGTACTTTTTTATTAATATAATAATTGGAAAAGATGGTACTTTTGTAGTTTCCGGACAGGGTTGAAATAATAACATTATTTAGAAAGCCATTCTAAAAATAGGGAAGAGGGCTTTGCCTAACAATTTAATAAATAAAATATATCATAAAAATTAATTTAACTTGAGAATCTGATCTAAAAAACAAGCCGGTTAGTAAACAGCACAAGTTCTAAAAAGATAACACAAAGAGTGTTCTTTTTGGTTGGGGGGAGTAGCCCCGGATTTACAACTAAATCCCCCGCAAAAACGGTTCTAAATTCTATTTTCAATCGATATTTATTTAATAATTACTGAATTTTCCTACTTTGACAAAATTGACGAATTTTCCTTTGTAGGATTTTCTATTGCCGAATTTTTAATTGCAGAATTTTTAATTGCAGAATTTTTAATTGCAGAATTTTTAATTGCAGAATTTTTAATTGCAGAATTTTTAATTGCCGAATTTTTAATTGCAGAATTTTTAATTGCAGAATTTTTAATTGCAGAATTTTTAATTGCAGAATTTTTAATTGCAGAATTTTTAATTGCAGAATTTTTAATTGCAGAATTTTTAATTGCAGAATTTTTAATTGCCGAATTTTTAATTGCAGAATTTTTAATTGCAGAATTTTTAATTGCCGAATTTTTAATTGCAGAATTTTTAATTGCAGAATTTTTAATTGCAGAATTTTTAATTGCCGAATTTTTAATTGCAGAATTTTTAATTGCAGAATTTTTAATTGCCGAATTTTTAATTGCAGAATTTTTAATTGCAGAATTTTTAATTGCAGAATTTTTAATTGCAGAATTTTTAATTGCAGAATTTTTAATTGCAGAATTTTTAATTGCCGAATTTTTAATTGCAGAATTTTCGTCACACCGCGGTAAACACAAGGTCGATTTTTAATCTGTTGAAAATCCAGATCCCTAAAAAATGGAACTCTGGATTGTAACAAAAATGAACATTTCTCATTCACTGACCGAAGACAAAAAAGATGAAGTGTAGTTCTACAACAGATACTACACTTTGCAATATTTATTTGCACAAAAAATACAAAATTATACAAAAACTGATACTACATTTTGCTCTTAGTGAAAAGGCCAAGAAAATATGTAACCGTTCTAGTTACATTTTTGTATTGCCACTTGGATCATAGGTTATTGAAAGAGTTAAGTGATTTAGGGGGGCTGTTTCCACATGGACTTAGGGTTAGTGGTAGGATTAATGGATTTTTTATCCCACCAAAAAACAACACAATTTATATCGCTTTGCAAAAAATATGGTTATATGCTCTTAAAACGCTATCCCGATAACGATCGGTCAGAAATAGGGGATACTTTTACGTTAAATTTATATGCAAAACTCTAAATTCTGAAATAATTGTTTTTCTTCTCCAACACGTAATCGCCTAAAAAAGGATAACATCATTTTTGTTAAGGAGATGGGGGACTGAGTGTATCTATCTACAAATTTATCAACAATTATTTAAATATAACAAGTTAAAATATTCTTTAAAGTCTTCCAGTACGATATAAAAATATATGTATACTGTTATTATAAAGTATGTATAAAGTATTATTTATTCATATAAATATTTTTTAAAGTTTCCACAAAAAAGCATATAGGAAAAGCCAAGTTTCAATTTCATAGGGAATATCTTTGCTTTCATCGTAAAGAAAACAATACGAAACTAATAGAAAAAAGATACACATATTTATGGTTTAACATCTTCAACATACCCAAGAGTTAATATTTTCAATATAGCCAATTTTTCTTCATTTCCGTCATTAATAATAAAAATGTTCAATTTAGAATTTGTTTGGCTATTTTTCCTCTAAAAGTGTGGCTTCAGTTTTCAGTTTGGCCTTTTTGGCTTTTTTTCCTGCAAAATTTAGCTTTTTAATTTTTCTACTAAAAGTCACACAGCTCTGTTTCCATGAGACTAGTCTTTTTAATACTAATATATTTAGAATCAGCTCATTGAGTTCTATCTTTCTATTTTTCCATCCTTAAATTATATTTATAATTTTAAAATGTCGAGTTAAAGGGCATGAGGACCGTTACTCAATTAGCATTTTTGTCAATTTAAGCTCAACCCTTCCATATCTTAAACTCCTTTCGAGATATCTATATTTTTAGATTCCTAGTACTGTTTGCTACATTTTCGGTATATAAAAAATATTTGTTTTAAATAAAACAAGTTATAGTTATTCAAAGTCAATGGGGGCGGGGGGCGTTATCCTACACGCTGATCACCACACATATTTTGAATAACACTTTTTTTACTGGACCAAATTTGTATTTCTCTATATTCAAGAAACTGCATCAAGTTTGGATGAAAACTGAATTAATGACGAGCCCAAGAATTCGTAACGATTGGTTAAATGTCGACCGTAAGCATATTATCTACACACTGCCGTATGTGTGTGTATGTATGTGTATGTATGGGTGTGTCTGTGTATGTATATATTTATATATATATGTATATATATGTGTGTATAAGTATGGGTATATATGTGTGTATGTGCGTATGTATGTGTGTATATGTATATATATATAATGATTTTATATTTTATATTTTACATTTTATATTTTTTATATAGCTGATATATATTTATATATATTTTTATATTTTTATACCTATTAATAATATTGTCAAAATTTTCTTAAATCTTCTTATTAGTATTATCAAATAATCAAGTGATTTATTTTAATTAATAAAATAAGCTATGGATAATATTACTAATTATTTTCTTAAATTTTATTATTATTATTATTATTATTATTATTATTATTATTATTATTATTATGATTATTATTATTATTATTATTATTATTATTATTATT
>OY744536.1:28391703-28486703 GCA_963556195.1 Sepiola atlantica
ACTTCCTCCGCACCTCTCAAAAAGGAAGAGGTAATGCTTAGGAGGATGGTGTCATGATAACAGAGCAGACACTACACTGTGTCACTGAATTGAGCATTTAAAGACAGTACATTAGTCTGTAATAGTATATACTACACTATTTCATAATGATAGTATAGTTTTGGCTTCAGACAAACAGCCAGCCAGCCAGACAGAGAGACAGATACACAATCTCTTGTATTAATACATAACATCCTAATTAAAATAGTACAAAATATTAACAAAACAAGCGCATACTCAGCCCATCACAAGTGAGGGCTGAAGTTGACTACCCATCTCTTTCCTATGATTTCTCTTTCTCCTGGCTCCACGTCCTCTCCCGCCTCCTACTGTTTTATGATTGTTATTATCTGATTACTCCATACATATTCCTTCTATATAGCCTACTACTTTAACGCAGCTTTCAAATGTATACACGAGATAATTCACTGTTTTATAATACACACTATAAAACATTCAAAAGAAAGAACTTTAATGCTTACTGAAGAGAACTTGAATGCCTACTAGACACTTACCTCAAATGTCTAAGATCTCTTTGTGCAGGTGTTTGTCCGGACAACCTGACATGAGGATGTTTCCTCTTACAATTAAAGCCTGACTAAACATTCAAAATAACATAGTGTTCGAAGTCCAAATACGGTTCCCTCTGTATGGATAACCAACACTGGCTTATGCGAGAAATGGTAGTAACAGCACTAAGCTGGATACTCCACCAGACTAGATGAATTCTTGTGCTAGAATCTGGTGAGACTAAAAGACCACAAGAAAGATATACTATAACATATTTAGCTGGTCAATTGGGGAGAGGAAAATTAATATTCTTAACTTCTTTACAAACTTGACGTTTGACAAGGAGAGGATACCTTTAATGGAATGTTCGAATATCTATGTATTTTATATAGAGATCAAGTGCTAGCCCCAGAAAAGGGCCCCTCGATTTCCAGGAAATTCGACTGAAGTAAAATAAAACAATAGAAAATGTCAGCCGAAGAAGAAAAGAAATTAGTAGAAACAAGATAGCTAAATGCTTTATAACGAATGTTAATATTAAACTGTATTGCGACAACCATATTATTGAGTGTCCAGGTAGGTGACGGTGGCTAAGTGGTTAACGACTCTGACTGACAACCTGGGTGTGCAAAATTCAAATCCAGTTCAGTTCACAGAAATATTTTTAATTAGAATGTTCGCAACATTCACGTGGTCCCTCTCGTAAGAACCTGCTATCATCGTCTTCTTCTTCTTCTTCTTCTTCTTCTTCTTCTTCTTCTTCTTCTTCTTCTTCTTCTTCTTCTTCTTCTTCTTCTTCTTCTTCTTCTATATAAAGTAGAGACGATTTTCCCCCTGTAACTTCTCGGAGAATAGGAAAATAACCACATGAACCACAGGCTACTAAACTCACCATTACATTACACTTATTCACTCGAGCGTGCTTTAGTAACATTGTTATTATTTTTTTCCAACTAACACTAAATATTACATTTGGCCCACTATATACGGCTCTCGGACAAACCAACTCCATATAGGTGGTAGCAAAAACCTTTCTCCATAACAATTCTGTACTATGACTACACTCATCGACACCGGGTACTAATAAACACAGTTTAATTTTCACAAAACACCGGTTCTTATTTATTATTTGCCTAGTATTAATTTAACACGCATGCCAATAATCAAGCTTAGGTTAATTGGCCAATTTTCACATGTATATGTAACCCGAAACAGTGGCACAATCGGTAAGAAGGTAAGTTTAATGATCATCAGTTTTAGCGTTCGATCCCATTCTACTCTATCACTTTCTTCTTTTTCTTTAAATTTAAAACATTCGCCAACACGGTAGACGGAGGAGAAAAAACAATAGGCCGTTTCTTTTTTTATTCGACGTCATGTAGTACTTTCTCCCGTGCAACGCCGGGCGACGGGTTCCGCTAGTTTGAAATAAAAATATATCGGAGAAACCAATGTCAACAATGGAGTCTATAGAATCATAAAAAACAAACTACTGATGAGTGTCTCAAATACAACATTAATAGTAGGGATTTAGAAGTTATAACCAAAACGAAAATATTTATAATAGCGATATTATAAAATATTCAGAAGATGATCTCGCAAAGAAATTGTAAAACCAGAACATATTATTATTAAAGGGGTTATTGTTTATTCAAACATAACATTAAATAACCGATGCAGCAATCGTATCTAACGGTTGAAAAACGATATAACCGAGCGAGGCAACAGTCGCTTTCAAGAAGGAGAAGTGTTATACAAATTCAAATAAATTAATAGAGAAATGTAATGAAATATTGAGAAGACATTATCACAAGACAAGACCGACAGCAGACAAGCACCTTCGCCTGACGTTTCTGACAATTTCCCCGCTGCTTCCAACCATTTAATTCCCAATCAATTTGAAGCATGGCAGGAGAGAAGTATACGTTTATAGCTCCTTTTGGCTGTTAATACGGACGGGTCTTGGCCTCTATAATCGTCGTTCGCGAACAACATGCCACCCGCACCGCCAAGCAAGGGAGAGGCAGAATTCTTAACATGGACAGTCCATGAAAGTGAGTGAGGAAAAGAAATGAAAAAAGAAGAAAAAGGAGAGAATAATGATAAACTGAACATTAGTGCCGACGTAGAAGAGGGGTAATATAAGGGGTAGAAAATAATACAGGTCTGTGTGGAAAGGGGAGACAACGAAAAGAAGAAAGTATAAAGTAAGGGAGAGGAGCAGGAGGAGGAGAGATAGCGGTTGATAAACGAGACTAGTGTTGCGTGTTCGTACGTCAACGATGAATACTTTCAGCTATTTACGGATGATTAATAAGTATACAGTAAGTAGTACATTAGCCACTCAAAGAAAAGTTGTACTGAGACAACAATTTATATAAAATAATTACAAGCAAATAAGTTTTTGTATGAATTATAAGTTCTTCAAGCGTGTGCGTAGCAGGCATAAACATTAACGCTTCTTTTCTCTTGCGGAGGTTGTTTGGTCACATGATAACAAATAGGACTCCAAAGCGTAGTAATTTCGACCGGGCCTTTGAAGAACTACATCGAAACCTTACAGGTTTTGCAGGTCAGGCACCCCCCTGAGACCTTGAAAGAAAGACGTTCTCTTTCCCGCCCTTGTCAACTTGACCCCGATTAAGGCTATCCTTACTCAAAGACATACTGCCAAATAAAATACCTTCGGCAGCCGACGTTTGATCTTCTATTATTCCTTCCTTCACTGTCTAAACTTTTAGCATCAACACCAACGTTGTAGCTAATCATATAAACACATATCGTTTCTTATTTATAGAATGCCCTTGCGTTTTTTTATTTCTTTGGCCACCCTTTTGTTATGTTGAATAACAGGTTTATAACATTGTAATGTCGGAATCTCTGGCGTTGTAGAACAGTTCACCTGTTGATCCCGCGAACGGGGCGATGTTTCGTTTCTATTCGAGAACCCCAACTGGAGGGGGAACTATTTGTACTAACCGTGCGTCTCTTTCTTGTTTCACCGCCGCGCCGCCACCCGATATCTCTGCAGGTGTTTTGTGTCGCTGCTGCTATCTGTATGTCGCTTCGCCCCGCGTCATAATTTCGCTTTCTTTTTCCATCGTCCTGGCGGTTTCTTCGTAAGCTGAAATCAAGTCTTTTACACACAAAATATAACAAATCTTCTAATTAGTTTGATCCATTTATTGGTATTAGCTTGTCGACACTGAAGCAGTTACGTTGTAGTGGAGCGAGAAGCTTACGCTAGTTAATTTCCTTATTACTTGTAAAGGAAGGAAGAGGGGTACTGCGTCTGGCTCTCATTTTTGGGGATCCGAAATCCCCTAGCTTATGTAATCGCTACATGGCTAGGACAAGTTGACCCGTCGGCTTCCAAGTCCAAACTCAAAATCTCACTGGTATTATTTGTGGATGTCTCAGAAAATGTTCCACACAAACATCCCGGTACAAACCTTTTGTAATCAAATATCGTCCGGTCTGCGTGCATCCTACATTCTCTTTTGAATATTTTATAACTGACAATTTTGAATGCCGATAAATATAAGAATATAAGTAACTCTTTAAATATATTTGTGATCCATAAAAAAACTGCCACTTCGTATAGAACGTGTAGTATAACTTGGACATTTCAAAGCAAACCTGTCAGTATACGAGAAAAAAATTGTATATGTGTTTTTGTGTCTGCGTATGTGAATGTGGAAGCGGAATGCTTTTACGGATCGAGTGATTCCAATGTGTGCGGCATGGTGTATTGTGATTTCGACATTCTAAAGTTTGGCAGAACGCTTTGTCTCCACGGGAGAATGAGCGAGTGGAGAACATAATAAACCTAACACCTGAACGATAGTCTACTACTGTTGTTTTTTATATTGACTTTGAATTTCATGAGAGTAACGAAAACGGCTAAGAAACAGGTACATTTAGAAAAATCAAGACAACTTTTTGATTTGTTTAATAGTAAATGTGTTATTATTGTATTTCTATGTGAAACCGAGTGTAGTGTTTAGAATCCTATACACAAAAACAGATTTTCGTTAGATGTTTTGTTATGGGAAAAATAAACTGTCAGGTATCTCTTAAAAAATTCTTTTTTATCTTTCTGATTTATTCTGGGGATGGGGTATCCTATTGGATGGCAGACATTCACCGACTATTTCAGCCGCTCCAGCCGAGCAATCATTTAAAGATTCTAACCGTCCCTTTAAGTGCAATTGTTTGTATTTCTCTTGCACTCGGTTCACCGGGTATACTCGCCAGATAGCTTTTGAAATTCTTTTTCATTAGTCCTGTTGCTCCTATGATTACTGGTATGATGGAGATTTTCGTAAGATTCCAGTTTCTTTTCATGTCGTACATAAGACCTTGGTATTTCGTAATATTTTCCCTTTCAGCTCTGTTTAATCCTGCATCATTAGGAAAACTCACTTCAACTAGGGATGCTACTTACTCCCTTTTGTACCATATGACGATGTCAGGTTTAACAGCTCCGTTTTCTCAAAATTAAGACGAGAAGAAATAAATTATAAAATACACCCTGGGATAAAGGAATAAGTAATACACCTTTAAAAGACGGGATCCAAGAGGCCATTTCATTTACTGAAACCAGTATTTTATTTACCTCCTATCAAGGGGGTTATACACACGGTTAGGTGTGGGTTTTGATGACAGTGTTTCTGTGGAACGAAATGGATTCGAACCCGGCACACCCAGCTTTTCAGTCCGCGTCGTTAAACACTTAGCCACACCAGTACGTAATGATACACTCATCGTGAATTTTATATTCAAAATAGTGTCAACCGTCGTACCATAAATTTTTACAGAATATTCTGCTGTACAAGTAAAATTTCCGGTGATTGCGACCTTATCATTTTATTAAATTACTTTGGATATGTAGTAAGATTTAATATGTTTGTCTTTAGTTTCTTGTTTATTTGTACATTTAGCGGCATACCAGCGCTTTATCTTGATTTATTTGTAGTCGTAATTGTTCTTTCGCAGCCAGAAATGCTCTGATTTCCCGTCTGTATCCCGGTCTTATAGCGACAAGCGAAATAGATGGCCTGAAACATCCCGTGAAATGACGCTAGTCTGTCGCCGTTTATACATTCCAATAAGGATTGGTAACCATTTATACACATAAATGGAGTATTTGCTTATGACCTCTGTATTCGTAAATGATCACTAACCTTACTTGGCAGACTTACTGTCGCTTATTTAATGCAAAAATACAATAAATATTGTAAATGCTCTATTAGGTACGAGTGCTTGAATGAAATATGTTATTCTAGTAATAAATGGTTGATGTGGTTGATACCAAGTCCATGTTTTGTATACGGCGATGTCCAGAACACCACCTGCACATCAACTTTACTTCCTTCACCAGCTATTGAACTTATACCCTATAGTTAAGAATTATCCCAAACACATCGTACCCGCTAGGCCATGTGGCGTAAATACTGAAACAAGTTAATTAAAATAAAACACATCCTCTCATTATGGATTTCAGTGTTCGGACTGACTTCTTCATCTTGGCTGCCATGCTCACAACGTTTCGTCCTAGTGACACATGGCCGTGGTTCGAAAGTTGCAAGTTATCTGGAAATGCTAAGTTCAATCCTGGGCGAAGGCAGAAATACGGCGGTAAGCAGCAGTAGCAGCATCAGAACTGAAAGGAGCGGAGAATTAACGAGTGTGTCCCAGAGCTAAAAAATGGAATCCAAGCGTGGTACCCCGTGACAATAAAGGGATTGGGTTCCAGAGTCAGGCAAGACGGTTACCAAGTTCGATACAGGACACCTGATGAAGGCCGGGTATCATTTTCACGTAGCTTCATACTGAAAATTAGAACGTATTTTTCGTATATTCTTATGTTTGGAGTGATTTACGCATTTTTATTAAAATGTAAATAAAAATGATTCAGCAAATGTAAACTGTACTTTTTAATCGATCTTGGTGGTATAACATCTTCCTACAGCGCTGGTCCACCAACTCTTATCGCTTCTACTTTGGCAAGATAGAAAAATAGTCTCTGATCTATTAGGTCCGCAATGTCTACCAAGATCCAGAACCTGTCCCATCGCCGCAATGTGCCTGTTCCTGTTCTTTTTTAACAAGTACTTCCACGGAATATGCTCCGATAAACTAACTGCAGTTATATCCCCTCTAAGTAAATATCCCAGACCAGGAAGTAGGAGAGTAGAAAGTAGACTAATCGTTTAAATAACTTCGACTGCTACAAGTTTTTTCCCACACCTTCCACAGTTTACTTATTTTTTCCAACTGATACTATGTTTTCGAGTCCATAATTCATCTTTTACTAAATAAAATGATTTCATTTTATTCTTGGCCTTACATCACACACGCACCTTCCTCCCTAATGGGGTTTAATAACTCCGACAACTACTATTTAACCCCCACATTTTCTACAGTAAACTAAACTTTTCGCACGGCTACCATCTATTTATAGCTCATAATTTATCTTTTCATAAGACGCGTTTTTTAGCTTTACTCCTCCTACTGCTACAGTTTAAAATATTTTTTACTTACGTGTTATATCTTCATACCAATCACCCTGAAGAAGTTTGGAAATAAAGACGAAAGGTTGATGAATACATAAATACTATTTTTGGTTTTCCTTCTTTCATTTTACACACACACACACACACATATATATACACACACACACACACACACATATATATATATATATATATATATATATAATTCAGTTGTATTACTTCATTATTTGTCAGCTTGTCTAGTTGATTTCTGTCTTTTGCAAATATTTTCAGATCATTCATATACATGAATGGTTAATACTTTCTTTTTAATCTAACGTTTCCCTTACTGGGTATATTGTTGATTTTATCATGGCTATGATAAACAGTAGTGGTGATGGAGAGTCTCCCAGAAAAATGCGTATAATTGTGATAATTTTCTAGAATATTTTGTACATCCTGATATTTTGTACATCCTGGGGAATTTACATTTATTACACATGCTTGGGAGATCATGTCGTATTTTTTTTTGTAGTTGTCATGATTTATGTTTCTTATTGATCAATACATGGTTATTAAGGGAGTTCTAGATCTCTTAGATGTGTCGTTAAACTTTTTGCGTAAAAATCCAGTAAACTTGATTAAATATTCCATAAGTATCACGAGCACTTTAGATTGTTCGTTGAATAATCTTCAGGTGACAAAAAACAAGTGAACAAACATCTGTAGAAGTCAATTAAAAAAAACATCGAGTACGCCGTTTTTGAAGTCGTTTAATGTCCAAACAACAACTGGATACGAAATTCTCTTTTTTTTCTCCAGCTTTTTATTTATCTGCCTTTTTATCACCTGAAGATAACTGTTACTATTTATTTAGAATCATTAGTTGAGACTTCCGTTCATGAGAAATTTAAGAAAAAGTGTGTTGCATCATCCGTAACTATAAACGTCCAAACCTGTAAACTCTTATGATTTTTACTTCAATCTCAAGTTCACTGTTTTCTGAATTTTTCGATACGGACATTTCTCTCTGTCTGGATTAGTATTATTTGCGATTTGTCATCACATTATTTCAAAGTCTAAAGTTAAGAGAACATATAAAAAAAAATCCTTCACTTTATGAAACGAATCAGACAACAATTCAGAAGAATACATACTACTTACCATTGTTCTTACAAATTAAACCGGAAATCGATCGTTGATGCCCTTAGGTACAATACTGTAGCGTAAGTTAAACAGCAAATCGTGATGTAAGTTTTCGGAGTCAGAGATCCAATGACATAAGTAAATGTTATCCGGATAACTATCTTTCTCCACAGTGTAAACGTTTAGAATTGTTTTTTTGCTTATAACATTCTTTGGATTTCTCTGCGATTTTAGTGGCAATAATTTTACCAATTTTTATTAATACTCTTCGTGGCTTTCCCCTCCGTAGTTTTACCTATCTTATTTTTTATATAGTTTATATTGATCGCGTTGTGTTGTGAGTATCACAATAGCGATTCAGTTTCCCTGTGCAGGTGTCCTTTTCCGTTGCCATGCCAATGTGTTTTGTGCGCCATATATTTGTCCATTCAGCTGCTACTCTTCCAATTTCGCGTTTCTTATTACTTTTTGTTCTGTTAATCTTAGTAGAACTTTTGGCAGCAGCAAACAGCCTTTCTGTATTATGTTCAATATAATTTCAGTTGTTTTATTGAACTGTTCTTGCAAACTGTTCATTCTTTCATAGAGTTGGTAAGTTTCATCCTTCGGATGCATAACATGTCGGTTCAGAGCCTGGTGGCGGCGTCTCAGCCACAATTAATACTTCCCGCGTTTGCCCGGTCCTCACACTTGAATCGTAAAAGTAGATAGAGATACATCCTTTCCGTTCTCACATGATAATATTACAACCATACGAAATGCCTTCTATCACCCCTAAATATATAACATGCCAACGACATTCTACCTTACTAATATGTTTAAATGCTTTAATATATTAATATTTTAATTTAATACCCAAATAAAACAAAGTAATGTAATAAGCAAATACAACAAATGCATTGATGGTTAAGTTGAAATTTGATCAATTACTTCACAAACGTCCGAAGACTATTCCCATGAATGCAATAAACTACATGATATGTTCGAGTACTTTCGGATACATGTCACGACTTTTACTAGGGATGATATCAACTGTAAGGTGATCTTTAGTGTTGGTACCTGATGCTAAAATAAAGGAAGTAGCAATGCTAACAAAATAGTAAAAAACTAAAAAGAATACAACAAATCGGTACAGAACTAAGACGCATATAGCAAAAAAGTCTAAAACAAAAGAGTCTAAAACAAAAAAGTCTAAAGCAAAAGAGTCTAAAATAAAAAAAGTATGAAAAAAAGAGTCTAAAACAAATAAGTCTTAAATAAAATAGTCTAAAACCAAAAAGTCTAAAATCAAAAGAGTCTAAAACAAAAGAGTCTAAAATAAAAAGTCTAAAGCTAAAGAGTCTAAAACAAAAAAGTATGACAAAAAGAGTCTAAATCAAAAAGAGTCTAAAACAAAAAGAGTTTAAAACAAAAGAGTTTAAAACAAAAGAATCTAAAACAAAAAAAGTCTAACACAAAAGAGTCTAAAACAAAAGAGTCTAAAATAAAAAAGTATGAAAAATAGTGTCTAAATCAAAAAAGTCTAAAAAAAGTCTAAAACAAAAGAGTCTAAAACCAAAAAGTCTAAAATCAGAAGAGTCTAAAACAAAAGAGTCTAAAATAAAAACTCTAAAGCAAAAGAGTATAAAACAAAAAAGTATGACAAAAAGAGTCTAAATCAAAAAGAGTCTAAAACAAAAAGAGTTTAAAACAAAAGAGGTTAAAACAAAAGAGTCTAAAACAAAAGAGTCTAAAACAAAAAAGTATGAAAAATAGTGTCTAAATCAAAAAAGTCTAAAAAAGTCTAAAACAAAAGAGTCTAAAACAAAAAAGTCTGAAACAAAAGAGTCTAAAACGAAAGAGTCTAAAACAAAAAAGTGTGAAAAAAGAGTCTAAAACAAAAGAGTCTAAAACAAAAAAGTCTAAAACAAAAGAGTCTTAAACAAAATAGTCTAAAACAAAAAAGTCTAAAATCAAAAGAGTCTAAAACAAAAGAGTCTAAAATAAAAAGTCTAAAACAAAAGATTCTAAAAAAAAATGTATCAAAAAAGAGTCTAAATCAAAAAGAGTCTAAAACAAAAAGAGTTTAAAACAAAAGAGTTTAAAACAAAAGAGTTTAAAACAAAAGAGTCTAAAACAAAAAAGTCTAAAACAAAAGAGTTTAAAACAAAAGTCTAGAACAAAAAAGTCTGAAAAAAAGACTCTAAAATGAAAGAGTCTCAAACAAAAGTCTAAAACAAAAAAAGTATGAAAAAAGAGACTCTAAAATAAAAGAGTCTAAGACAAAATAGTCTAAAACAAAAGAGTCTGAAACTAAAAAGTCTAACACAAAAGAGTCTAAAACAAAAAAGTCTGAAAAGAAAAGTCTAAAACAAAAAAGTCTAAAACAAAAAAGTATAAAACAAAAAAGTCTAAAATCAAAAAAGTCTAAAACAAACGTGTCTAAAAAAAAGTCTAAAACAAAAAAGTCTACAACAAAAGAGTCTAAAACAAAAATGTCTAAAACAAAAAGTCTAAAACAAAAGAGTCTAAAACTAAAAAGTCTAAAACACAAAAGTATAACACAAAAAAGTATGAAACAAAAGAGTATGACACAAAAGAGTATGAAACACAGCAGTATATTGCATGTAAAAATATCGTACAAATTACGTGTAGCAACAACGCCATTAACGGGGTTTCCCGGAAATTCAAAATTCTCAAATGCTAGTTTTTCTCGATCCATTTTTAATGACAAAGGTGTTATTGTCCATAATAAAATGATCGATATTTTAAAGATTCATAAATATTGACTTGCCCCAGAATAATGCGCCCTCACAATGACGAAATGATAAAGAGGATCAATTGCATTGTCAAGGGGCAGTGCTCAGCTACTCGCGCAGATCATCAATCCCAGTGTTATCGATCGTGTATAAGGGAATTTGATTTTCTGAGCTCGTTTTAAAAAGTCAATTGAGTTACCACGTGTTAAGGTTCAGAACACTTATAAAGTTGGCTGATTGATTTTCTCATAAAAAGCAATGGTAACACTCATTTGTTTTGTGTGTCTATTTTACTGCATATCAAATCTTATTTAATGAGTGGTACTTATATCACCTATGTACACGTTTCCGGAAACTTCGTGTCGGCAACGTACGGGCATGTTACGTAAACACCCGAGAGATGCCGGGGTGATTAGCCAATCAGCTGTAAGTTGGCAGACAGCATGGAAAGAAATGTGATGTTGGATCACCGAACACACAGATCGATTGGAATAAATTTTTGAGGGATGTTTGCGAAGCCTATTTGTTACGTAATCCTCGTCTGATCGAATACCCAGAGCATACGGTTGATATAGACGCTTCTCTGTTTTACCCTAACGCGACCGTTACCTAACCCGACCCTTACCATGGCCACCGAGAGTTTAACAAGGCCAAGCAACTAACTTCCTGCCCCCTCTGACGTCATCGCGTTTGGTTAACTTAATTTCGCGCCTTTGTAAATTTCATTTCATCATTCACAAAGTTAAAATGGCTACTGCATGTGTTTGGATTTCCAAAAGAGAAAGAATTACGGCAAATATGGATACACTCAAATAAGTTTGAATTTTTTAAAAAAATTATATAAAAAATCAAAAGTCTGAATTACTTATTCATTATTTGAAAAAAAAGTAGTGTATAGCCAATAATTATTGTTTCCATTTTTTTAATTACTTTTTCGATGTCTTATTAAGTATAGTATATTTTATCTTTTCTCTGTACTTTTGTACATTAAATAAATGAAATAATAACGGCATATTTAATCAATATTTTCACACACAAAAAATATTGATTAAACAATGCTTTATTCAATGATAATATCGTTCATTAACAAAATTAATTTTTCTTCGAGTTATAATGATTTTATTAACAAAGTTTAGCGGCATTTTTCGTAATATATACGAAATAGTTAAAAAATATATTTTAAACATATACAGATCTTTATTTTCATTTAAAAAAATTAATAAAAATATACCTTTAGTAATGGTGTATTTAGTTTAAAAAAATAATACATTTTCACTAAGATTTAAAAAAAAAGTTTCATTTACGGCATTTGGAACAATGTTATTTAAATAAATAGTACATCATATTAAATATATTATGAAATTATATTTTTTGGGGGGAAAATATTGATTAAACAATGCCTTATTCAATGATAATATTCGTTAATTAACAAAATTAATTTTTGTTCGAGGTATAATGATTTTATTAACAGAGTTTAGGGGCATTTCTCGTAATATATACGAAATAATTAATACATTTTTTATTTTAAACATAAAAAGACCTTTATTTTCATTAAAAAATGCTAATCTTCTTTTTCAATGATTATCTGGAGTACCTCCAATTCTATACTAAACAATTTTTGTGATATGAAAAATGATCACATCAATAAGAAAAAGCTAAACAGAAAAAGAACATTAGAAACATTCTACTAAATAGTTTCTATACATTTCTATTGAATAAAGATCAGTTTCAGGATAAATCGAATCGTGTTCCTTTCTTTTCTTTTTTTACATGCAATCTTTAAAGTTTTCTAATGCTTTGTTTTAAATATTTACAATATCGTATGGGCAACATGTTTTGATATTTTGGATAACTTTAGTAAAAGTAGTTTTTGTTTACAGGAAATAATACATTTGCACCAAGCTTTCTAATAAAGTAACGGATTTATTATATTCCGTGATCATTAATTAATAAATACTGAAAATTTCATTAAAATTGGTTGATTTCCTGAATTTTGATGGATTATTTAGTGAATGGAGAAGTAAAAATGCCTTCTTCTTATTATTACGACGGCCATTGTTTGACACGCAATGCAGTGACGTTATTTTCGAGCTAACAGGCCTGTAGTAACTCTCGGTGGCCATGCCCTTACCCACCCCGGCTGATTAAAAAAGACAATGTCAACAACCCCCTCCCCCCCAAAAAAAACAACTTTTTTTTTTAATTTTAAGAAACACAAGAAAACTACTTTTTAACCAATTGACGGAATACAAAATAAAAATGTATTTATTAACAGTTTTTTAGCATTGTGGTACTTGTATAGATCTTGACCCAGTTTTCGCGAGTTTCTTGTCGGAAGCGTTCGGCTATTCTACGCAAACGCCCGAGAGATGACGAGCCGATTTGTACCAGACGACAATTTTGATACGGTGTTGCGTCCTATGATTTTAAGTTATATTTTCAAGAACTTTTCCCAAAGAAACAACAACAAAAAAAACAAGCAAAACATCGCGAAGTTACTGTTATCAAATAAATATTTTCGGTTATTTTGATACATTGCTGCGTCTTATAATTTTTAGTTATATTTGCAAGACATTTTTTAAACAAAACAGAGCGAAATCACTGTTATCAAATAAATATTTTTAACCCTAACCCTAACCCTAAACACTAACTCTAAATACAAAAACAAACAAACAAAAAAAAAAAAACAAGCAAAACATTATTATCATAGGACGCAGCACCGTATCAACATTGTCGTCTGGTACAAATCGGCTCGTCATCTCTCCGACGTTTGCGTAGGATAGCCGAACGGTTCCGACAAGAAACTCGCGAGAACTGGGTCAAGATCGATATAAGTGCCCTTTCCACAATGGTATTAGGATGTTTCTCAAAGTAAGCGGTACCATCCTCTTAAAGCATTGTTTTGCTATTGGAGCGGTGACACAAACAAGGAAGTTGGCGGCGAAAGCATTTACTGCGTACATTTTCTACGTAGAAAAAGAAAGAAAAAAAACAATTTGAAAACGGAAATTTGGAAGTCTTTTACTAGACTCCAAACGCTAAAGAAAAAATAACGCAGTTCGGTTCAAATCCTGTAGAAACACCAAAACCTATGTACAACTTCGAGCTCCAATAAACGAAAATAATTTGGCTTACAGCAAAATCTCACTCTGACACTCACTTCTACCTTCTTCAGATGCCCCCCCCCCTTCTCCCCCGGTTTTCCTTCCCTTTTTATTAGAATATTTCACCTCGCAGGTAATTCCGTTTAAGCAATAAAAAAAGTCATAATTCGCTGGCTCACTATTTGTCGTCAAGGTGAATCCACTTATTATTGTGCAGCAACCGGTGGATTTGTTATTTCGAGGTCGCAACTTCAATCCTCACTAGAAAACTATGAAGCCAGAACTTATTTCCTTTCCCATCTGCAAGCCAGGCAAAGGCGGACCCTTTTATTGCGAAGAAGAAGTAAGTCGGGGTCATCTCCACTGCTCGGTTCTGGCTTAAGATCATCACTTCCGCCACACAATTGAGCAGAGTCGATCTGATAAAATGTGAACTCGACATAGCTGATTACGAAGTCAAGGAGCGGGTCCATACGATCAACCATGAAGTTTAGCTACATTCTGAAACAAGTAGAATTCGGAACGATAAAGGGAAGAAGAAAGAAGAAAAAAAAATCAACTTTAGAAATGAATTTTAAATTACAAATGTCGATGAAGATGATCAAGTGACATCTCTACATCACAAAATCGATCACACTGTAGAATGTATTAATACTAGCTGTAGCTACCCGGCGTTGCCTGGGCGTGATATTTCTCTCTTGTTTCGCCTTTTCTGACTGTGCGGTTTGTTTTTACCAAATTATTATTTTTCAAATAGGATTATGAAGGTCAAACTTAATTATTAATATGTAATTATCAATGTTACGTTGAATCAAGAAATATTCTCCCCCACGTGACGTTGTATCATAATTAAATTAATATAAAGATTATTATTAGTTGTACTCACTAGGAGTTCTCACACAGATCATCGTCAGTGATTGCTCACCGACAAACACCAGTGGTATTTCCTGGAGTCTGAGTGACAACAAGCCTCTCCAGATTTCCAGTATTCTTCACCTTTTTTCGATAACGATGCGGTATCGCAACAGCCTCTTACCATTGATTTCTCGCTGGTAAGGACAATTGGTCTTATCTGGGATTTGGGTGGCAATAAGCCTCCCCAAGGTCACAGCATTCTCTGCACTTTTCCAGTGGAGGTCTGATTTGTGCTGTCCCTCCTCGGTCTTCTCATCCTCCTCGACTCTCTACAAAGATTGTGTGTGGTGTCAGCCTAGGCCGGCTCTATTTTAATTTTTAAAAAAAGTTAATTCAAGATTATTATTATTATTATTATTATTATTATTATTATTATTATTATTATTATTATTATTATTATTAGAATAGTTAATAAAATACGACTATTTACGTTGATATCGCTTAGCCATATACTGTAAAAAGCTTAATGATTTTTATGTTAAATAACTGTATTATTAAATGTGAAAGTTTTTCGTGTGCAAAAATGCTAGTACTCATTTGTAATTGCAATGCCCTTGAAAACAATGCACTGACTTTTTCTCTCACTGCTCCGCAAGTCTACTTGCAACAAAACGTACGACGTATTTAAAAAAGAATTCAATAAGTAAACAATAGAAGAAAATCTAATGTTACTAAAAAAAAATAAACGGATGATAAACAAGAATAAAACAACCAGACACGAAGGGAAACAGAAAGATTCGGTGTAAATATATGAGAAAAACACACAAATCCACAACAGATATTCTGAATGGCGAACAAACATATAAGATCTTCATAAAATTGAAGAATAAACAGAAACCAATATTGATGATATAATAGTCAAAACGATCATAGAAAGAAAAACAAACTGGAAAATGTCAGGACGAGATGGAATACATGCACTCTAATTTTGCAAAATTCACGAGATTGCATGAAATACCAACGCAAAACCTAAGAAGATGTATACACGAAACGAACATATTAGAGTGGATTACAGAAGGAACAAGCACATTAATACAATATCACAGCGAGAAAGGAAGGATCTCAAGCAATTACAGGAGAATAACGACACATCTAAGAGAACTAGAACTCCCTGAATAACCGTGTTTTAATAAATAAGAAACAGAAACCATGACATAGGTCAACTACAAAAAACCCTACGACAGAATATCCCAAGCATGTGTAATAATTTTAAATTCCTTCAGGATGTACAAAATATCCGAGAAAACTATCACAATTGTAGGGAGACTCTCTATCACCACTACTGTTTATCATGACCATGATAAAATCAGCAACATATCCAGTAAGGGAAACGCTAGATACAAAAGAAAGGATTAACCACTCATGTATATGAACGATCTGAAGATATTTGCAAAAGACAGAAACTAACTAGACAAGATGACAAATGCAACAGAAATGTTCGGCAAATACATTCGAATGAAATCAGAAATGGGAAATTAGAAATGTAAAGGTTGTCGGTGAGCAATCACTGATTACCTGTGTGAGAACTCCGAGTGAGTACTACTACTACTAATAATAATAATGATGATGATGATGATGATGATGATGATGATGATGATGATGATGATGATGATGATGATGGTGGTGGTGGTGGTTGTGGTGGTTGTGGTGGTGGTGATTTCACTAACCCCGGCTGATAGCTGACACAATCGCAGTGGGAATCAAGGAGGATAGTAAGACAAATGAGGGAAAGCACTATCAAGACCTCCACTAAAATGTGTGTGGAGAGTGATAGAGCCTTGGTGAGACATATTGCCACCCTAATCCTAAAAAAATATCAATAGTTGTTGCCGGCGAGAAATAAATGGTAAGCGGCTATTGCGAAAACGCAAAATCATGTGCAATTTTTTATCGAAAGAAGTGGAGAGTGCTGAAAATCTGGGGAGACTTATTGTCACACAAACTCTCAGAAACACCACCAGTTATTGTAAGTAAGAAATTGTAAGATAATGAAGAGTAACAAAAATGAATCGTGGACGAGTCCATTGTGGGTGGGACGTCGAGAAAGAAAGAAAGCGACCTGATAACTGTTAAAAAGGAGAAGGTTCCGCAGTGCAAGATAGACTTGAAAAGCGGCGGTTTCAGAAACGCGAAGAGCCGGAGCGCTTGGTGATCGGAGTATCGAAGTACCGGGAGAATGGGAGTTTACCGATGTTCATGGCACCGATGAAGCTTTATTGGCTATGGTACCCAAGTCTGTCTTGCTGTTAGGCTTTTGTGTCGGCTGACTCAAAATGCGACTGATAAGCAAGTTGGTACCGTGAAGGAATCCCCTGACTTGTATTTCATCAAACAGACAATTGGAAGGGCTTGTGGAACAATTGCTTCAGTTCACGCAGAGCAAATTGCTTTCCAATCGGATGTATATATGAAAGAATTTCTAGCGGAAACCTAGTCTGTGACATCAGCAAGAAAAATACTTTCATGAGACAAAAGTATGTCAACAGATTTTTATATCTGTGTACGTAGCTGGCATAAACCATCCGCTGATAGGAAATAAAGAATGTTTTTCCATATACGTTCTGTTCTTTGTCATTCTTGTTGGATCTTACCGAGTACCCCGAAAGAACGGGTAATGCAACAGAAGCACTGATGATGACAAATGTAAATAATAACAACAATAATATAAAAAAATATAAAAAATAATTAAAAAATAATGATAATTTTTAGTACTTGCTTTATTGAGGCTACCTAAAAAAATGTAAATGATGTCATATTTCGAGCGCAGATGAGTTATTCAGTTGTACTTAGTAAATAACATATTTCCTGAGACATTATCAAAATAGTAAAAAAAAAAAATAGTTGATTTTTGTCTATACACAAATCTGTGTGTGTGTGTAGGGTGTGAATCATTCTTGGTTATTCATAAAATGACTTTGTTGCCGCGAAGCTATATTTAAGATGACAGTTTGAAACATCTGTTAATTTCCATGGCGCGTATTTGACTTGGAATTGGACGCCTGCGAGAAGTAAATGTCTGTTTGCGACATTTTCCGTCTGTCCAACCCCATTAGTTGATTTCTACTTCCGTCGTCTCATTATTTTTGCGCCGGGGTCTTGGCTTCTTTCTTCTTTTTCCGGGCCGACTGCTCCAAACCAATTCCTTGTTAGCGATCTTCGTGACTGAGTCTCTCCTACTCTTCCTTCTCGCTATCTCTCTCTGTCTCTCTGCCTTACTCTCTCTGTATCTCTACCTCTCTCTGCCTACCTTTCTCAAAGTCGAGAATCAAAGAGACCGGCGATTGATCAATTAAAGACGTTCATTTTTACTAATTACGCCCTCTTATCCGTTTGCTACTTTTTTTGTAGATGCGTCCAACCATATCAATATGAGGATATGTTTATCAGAAGGTCGTTTGGTCGGTTTGTTTGTCACGCGTCACTTTCTCCTCCAAACATGCAGATTGAAAAGGCCTATCTTATTTTTGAACCGTCCATTATATTATGCCATTATTTACTACTTAACTACTCATGACTTCTTTCCTTTCCGGCAGATGGAGGGGGCAGTTGGCACAGGTGGCTAAATATCGGCCTGTCTGTATTTGTAAATGTTATATTTCCCATTTCAATTCATTCCTTCTAAATCTCTCTCTCTCTCCCGTACACATGCATTTGATTTCTGTCTTTAAAAATAAAACTCTTTAAAACCAAACTCATGACTTCTTTCCTTGTCTTTTGACTTAAAAAAGTGTAGTATCTGTTCTGATATTACACGTAGTCTATTCTGCCCTAACTCATTAAAAGAACATCCTTCTAGATAGAGGACACTTTTATTGCTTATCCAATCCAGAGTACCATTTTTTTAGGGGAAGGGAGCTAGATTTTCCCCACATTAAAAACCGACATTGTCTATAACTTTGCCCCCGTGGGGAGGCAACTAAATAGAAACTACACATGTTTTTCAGGCGGTTCCGTCTGTTCTTTTCTCATATTTCTCACGTTTTTTTTTTGTTCAGTCTTGTTGCTTTTAACTCATGTTTATTCAGATATAAACAGTAGAAAAGACAGAACGTTTCTATATTACATATTATTTTAGTTAAATGCTAAGGTTAGGGTTAGGGTTAAGACATTGATTTTCTCTTATTTATTTTTACTGAGATGGTCACCTCCTACCAATGCCAAAATCTATAGGCGCTGATGAAGTGATGTTTTTTACCAACTTTATAAAATTATAAAATAAAATAAAGTATTTCCAATCTGTTTTGGAAACGATCGTACGCCATAATGGACTTGATGTTGTAATACTTTGAACAGTAAAAGTAATGCTTTGATTCATTAAATGTATATATATATATAGAGAGAGAGAGATAGAAGAAAAAAGAGTGATAAACATGCGACGATTGTCCAAATTTATTTCAAATTTCAATTGTTCAATGCAAGGTGTATTCAGTGATAAACTAGTGTTTATTATTCTTTCCTTAAGCCAAGGCTTTTCAAAGATCGAGATCTTATCATCAGAGGAGAAATACAGATAGATAAGTTAGCTTTCGAAAAAGCCAAAGTTAAAAAATTTGAAAAATATTATTAAAACAAATGTAGTGAAAGAAAAGTTACGGAACTTTTCTTTCACTACATTTTTATAAATAATATTTTTCAAATATTTGAACTTTGGCTTTTTCGAAAGCTAACTTATCTATCTGTATTTCTCCTCTGATGGTAAGATCTCGATCTTTGAAAAGCCTTGGCTTAAGGAAAGAATAATAAACACTAGTTTATTACTGAATACACCTTGCATTGAACAATTGAAATTTGAAATAAATTTGGAAAATCGTCGCATGTTTATCACTCTTTTTTCTTCTATCTCTACAATTGCTCTATCTCGTATATTGAGCTAAACCTCTTCACTATAGGTTCCATCGACTAAAAGTTTTACTTTTGGCTTATATTTGATCATATATATATATATATATATATATATATATATATATATATATATATATATATATATAATCTTTTATGAATGAATATTAACTAATTTTTAGCTACAGACGATAGTGTTTCAAGCTTATAGCTCTCATCAGTGTAAGAAAGTAATAATTTTATACGGTTGGGAAGCGGAAACCCGGTTCAACGACACAGCCACCGGAAACTGTCACGTGATTAAGGGAAATTAAGATCGATGTATACCTAGAAGCAGGTAGAATACACTAGACTAATCGAGAGTGTTCGACAAACGTGTTAGGGACTTTGCCTTTCACCTGTTTGATAGTCTACCTTTAACATCCCTGATAGTGTTAAATTTTATTTCTTAAAGGGGCTGATTATAATATTTTATTAATAAATAATAAAATTATTTTTAGCCACACACGCTAGTGTTTCAAGCATATAGGCCTCATCAGTGCCGGAAAGTAACAATTTCAGAGAGTCGGGGGGCGCGAACCCGGTTCACAGAGTCAGCCTAGAATCTGCAAGCAGTCGCTTTATCATCGCGGCAATCGGAAACTGTAACGTTGTTAAGGGAAGATCTATATGTATAGAAGCGGGTAGCATACAGAAGACTAATCGAGAGTGTTCGATCAACGTGTTCGAAATTTTGCCATATATATATATATATATATATATATATATATATATATATATATATATATGATTATAACCTTAGATCATATTTGAAAGCTTTCCAAATATGATCTAAGGTTAAGATCGGATTCTAACTCTTCCTGATGAGATCTCAGTTTATAATAGCTGTTGATCGATAACATCGACATGCCAGCGTCGCAGATTTTGTACATGTCTGTGTAAATAAAAATAATCATACATAAAAGCTTTATTTGATATTGGGCACTTTTTATAAACCCGGTTGAAATTCTTTGGATTACTATCCTGTGGATGTTTTACCTGGATTATTATAATTAATATATATATATATATATATATATATATATATATAGTGTATTTAGGTAGCATTTTCCTCATTTATGCAAACATTGCTAAAAATAACAGAATTCGTGTGTTTAATTATACCATTTTTATTGTTTCAAGTTTCTGATGGTCTTTTTTGTATAAAAATAAAATAAATGTCCCATAGGTTTCACAGGTTTCACGAACGTTTCGATTCTTCGTTGAATTATACTCAGGTGCAGTCCAGCATTGCTTAATTTAAATCGTCAACGACTTCCTGGAACAATGCGAAAACGTTCTCTGCGCGTTTCTCCACTGTCGATTTAAAATTCTGTTCTTTCTCCAGCTTTTTTGTTCATTTGTTTCTGACATCTGAGGATTATTCGACGAAGAATCGAAAATGTTCGTTAAACCTATGGAACATTTATTATTTTAAAAATATTTTAATACAAAAAAGACCATCAGAAAAATTAAAAAATAAAACGGCATAATTAAACAGACGAATTCTGCTATCTTTTACAATGTTTGCATATATATATATGCTTGTCACTAGTTTTCATTACAAATTGTTTTTTTTAGGTTTTAGTCGTATTCAATCACTTCCACGTTTTACTCTGATGAGTGTGGACGAAAACCGGTTCAGTACATTAATTAATTTCTTTTTAATCGTTTTCTCTCGTTTTTATATTTGTTTAATCTCATTCGACCCTCCAAAAAATGTCCCAAACGTCCGTATTCCTCGCCGTTATCAAATTTTGTACCACGAAAAATTTATTTAAATATATATATATATATATATATATATATATAGTAATCAGCAGTAATATATAGTAATACATAATTAGATTACACATCTAGAAACATGAATAGGTTTATGGCTTATAGAATTGCTCGCAAATACCCGAAGCGCAACGGATAAAAGTGCTAAGTCATAATCTGTTCTAAGTGATAGTCTTCTGGGGGTTGAAAGTTCAATCCTTGGTACGGACAATACCAAGAATACACCTACGAATTACTTAAGACTTCTTCCTTGTTTACAGAGGCGCGCTTAGTCTAAGCACCTTTATGTAAGAATATAACGTACTTTTTTTCATTAGGACCCGCGCTAAAAGTCTCTCGGCGTCGGTGCTTTCCGGCGGTTTACGGTAAACGCCGGAAAGCCAGGCGAATAAACATACGACACCTTAGCATTCAAACTGAATAATACGCTGACTTGCAAACTGGTTGAAACGCGATGAAACTGCCCTAACCCTAATTCCTATCCCTGGCTAAACCCTAATTCCTTACACTGTCTTAACATTAATTCCTAACCCTAACCCGACTGCCCTTACCCTAATTACTAATCCTGCCCTAACCCTAATTCCTAACCCTGAACCCTAACAAAATAAACAAAAATAGTCAGTAAACAAAAAAGTAATAATTTTCGAAAAAAAATGTCATTTCACTCTTATTATCACTGTTATTTCTTCGTTTAAAACAATTATTTCGTACAAATGTTTAATAAGAACATTTTAAAAACAAATTCAACAACCTCTTGCTTGTTTTGTCACGCTTGTAAATCTAACCTCGTCTGTGTTTTTTTGAACGCAAGTAAGTAAACGAATGTTTCATTCGGCACTATCCGGCGTTTAACGTAAACATCCGGAAATCACCGATGCTGAGGCACTTTTAGCACGGGCCTCAATGTATCTCTTTTAGCTGTAATAAATTCATAATGACTGTTCAAACAGCCGACAAAACTCCCGCTCATACAACACCGTAATAAAATTGAAAACATTACAAACCCCAAAACCTTCTCTCAGTTGTCAAAAATCATACTCTCCGTCTGCGTCCGATCATTTAAAAGTCTGTTGGCCTCTTTGCACGCAAACCAGTTGGTGACGCAGGCAAATTAGTTCATACTAAAAGAAATCCACAATTATCAGCTGTAGTATATTCTCTCTAGAAAATAGTCGTCCGACACACAAAACATCTAACACGCTTTGAAGCTGGTCAGATTTCTTCTCTATTTTTACACTGTATTTATTCAGTTTTCCTTACATATTTGTCCTATTAGCTGTAAATTGCAACTATCATACACACACACATAATATATACATTATTTTTACCTACACACATCGATGTTTCATGCTTACGCAATCTTCAGTGTAGGGATGTCAATTCACGTCGGTCGGAGGTCTGGAACCCGGTTTTTACAAATTGCCACTGATTTGCAGTCAGGTGTCGTTCCCCTCGGCCGGCGAAGAATTCACATGACAATTAGCAGGGATTTATATCTATAAACGCCAAATCGGCGAGCGTATTTTGAGAAGTTGAAAGTGATTCTACAACAACAAGAAATAGGGTTGGAATCTCGCTTTTAAGCCATAGTATTACTGCTCGTTTATAAATTCTCTTCCTCTTTCTGTTTCTCTCTCTCTCTCTCTGTTTCTGTTTCTCTCTCTCTCGCTCTCTCTCTCTTTCTCTCTCTCTCTCTCCCTCCTTCTCTCTCTCTCTATATATATATATTAATGAAAGAAGGAGAAACTAAATTATCAGTAAAGTCATCAACGTTTCGTCTTCATCAAGAAAATACTTCCTCAGGATGGTTTAAGAGAAATAAAAATAGTTATAAATACAAGTACATTACTTGGAAATAGTATGTATGTACATAATGCAAAAATATTTATGTTCGTTTTCTGGGCGAAACATGGTTGACTAAAATAAAAATGTGTAATACGTATGTATATAACCTTATCGCTAATATTAACCCAACTCTTATATGTCTAAGCATATGGATAAGCTAACTTATAAGACATTCGCCCTGTGACTATAATCGACTTGCAGATCAAATATTCCTTATCTTTTTTTATAATTCTACACTTAAATCGAAACTCACTCTAGCCAAGTAATATGTTGCAACACATACATAATACTTATACACATCTATCGAATCATGTTAGAGTTTCCAGTTTCTCAAAATTCAAATTTCAAATCTTTAAACAGCGTTTCGAAATCATGGTAACTGCATGTATTTTCATTTAAAATAGAAAATAATTATTTGTGAACTATCATCAGATCCCTTTACAATTGTCTTCCCTTTTTTGTTTCATTTAATTTCAGTCGAAGTTCTCAAAAATAAAAGGGGGCCTTCCTGGGACTAACACTTGATCTCTATATGAGATACATAGATCTTCGAATATTCAATTAAAGTTCTCCATTACCTGTCGAACGTTGAGTTTGAAAAGAAATGAAAAACATTAATGTTCCTCTCCCCAATTGACCATTTAACTATGTAATAGTATATCTTTCTTGTGGTCGTTTGGTCTTACCGGATTCCAGGACAAGAATTCATCTAGTCTGGTGGAGTATCCAGCTAAGCGTTGTTACTTGAAGTAACATTACTTAGAGAAAGTTCACTTTCCTCATATGAGCCAGTGTATAGCCGTGTCAGGGGGATCTTATTTGGGCTTCGAATACTATGTTATTTTGAATATTAGGCTAGGATTTACTTGTTGGGTGAAGTATCCTCATGTTGGGTTATCCTGACAAACCCTTCTACAGACAGACCGAAGACACTCGAGGATGGTGGCGAGTAGGTAATTTAAACTCTCCTCGGTAATTCAAACTCTCATATATATATATATATATATATATATATATATATATATATATATATATATATATATATATAGTAGAGAATGGTAGTTTGCTTGAAGCATTGCTGGGTATAGTAGTAGTAAGTTTTTGAAAGGCTGTGGGCAATGCAATTCCGGGTAAGATGCAAGTTGAAAGGAAAGGAACAAAAACAATAACAATAAATCGAATACGATATAAGACTTACTATTTATTTTTCCTTTTCTTTTTTTTTTTCTTACATAACAGCAAGAGTGTTATAGCTGTTCGTGTGATGTCCGGGTGATTAAAAATCACTATTTGATATTTCGGGAAAAGACATCCCTTTGTCAAAAATAATTAGACCAGAAGAAGAATATTTTTTTCTTCTCCGACTGTGTAGAGAATAATACAAAACAAAATGGCTGCCAGATATAGACCGCAGCAAAAAAAAGCAGTTTCACAGGGAATATAAATTAAATTAAGTTTTATTTTAATATTATGTTAAATATATGATTTGGTGTTTAAAATATTTGTGTAATGTAGGTTAGGTGTATGGTGTTCGATAAACTGTTAGTTTTGATAATATATATATATAATTTTTTTTTTTTTATATATATTTGAATATTTACTTTGTTTTATCTTCGTATTTTTTATTTTGTTTATCTTTCTATCGTAATTTAAGAATTTTAATATAAAGTAAAGTAATTAGTCTCATATTTTAAATATTCTAGATCTATCTACTGATCGATTTCGATTATCATCTATTAAAGAAGTGTTATTAATTACTAATTGTGAGTTTCGTCAAATTAGATTAACGAATTAACTTATTAACTTGATATATTTACTATAAGATAAAGGGGAGTAACTCTGGATTTTTTAAATATTTTTTTTATAATTAATTTTTATTTATTTTTTTATTTAAAAAAATTTTTTTTTAGGTGGAGATCTGTATAACAATATTAGTATATATATACAACATATATACACATAATGCATATATATATATATATACATATCTATGTATTATTGTTTGTTTAATTGTTTATCTATATATATTCATCAATTTCTTTACATATTTGTTTGTTTTTTTATTTATTTTTATTTTTTTATTTATTTATTTTTTTTTTAATTATTATTTACTTGTTTAATTTATTTTATGAATTATTTATTTAATATTTGCATGTTATTTGTATACATTCTATATGTGTTTGGATTTATTAATTAATAATGCTAGGTTATGGGGTGACTTATTTTGGTTGGTTAGAAGAGTATGTTGAATATGGTTTTTGGTTTGTGGTTGAAAGTGTGTAAGGATGGAAGTTCATATGGGGAGGGGCCTGTTTGATTGTTTGGGTGTGTGGTGAGTTTATTATAGGAGGTGAGTAATGAGTGAAGTGGTGGAAACGGACTCTGTTAAGTGTTAGATATGGGGGTTGGTGGATGGGGGGTAGATATTATAGAATGAATGGTGAGTAGAGCTTGTGACGTTGATTGAGTGAGGGGTTTAATCTGGAGATGAGGATTGATTCTGTGATTCTAAGGTCACCAATGTTTCTGACAGACGCTAAGATGGAGACGTGAATATCGCGCTGAGTGTTTGAGCAAATCTCTATGTGTTTGTGGAAAGAGGATATACGGGTATTCAAGTGCTCCTTTATGCGCAAGTGTAGCGGTCTTGTAGTGTTGCCGATGTAAAAAATTTTTTGCATTTATTGCACTGTAGTTTGTAATAGTAAGTCTTATATCGTATTCGATTTATTGTTATTGGTTTTGTTCCTTTCCTTTCAACTTGCATCTTACCCGGAATTGCATTGCCCACAGCCTTTCAAAAACTTACTACTAATATATATATATATATATATATATATATATATATATATATATATATATATATATATGAGAGTTCGATTAATTATTCATTCAATTTATCTCTAATTTGACATTGATTAAAATTTATTTTTTGATCCTTAAAAATTAAATAAAATTTTTCATAAAATGTATTAATTCATTAATTCTTATGTTTCATTTTACTTCAGTCGAAGTTCTCAGAAATCAAGACCCCCCTACCTGGGGCTAACACGTGATCTCTATATCAGATACATAAATATTCGAATATCCTATTAAAGTTCCCTTCATTTCTCAAACGTTGAGTTAATAAAGAAATGAAGAACATTAATGTTCCTCTTCCCAATTGACCAGTTGATTATGTTATAGTATATCCTTCTTGCGGTCTCTTGATCTTACCGGATTCCAGGACAAGAATTCATCTAGTCTGGTGGAGTATCCAGCTAAGTGCTGTTACTTGAGGTAACATTTCTAGGAGAAAGTGCCCCATTCCTTGTATGAGTCAGTGTATAGCTGTATCGAGAGGATCTTATTTGGTCTTCGAATACTATGTTATTTTTAATATTTGGTCAGGGTTTATTTGTAGGGTGAAATATACTCATACCATGTTGTCTTGACAAACTCTTGTACAGAGAGACTGAAGAGACTCGAGGATGTTAACTAATAGGTAATTCAGCCTCTCTTTGATATGCCCGCATATGTCTTCAATGTCTGTCACGAATATCTAAAACTGTCTTTTTAAGCTATACGTCACAATCTCCTCCATTTTTAATGGTTGTTTCGGAGCGACAGTAAACCTCCTTGCACACGATTCAACAAACTTTTTACCTCTACCACACGCAACTGCACCAAGATCCACAATTCCTGCCTATCGTATTTGCTTACACTATCACCCACTCAATCTTTCACTACAGTTACCGTCCTCAGAATGACAAAAAACTGCATCCAGTAGTGAAGCCCTAATATGGGAGCTTTATGAAGTGGGGCCACCCCTTAGTTACCGCTACTCCCCAGGTCTTGGGGTTGTGGTGTTAGATAGGGAAGAGCCGGAGGATAGGCGCCCTAAATGAAGGGGGGGGGGGGCTAAAAGCGGAAGGAAGAAATCACATCACTTCCGTCGGAGAGCAGTTTTATCCTTTAGCGTAGCGACACCGACCTGAACGGACAGAGAAACACAGCGGTCCCGGCCAACCCGGCAGATGGAGGAAGCAGTTGGCACAGGTGGCTAAATGTCGGCCTGTCTGTATTTGTAAATGGTATATTTCCCATTTCAATTAATTCCTCCTAAATCTCTCTCTCTCCCGTACACATGCATTTGATTTCTGTCTTTATTCTATTAAAAATAAAACTCTTTAAAACCAAACCGTCGTCCACGTTGTTCTAAATCAACGACCGAGAAACATGAGCCAACAGCGAGAGCATTGCCGAAACCTGGGTTACAACAGAAGATGTATCCGGTTTATGCACACGCGACGGTAAGCAGTATCCAACAGTGGTACTTGTCAAGACCGCATGTATTGGTCAGATATCGCTTACAGAATATGTGTTTACAAAATATACGCCTACAAAACAAAGAAATGTAAAAACAATTCGTATAAAAAACATGTGTTTTCGGAATAAAATAACCCAATAAAATGTCGTAGAACCCAAGAACAAACAAATCAATAATTTTATGGGAATCGAAAGTTTTAAGTTTGGTAACATATTTGAGGATTATTTAATGCCGAAATAAAATGCAGAGTATAAACGGTTCATTGCATACAATTAATTGAAGATAAGTCGCTATTATATGAACTTTGTTTTTTTATATCCTAAAAACACTCGAATTCTTGACCCCCCTCTATCACCCCCCCCCCAAATTAAAACATGAAAATTAAAGGAAACATAAAAATTTCTACTCTAGTAGCTACTTTCCCCTGGCGGTGTGCTTTAGAATACCTTTCCGATAATACAAACATTCAGAAGTTTAAATGTAATGTAAACAAACATCTTGCTGTTCAACTCCCCACTCAGGTTGTCCTCCTATGAAAATGGCCCCTATAACAGTAGCCACTTACGCTTCAGTAGCAATAAGCTGTGTTAGGGATGAAAAAAGTTTTTAAAAAAATATATATGAGATAAACAAAGTAAATAAGCGCAATAGATCATATCTGATAATTATTTGGCATAGCGTGGAAATATAAAAGTTTACGCAGAAACCGAATAGTTTGGACAGTGAAAAGTTAGCAGTGTAGGTATTTAGAATTATCCGTATATCCTTTCGTCATTTTAAAATAAAAAAAAAGTAATTTAATTATTTTGAATATTTTTTCAAGACACGGAATTTTCTTGGTTAGAAACAAGAAACCAGACAAACAGCAAGAAAGCACGTTTTTATTGATTTTTCTTTAATTACGTCTCAGTCTGTCCATTTATCTAACCATTTTTACTTCCATTCTTTATTTTGCTAAAAAACGATCCTCGGTTAAGCTAGTCTAGTCTATGATAACATGTTTTATATATATATATATATATATATATATATATATACATATATGTAGAGAGAAAGAGAGGGAGAGAGGGAGAGAGAGAGAGCAAGACACAGAGAGAGAGAGAGAGAGAGAGAGAGAAAGAGATAGTTGAAAGTTATGCAGCATCAGTGCAGTTCCAACGAAAGAAAAATGTATATTTAAAGGAGTGAGGCGACCAACATTTGTAAAACAAATTTTTTTAACCATTGTTTGTTATTTTATTATTTTATCATTTCATAATTTTTTGATCTAATAACGCGTTTCGAGCTTTCCTGCTTGCTCTCTTCAGATATATATATATATATATATATATATATATATAGTGTTTTAGGTTGTATATGAAAAAAAACAAATAAAGTTCTCGATCATATAAGAGAGCTAATATAATTTATTAAGATGCTGTATATTACATATTTCAACAATGTACCGCGGTTTCATAGATGTACAAATCTGCTCTTTTGGATGAAACCGCGGTATATTGCTGAAATATGTAATATACATGATCTAAATAAATTATATATATATATATATTGATATATATATACATATATATATATATATATATATATATATATATATATATATATATATATATATATATATATATATGTTTGTTTTTATCTACATACGTATCCGTTCCATCCTTTCGGGAATCGTCAGTGTAGAGAAGTTTATTCATACCAGTCGCCGGGCCTGAGCCCCGGAACACAAGTCATGTTTGAAACTCAAATTCCGACGTGTTAGTCCACAGGGCCGTTATCAACAACCCGGAAAATCAGCGACAGATTTAACC
Source organism: Sepiola atlantica (assembly GCA_963556195.1). Lineage (NCBI taxonomy): Eukaryota > Metazoa > Mollusca > Cephalopoda > Sepiida > Sepiolidae > Sepiola > Sepiola atlantica. Next base: position 28,421,278 of record OY744536.1, read on the forward strand.
TATTTAAAGTAAAATGTTTGACCACTGAAAAGTACATATATATATATATATATATATATATATATATATATATATATATATATATATATATATATATATATATATATGTATATATATATATATATATACATTGTTTTTGATAAACCACGGAGTTATATTGAGTCAGAAGACATCATTACATAGTAAGGTGGGGGAGAAGAGAAACACGCTTTGTTTTCTTATATTTAATAGTAAAAAGACCATTCAACTAAAACCTAACAGTTGTTGAAAGAAAAGTAATAATAGTCCAAAATAAACCATTCGTCTGTGAACTAAAACACTAGAACTTGAGGCGCCTTTCAGTCGCACATATTCAAAAGTGAACGTCGACGAATAAGATTTAAAATACATGAATTCGTAGTTACGTAAAGTTACCTTTAGAGCAAAAAAGGAGGAAGGTTTAAAGGGTAAAAGTTATCAAATATATAAATAAAATGAACTTAACACCTCGAAACGACGTCGTACGTAGGTAAAATATACAAACAAAAATTAATATCATTAGAAGCCCCTTTGAGTAAAATTAAAAGTAGAGCACTTTCTGAGAGGTTAAAAATAGACATTCATCTAAAAGCCTCAATGCAATACCCGACTCTGTCGTTTAGTACTATCTGATGTCAGTATACAGTGTAAATATCGTTTAATTTCTACGTTACCACGTGACAATCTCTCGTGGCGTCATGGACTGAGTGAACGCTCCCAGATTCAAGGTGTCTCTGTGAAGCTGGTTCGCACCGTGCGAGCGTCTGAGATTGTTATTTCCCTGCGCTGATGAGAGCCACAACCTCGAAACGATATCGTACGTAGATCAAACATTACAAAAAAAGATTAATATTATATATATTAATTAATTCATTCATTAATTTATAAACTAATGTCTTGCACAGAAGTTAGACATGGACGCGCGTTTCTGGCTATAAGCCGTCATCAGCATGCCTGTCTTGGCAGAGATCGAACCTTCGATGTTATCATTCGTAGACTAGCGTTATAACCACTAGACTAACATGACCTGCTTCAGTCGTGCACGACTTCTTTTTGCCTATAATGCTACGTATATTATTTGCTATTGTTTTGTTTTACGCGATAGCGACCGGTGTTCTTTTATGGTGTGCTTTCATTTTTCGCCACCCTGAGCATTTTGTTTTTATTATTTAAGAATATGCAAATGAGCGCATGTTTCCTTTTCTTTAATTCGACCGTAATCGGACAAATCAGCAATTGTATATATAGATTTTTAAAAAATAATAATTTTTTTATAAACCAATGTGTTGTATAATTCATTTACAAATTAATTGTTTGCATGCACAAAAGTTAAACATAGACGCGCGTTTGTGGCTCAACACACATAAGCATTCCTTAGCTTTCGGATTGCGTTATGTTGAAACCTAATGTGTGATTTTAATTGCGATTTTAATATTAGGTTTTTCTTTGTTATTGCAACCAACATTAAATTATATCTCATGGGAACATCGACAGAGTATGCCACGTGTCAGAGAAAACGTAGATTAGTGTTGCTTATGGATATTCTTACTAATGCAAGTGAGTCGAGTTCCCCAAACCAAAATCAAGCAAAGAGATACGTGATTATTTGATGACTTGTTTTCATTGAACTAATGTGGGATGTTAATTACATTCTTCAGTGACATATATCTCATCCCTAGTATTTAATATGATGCCCTTGAGCTCTCGCTCGAAATAACCTTGTGTAAGACTTTAATTAACGGTGTATTATTATCAAAAACACATGAACTATCTAATGCGTGCTAATGACGTACCTAATTGAATTACAGAATGTAACGCTTTTCAATATCCTTCAAGAAAAGGGGCATACGAAGACAAAACGGTACAACCTACTTTTAGAAAGACTAAAAGTGAGAGAGGGGGATACAAAGAAAGTGAAAGACATTATGCATGTGTGCATAATTACTTATACGCATGCTTATATATATATATATATATATATATATATATATATATATATATATAGAGAGAGAGAGAGAGAGAGAGAGAGAGAGAGAGAGAGAGAGAAAGAGAGAGATAGAGAGAAGGAAAGAGATAAAGAAAGGATGAAAGATAAAAATAGAAAGTTGTATAAATATAATATTTATTAAAACATCAAAAGTTAAAAAGCAAGCAATTTGAAATTTAATTTGATTTCGAAGCACAAAGGAGCTGTGAAATCGCGAAAAAGCTTATATATATATATATATATATAAGGGGAAGGTTCCGCAGTGCAAGCGAGGCTTGAAAGGCGGCGGTTTCAGAAACACAAAAAGCCGGAACGCTTGGTTATCGGAGTATCGAAGTACCGGAAGAATGAGAGTTTACCGATGTTTATGGCACCGATGAAGCTTTATTGGCTATGGTACCCAAGCCCGTCTTGCTGTTAACTTTTGTGTCCGCTGATCAAAATGCGACTGATAAGCAAGTTGGTACTGGGAAGGAATCCCCTGACTTGTATTTCGTCAAACAGACAATTGGAAGTGCTTGTGGAAAAATTGCTTCAGTTTACGGCTGGATAGACAATGCAGAGCAAATTGCTTTCCGATCGGATGTATATATGAACGAGTTTCTAGCAGAAACTAAGTCTGTGACCTCAGCAAGAAAAAGACTTTCATGAGACAAAAGTATGTCACTAAATTTTTGATATGTGTGTGCGTAGCTGGCGTAAACCAATCGGGTGATGGGAATAAAGAAACCCAAAGTTTTTCCATATACGTTCTGTTCTTTGTCATTCTTGTTGGATCTTACCAGGTACCCCGAAAGAACGGGTAAGGCAACAATAACATATGTAAGGAAACTAATATTTTGATTTAAATTAGTTTAATATTATTATGAGGCTTTTCTGTTGTATTGAGGGACAGTGTACATGAGGATGGTATTATTGAAGAAGAAAACAACGACGAGGTCTGACATTTTAACTATAACATATTACTTAACTAAATGGAGCTGTTGTTCGTTAACAAGCAGTTGCTTTTCTTATGAATGATTCTAACCTAGAGACGATACGACTTAGTTTTCAATGTTTATACCATGTCAAGCTGAGATAATATTATGAAACCATCTACTAAGTGACAAGCAGTATGGATTTTTGACTGCAAGATCTACAGCTGACGTGCTGACTGTGACATTGCACAGGATCAGTGAATCTCTTGGCGGGAATTTTCATTTGAGAGGAAAAAGTAACACATGTGCTTTTGTTAAGATTTTACTGTATGTTTAATGAGAAAACACATTAAGAGAGAGAGAGAGAGAGAGAGAGAGAGAGAGAGAGAGAAAGAGGGAGAGAGAGAAATAGAGAGAGAAAGAGAAATAGAAAGATAGAGAAAAAAAATATATATATACACACACACACACACATATATATATATATATATATATATATATATATATATATATATATATAGAGAGAGAGAGAGAGAGAGAGAGAGAGAGATAGAGAGAGATAGAGAAGAAATAAAATAGCAGTACAGTTTTTTTACAAGTTGTTTTTTATTGCCTTTTTCATTTCGCTTACTTTCCTGTGTGATGATGGTCGGGTTTCGCCCGTGATTGGTCTTGTTGTCATATCGATTTTCCCGCATTCTCTTATGCAATGTTAATGTATGAATTGTGTATAATTTATGTAATATCGTTGTATGATTTTTGCTTTGTCATTTATGTAATAATGACAAGTTGGGCATGGGAGGTCTGTGATACTTTGGACGCTCCTTCTCCCCCCCCCCTGCTAGAGCCAAAACACCCGACAATGGCAGGAAATAATTCAGCCAAGCGCACAGAGACGATCGAAAGTAGGATGATCAGTCAGCTGGGAGTGGCTGATAGGGCGAGCGCAGAAGTAATGTTTCTATTGATGAATGGTGGCGGTGACTAAGATTAAAGACCGGACATAAGATTTCCGGTTGTAAGTTAAGAGATTGAGGAGTCAGAGTTAAGAAAAGAGCGGAGGTAAACAGTGATCAGGCATAGCTTAGCATATATTAAGAACACCATGAGATGATGTGATCAACCGAACACCGATGATGGCCTCAGCAGATTAATGATCTCAGTTGGGTTTTAACTGCTATATTAGAACTTAACTAGGATGTGGGGGTTATTATCAGCGACGGTATTACACGCACACGTAGATCACAACTGATTTATACCTAATGTATAATAGTTCGGGTTCTTTCTTGTGAACCAGTGCATTGTTTTTTTTTGTACCCAACTTGTTATCCAGTGCACCTGCTCCCGGCGATCGCCTATGCTAGAAACGACGACACGGCCAGAACGAGAAATGAAGAAGAACAGAAAACCATGGCACACAAGCGTTAGGGTTGGCGACGATAGTCGAGCGCGCCGGCATTGTACTACAAAGTTTGCGCACCTTTCAGATTCTATAGTTACGGAGTGGGGTTTTGGCAGATTTTCTGGTTGATCTGGGATACTCACGTCGAGGAAGTACAAATGCAGTAAGTTTATCAAAGCATATTCTGTGGAAGTACTTATAAAAAAGCGCAGGGATGCCAGATTGCGGTGATGGGCCAGTAGCTGGAGCTTAATAGACAGGTCAGAGTCTCTGTTTTTTCACGCTGTTCAAAAGCTAAAGAATAGGGGCAACAATAATCCATACATAGCGGAATGGTAGCTTTATAGTTATATAGGATACTTGCATGCCTTTACATGCAAACTTGGGTCTAGCATTGTCTTAATAAAGAAAGATGATAGTCGACTTTATATTAATTTCTCTAACAATTCTAATAACGAAATATCTATTTATTTGTTTTATAGTTGTCGGTTCTACGACATATAGATCATTTATGATAATTAATACGTGAATACATTGTACACGCTTAGTTGAACACTAGAACTTCAATAGGATTTGTAGGTTAAGGGAAATCGAGAGTTCATAATTTTTCCACTGGTATCAATGCGTCAACCTATAAATGTAGCGGCATTTGAACCCATTTTGTCGATTTTATTGTCGGGGTTAATAAACATTACATTACGCCAATCTATATGGATTTTTATGTTCTATTTAGTTTATATATATATATATATATATATATATATATATATATATATATATATATATATATATATATATATATATATATATATAGTTTTGGAAGATTCTCAACCATTAAAACTATATTAAAAAATAAAAAAAACAAAACAAAAAAAACATTAACTCTCACGTCGTTCAGTGGAAAATCACCCACTTAAGTCAATTTAACTTTTACAGTTATTATATTAGTTTGCTTCTAACATTATTTAAGTGATCATCAGTTGTTTACCATGAAAAACTGTTTCGGGAATTTAAAAACAAGACAGTATTTAATTTCATGGCTTCCCAGCAGAGTTGATCAGACCCCACTTCCCTTAAAAGACAAAAACATAAACGTTCCGTATACTAAACCTAAGTTTGTTTATATATATATATATATATATATATATATATATATATATATAGAGAGAGAGAGAGAGAGAGAGAGAGAGAGAGAGAGAGAGAGAGAGAGAGAGAGAGAAGTACCGATACAATTCAAATATTTTTCCATTATATATATATATATATATATATATATAATGGGAAGATATTTGAATTGTATCAGTTCTCCATTACAATTACAGTTGTCTATGATAGAAAGTCCATCTGACTTCATAGATGAATAAATAGATGACAGCAAGCGACATTGAAGGTTACATAGAAATACCTGTTATTTTGTGTTGCGCTTAAACTGAATAAGGACTAGCTGAAAGTTAATCTATATAAAGGGCGCCACTCGCCTTAGTATATTTATTATGTCGTTGAGAAGTTGGAAAATCGAACGGCATACGTCCCGCTCGTTAGATGTGCTAGCTCCAACTTACGGGTCAAGGAAAACAGATTTCGTGGGCTTAGCAAGGAATATTATAACAAATTCCTTTGTACCTACGCCAAGATCTCTGATTGGCCGGTGAGCAAATAACACAGCGGTGAACTTGCCTATTTACCGCAAAAGAAAATATGACAGCCAAATATGTGACTGCTACAAATTGTCTAGTAACTTTTTACATTTACTTATTATACAGATCGGACCTGTCTGTAACCGAACCTACGTAGATTAAAAAAGTATTTCTTTTATAGCTCGAAAAATTTAAATGTATAAAAATAAATAATCTTATATAAAAATGATTACTCAGTCAGATAAAAGCTGGCGACAACTAGATGTGGATAAGTGCTCGTTTTTCACATTTTTTAGCGCGCGTGCTTTTTGTTTGTTTGTTTGTTTGTTTGTTTGTTTGTTACTTAGTGTATAAGGATATTTTCATCATCTATGATCAAACATTTTTTCTTCCCAGAATAAGACAATTTTTCAATGTTTCTATTTTGTTAAAAAAATTTTGGATGTGGCAATTTGACTATTCATAATTTGTGAGTGATTTCGTTTGATTTTTAAATTTTGGTAAGCTATTTTGCATTTTCTAGGTTACTTACGATATTATGTAAGCCATTTTAAAAGAGCTTTTCAAATTGTTTTCTTGGTTACAAGATAATTTAGATTTCTATGCAGATTAACTGGTATTTGTTTATTGTCAGCTGTTATTTTGTTAATACTGGATATTTTATTTAATATGTGTGTACAAATTAGTTTCTTTAACATTTGCTGCGTACATGTGCATATTTTTTGTATTTTATTAATACAATTTTTATTGTTATTTCTTGATTGTACAAGATGAACCTCAGTGTAACACTGATGTTCATCTTTTACTTCAAGTAGATGTATATTGACCAGTCTTGTGTTGCTGATACGAATACCTGTTTATACGGTGAGTTCATACGGTGCATTCGATCGGTTATGATTTTTGTGTTTTCTGTTCCGACTATGGGTTGATGTTCATACAAGTCGTTTTTTAGGATGTCACAAAACGCAGAAAATATCAATACTTTTCGTACAAGTATGATAAACAAAGAAGAATATTTATTGACTCTTAATGATTCAGTACAACGAATTGTTTGTATATTTATGTAATGTCGGCTCATGTGATTTAAGCACAAAACAAACGTAAATGTTTGGGTGTTTTGTTTGACGGGATATCAACCCTTTTCTAGTTATTTAATGCCAAATCTGGTTATTTTGGTAAAAGTTTCATGCTTCAAGTTCTTTATATATTTAAGTATTTATTCATAGTGCTTGGTTTCGTTGTTTTGTTTTAAGGCGTATCAACTCTTTTCGGGTTATTTAATACCGTATCTAGTTATTTTGGTAAAGGTTTTATGCTTCAAGTTCTTTATATGTTTAAATATTATTCATAGTGCTTCGTTTGGTTGTTTTGTTTTAAGGCGTATCAACTCTTTTCGGGTTATTTAATGCCGAATCTGGTTATTTTGGTTAAAGTTTTATGCTTCAAGTTCTTTATATGTTCAAGTATTTATTCATAGTGCTTGTTTTTGTTTTTGTTTTACGGCATATCAAATCACCTCAGGTTATTCAATGCCGAACCCGGTCATTTTGGCAAACGTCTTGGTGCTTCAAATTCTTTATATGTTCAAGTATTTATTCATGGTGTGGGGTTTGGTTGTTTTGTTTTATGGCATATCAAATATCCTCGGGTTATTTAATGCTAAATCTGGTCATTTTGGTAAAAGCCTTTATGATTTAGTTCTTGATATAATCAAGTATTTATTCATGATGTTTGGTTGGGTTGTTTTGTGGAGGAGAAATGTTATTATTATGCTCCGATGAATTGGCTACTCTGGTGCCCCCTCGACGTAAATTCACTAGACCAACTCGACAATCAACTAAATCCCATCCATTCGCTGTGGAAGTCCTTAGATGCCGGAGAGCTTTCTACTCAAATAGCTTCTTTTCTCGTGCTGCTGGCCTCTGGAACTCCCTCCCTGCCACCTGTTTCCCCGACAGTACTGACATGCAGGAATTTAAATATAATGTAAACAGACATCTCGCTGCGCAGATCCCAATTAAGATTGACCCCCAAACCTTCTCCCCTTTTATTTCTTCTCAGGAACCCCTTACGTCTACAGTGGCGGCCTGCCTTGTTTGGGGTGAACTACGTATAAAAAACCCCAAAAACATAACCCTAACCACTTCATTTTTCTTAATCGATCCAGTAGATCTTCATATGTCTAACTGCTAGTCTGAGTCTATTCTACACTTCTTCATTTGTAACGTGGTCTCTGTATAAGATGTCGGAGATTTTCCCGGAAGCATATAATCTCTATGGTCTTATCCTTCGTACCAGGTCGGCAATTAGTGGCCACGGGGCACACGCGTACAGAAATATAGAGATGTTTTTGAGCTGAGTCTTATGTTTTTGTAATTCCATGTATAGATTCCTCCTATGAAACTGTTATATAAAAAACAATCAGACGTTAACACCGAAGTCTCCTTATGATTATTGACTTTTAAATTCTTCACAAAATCGCAATTCCCCAAATGATTAAATAAAGAATACAAAAACTTCAGACAAACCTCCAATTTACATATCGTTATGCAGAGTTCTGGCGATACACGCCACGCTAGGCCGATACGAATTAGACAGCTTGTCTAATTACGAGATATTTTTCCTATACTAATTGCATTGTTAACGATTTTAGTCGACTATACTGTTTAACACATAGCTAAAGAGGGGACATATAGAATTGATGCATTTACAAAATGGAATAATCATTCATAATCTCACTGAGTTAAGGGTCGTGTCTATGAGAACGTCTGTCCGTGTGCATGTTCACTCTCAATTTAGGATACATTGAAATATTCCTTCTATTATAAACGTGACGCGTGCTTTGACCACAAAAAATACAGCAGAACACAAAAATACAGAAGAACACAAACACACAACAACACAAAAACACAAAAATACAGCAAAACACAAAAACACAACAAGACAAACACACAAAAATACAGCAGAACACAAAAATACAAAAACACTAAAACACAAAAATACATCAGAACAAAAAATACAAAAACATAAAAAACACAAAAACACAAAAATACAGCAGAACACAAAATCACAAAAAACAAAAATACAGCAGAACACAAAACACAACAACAAAAAAAACACAAACATACAGCAAAACACAAAAACACGACAACACAAAAACACAAAAATACAGCAAAACACAAAAACACAACACAAAAACACAAAAATACATTAAAACACAACACAAAAACACAAAAATACATCAAAAAACAAAAACACAACAGAAAAAAACAAAAATACAGCAAAACACAAAAACACAACTAGACAACAACACAAAAACACAAAAATACAGTAGAACACAAAATAAAAAGTCAGAAAAAACACAAAAACACAAAAATACAGCAGAACACAAAAACGCAGCAACACAAAAACACAAAAATACATCAGAACACAAAAACACAAAATCACAAAAACACAGCAGAACACAAAAACACGACAACACAAAAATACAGCAACACACAAAAACACAACAACACAAACACACAAAAATACAGCAAAACACAAAAATACAAAAACACAAAAACACAAAAATACAGCAAAACACAAAAACACAACAACACAAAATCACAAAAACACAAAAATACAGCAGAACACAAACACACGACAACACAAAAAATACAGCAAAACACAAAAACACAACACACACACAAAAATTACAGCAAAACACAAAAACACAAAAAACACAAAAAACACAAAAATACAGCAAAACACAAACACACAGCAACACAAAAATACAAAAACACAAAAACACAAAAACACAAAAATACAGCAGAACACAAAAATACAAAGAACACAAAAAAACACACAAAAAAATAGTCCGAAGCAATAAAAAGCACGAAGAAATGAAAACTGTGAGAACATCAAATTTAGTTATTGGCTGAAACAAAGTAAAAGTAGTGCTGCAAGTAACTCGAACCCCGCATGTCGAGTTCACAGCCCGTAGCAGCATACTGAACTAGCCTTTTAAAATAAAACGATTAGCAAATAAATAAATGTATCCAATTAAATAAAATAAATGAAAATCTATCGAATGGATTGATGGAATCCGTTATCGTAATTGAGACCTACTCTTAAATCCTCCAAAATGTTGGCTAAGCATGACTTAATTCGGATGCGAGTTTTAACAAAAAAAAACTCAAGTGTTCCATTCTCTGTGTATTTCTGCAGATGTGACTCTAATGAGTAGACATGTTGAAAGGCAAATCCTGTAACGTTTTACCAACTGGGCTGATCGATACATTCATGATAGAACGGTTATAAACTCGAGCTCAAAGTAGAGGCGCATGCGCACAGTGACACACATTTATATTGTAGACACAGCTTTTGCACGTGGCTAATGCATTTCTACTCGTTTTGTTTGTGTGTGTAGATACATGTGTGTTTTTTTGTGCGCTTGTATATCTCTCTCTCTATATATATATATGTATTTATATTATGGAGTAACTTGCAGGTATTTGATTGGTCAGCGCATTTTTAATTCTGCATGCATTGTCCCATGTTCAACGCACTAAGGAATACCACATTAACGCGATAGTATATATATATATATATATATATATATATATATATATATATATATATATATATATATAACGCTTGATGTTTACATTTAACTTTATATACCCACATAAAAGGAAAGAAGCTATTGGAGTAGAAGGCTCTCCGGCATCTAGGGACTTCCACAGTTAATTGATGGGATTTAACTGATTGTCGAGTTTGTCTAGTGAATTTATGTCGAGGGGGCACCAGAGTAGTCAGTTCATCGGAGCATAATCCATTTAAGTATTTGTAAAATAAGCACAAGGATTCTACATTGCGGCGATGGGACATCGGGCTAGAGCTTGGTTTACAGTGAGTGACCTATTAGGTTGGCGACTCTTTTTTGGACTTTTTCAAGGAGGGATAGTATTGTAGATGATGCACCAGCCCAGATGTGAGAACACTACTCTATGTATGGGCGGATGGTGGCTCTGTAGTGATACAGGATAATGTCAGGTGTGAGGAGTTTACTAGCACGGTTGAGGGAGCCCACCTTCTTTGCTGCAGCCTTGGCAATGTCTTCAATGTATTTGTTCTAATTCATGTTACCTGTGAAGGTTAGGCCGAGGAGCTTGAATGTTGAACTCTCAGGTAGAGTGTTATTTGCCATAACAATCGATGGTTATAGAGGTTTCTTGCAGTTATTGAAGAAAAGGAGCTTTGTCTTCGCACCAGCCGTTTACCAGTGATTTCACAGTGTAACTCCTTGGAATTTGACTAAGATTACACGACCACAAGATTTTAGTCAATGTCTAGATAATAATATCTCTCTTTGGTCTGTTCATTTTCTCAGAAATCCAACATCTACTTTTCGTGGTGCCAACCGATGTTCGTGCTAGTGATATTCGAGTGGACGTAGGTGAATTGTGGAATATGTCATATAGTTTTTTTCTTATATATTTACTGAAATACTTTTTGTTTCGTCTTATTATATTCCATCTACATTTCCTGTTATGTTTGACTCTAGTTGTGACAATCTGCTGAGCCCCTACGAATGATTTAGGGTGATTAGATGATCTTGTATACATTTGGAAGAGTGTACTGAATAAATCGAGAATCATTATTTTGCACTTGACAAAAAGTCAAGCCAGAGAATAGTATTGCGTATGGGTCGGGTAAAAACGCCAAGAACGGATATTGCAGCTGTGACCCGGGGACAGATCAGTTACGGTCAGAAATGTGATGAATGACAGAAATTTCGGCCGTGGAGAATTGGGTGCATGAGAGAATCAGATTTAAAACACAATCGAGGCTAAGGTGACTGTGAGCTTCTTGGCCTTTTGGCTAAGATCAAAGTGTAGTATCTGTTCCGATGGATACTGCACGCCTGTCCTGTGCAGTTCTAGGAGGTCCACCCTCCCAGGCTTTGCCTCCCCTCTTTGGGGAGGAGTAAGTTTATTGCTTGCTGTCTGAGGCGCCCCTACCAGGGAATGCCGACGGGGCTGCCCAGGCAATTTTTAAATGGCCAGAGTGCTCACCTCTCGAGCGCTGGCTTTTCAAACACCACTTTCTCGACCCGATCTTGAGTCACATCTTACTTGTGGGGGTAAGATAAAACTGGCCTTGTGCCTAACTCATGGGGAGGAGTAAATAAAACATGGCTGGCTTGGCCTTTTGGCTAAGATCAAAGTGTAGTATCTGTTCCGATGGATACTGCACCCCATAGACTGGTATTGTCTTGGCCTTCGGGGCTTGATTTACGCCGGTCTATGGGTCTGTCCTGTGCAGTTCTAGGAGGTCCACCCTCCAAGGCTTCGCCTCCCCTCTTTGGAGAGGAGTAAGTTTATTGCTTACTGCCTGAGGCGCCCCTACCGGGGAATGCCGACGAGGCTGCCCAGGCAATTTTTTAAACCCCACTTTCCCGACCCGACCTTGGGTCACATCTTACTTGTGGGAGTGAGATAAAAACTGGCCTGGTGCCTAACTCCTGGAGAGGAGTAAATCAATACTCATCGAAAGTTTCGCTAAGGGAGCCGTCAACCAATCAGAACGCGTATCTATAGAGAACACTTATAATAATAAGAATAAATGTGCTTTTATTTTCTTCCCTATTTTTATTTATCTGTGAGGTTTTCAATCTTTGTTGTTGTTTTTCTTCTTTCGTGCGAATATTATGATTCTGGTGTTGGCATTAGCTTCCCCGATGTTTTTCTAGATTGAAATCTTTCTGGAAAGACATCGGGTGAAGGACCACGAGAAGGTTGCCGACATTCCTAAGTGAGAGTGGTACTGTGGAACCGACTGGATTCGAACTTAGAACACCCAGGTCTTCAGTCCGTGTCGTTATCCACTTAACCACCGTCAAGGTGTAAGTTAAGAAGTAGAAAAAGAAATAAAATACAAAAGAGGATAAAAAATGACGAAATAATATTAATAAACTAAAATTATATACTTCAAAACGAAGTATATCGTAAACGACTTTTAAAAAGAATAAATAGTTTAACAATGCTCTCAGTACTCGTTTATTTAACCCTTACTAAACTGGACAAAAAATTACCTGAATAAATAACCAGGATAGTAATGACCATGTGCAATGCACTAGACGCGAAAGGTGACACTGGCCGACTCTATGTAAAAAAAGGCTTCTAGGTACTTAAGTCTCCGTGCACGATACGATTACACCGGAAACATATGTAAGATACAGTTATACAGTACACCTATATAAGATACAGTTATACTAGAAACATATATAAGACAACCCACAGCAACGAAGAGAAGTCCGAAATGCACAATACAAAGAGCATTAACACGAGGGAAAAAATCAAATCAAAATGTGAAGAGAAACAATTACATGACCAAATTATAATAGTTACTAAACAAATAGCGCAAAGGGAAAATATAGATCTGGTTACGCAAAGGACACTTAAACTGAAAAACAGGGTCACTACTTACAGCTGCCCAAAACCACACCTACAGAATTAGTTATGTGAAAACCAAGATAAATGAGACTAAGTAAAGCAGTAAATGTATACTCCATGGACAAAGAGACGAAACGGTAAACAACAGTATGAGTAAATGCAGCAAACTAGCCCCACAGAAATATAAAAACAGATGTGACCGGATCGAGAATTTAGTCTACTGGGAACTGTGCAAACGACTACACTTTGGGCACGCAGTCAAATGGTACAGTCACAGACGTGGACGAGTACTGAGAAAACTAAAAAGCAAAAATAAAAAAAAACATCGGCGAAACTAATGCTAACACTAGAATCATCTGATTTACACGAAAGAAGAACTTACGCTTTTATTTGTGTCTTTCTCCTAGAATTGTCATCACATATTATTACCATCTTCTTTTTTCATATTCTTAGCCTACTTTTTTCTTTGTTGTTCCATTATGTTCATCTTTAATTATAACCACAACCACTTTCTTCTTCTTCTTCCCCATCTCCTCCTCCCCCTTCTTCATCTCTTTTCTTATTTCTATTATTCCTTCGTATTCCTCTACTTTTCCTGCTTCCTAGTTCTTTTTTGTCTCGTCTGTTTTTTCTTTAGCCATAAATAAAACTTTTCTCAACACATTTTAGATTCCGAAAAGCAGAACATTTTTACGAGACAAAGAAACAAAAGAAAACAAAAGAAAAACGACAAAAAAAAAAAACATAACAGCTTTGGCATTAGTGCACACAAAACCTCGTGATTTAAAGGGCCTTATCCATAACAGCAGACAAGGGAAAGAAAAACTTTCGGATAATCCCAGAGGAAGACGCCATTCAACGAAAAGAGTGGAATCTCAGACAGTCTATAACAGTGAATAACCAACGCGAATTCAATGCGTTGAAGTAGACGAAGAATCCTTTCTGCTTGAGTATTGATCGCACCAACTTGAGTCTGTAATACATCGTCTCAACTGTGACAAAAAAAGACGTCGATATTATCTGAAGGTGCGACCACGGTTACCTAGAAGAGGATCAGTCTGTCAAGTGTTTGGCCTGTCAATCTTAAGTTTAAACGAGCATCTTTATCGCCAAACGCGCATATTTAATAAAAACAATAAGATGTGGTTAACATTACTATTTACTTGCCTCCCCAGGAGGGCACAGTAAGACTAATTAATATGGAGATAATCCAGCTACCCTGAAATGTGTGATCTGGATTGAGAAGAAAATAAATAAGTGGCATCGTCTAGACCATGGGATTCCAACTTTATTTTGCTTGTGGACCCCCTGAGAGCTATTTTATCATAGGTGGATCTCATATATGAATCAAAGGAGGCGCGAGACCGCTCTATCCCTTAATAGACTTCAAAAACGGCCTATGCTAGAAATCTCATTTCTTTGATGAATCATAACTCAAAAATCAATAAACCAAATTAGTTAAAACTTTGCACATTTTTATTTGATAGGTTCTATAAGTGTGTAGAATTTCAGCATCATTGGTCAAGGCAACCAAGAGATCCAGAAAGGTCAGACATGATTTTGTGTTATCCGTGTGTACGTACGTATGTGCTACTCTGTATATCATCAACTATTTGATGGATTCAGCTGATTTTTGGCAGAAATAAAGGTTCTAGGGTCTAGTTGATGGCATTTTAATTTCTGTTTACCATATACCTTAGTTTTCCAGAAAATTCCAAAAAGCCTTAAAAATGACCATTGTATTGAGGCATAGCCTTTACAAAAAGTACTGACATTCCATGTTAAATGCCAGTATACTGAAACCATATGCCCTTAATAGGGTTAAGATGAAAATTCATATACACTAAATGTACAAAAGCAAGGAAATTCCCAAATTTTTACACTTTTATTGTCATTAAGGGTATGCGAGCACAACAGCACTATGTATTTTACTGGTAGGCATTTTTCTTCAGCGCACCTCACACACTCCATCCACTCATGCATAGAGATTTATACTGTAGTGATGTGATAATGAAATGCTTTGGTTGATATGTAGTCATACCCTTAATTAATGACAATAAAAGTGTAAAAAAATTGGGAATTTCCTTGCTTTTGTACATTTAGTGTATATGAATTTTCATCTTAACCCTATTAAGGGCATATGATTTCAGTATACTAGCATTTATCATGGAATATACTTATATTTTATTAAAATATTGTTTTCTAGGGTAGAAAAAACTTACAATGAATCAATTTCGTTATATACATAACATAAACTCTAAATGAAAATCTTGAGAATTTCAATAAACATACGTACAAAAAAAATAAATAGAAACTTTTTTCGTAGACACCTGAAAGTTTCTGTGGATCCCCGAGGTTCATGTGGAACCCGGTTGGAAATTCATGGTATAGACGGATTCTTCCTTCACTAACCGAAGGCAGAACATATAACGTGTAGTATCAGAACTCTTGTGACCTTAAATGTCCGGAAGAAATAACAGGAACAGAATATGATAAACAAGAAATTATATAAAGAATTTGAAATATTCAAACTACTGTTTTCATCTTGGGTGTTTTTATCACAACGTTTCGGCCGATGTAACAACCGACCTTCTTCAGGTGTACTTTGTCGAAATTATATTAACAGAGACTGCTTGCCCCTTTTCACTTACTTATCACTTTTACTTATTAGTCATAACTATTTGTAGAGTTGGGAATAGTCCATACAGTGACGAAATAAGCATATCACCATACTAAGAACATATACTACACGTTGATCCTAGCTCAAAGACTAAGAAAGCCCTTCTATCAGAGTTTGTCTGTCTGTTTGTCAGTTTGTCTATCAGTCCACTGCTGGTCTGCCAGAGTCTAGGCTGAAATAGCATTTTCTCTTTTACACGTGCATATTAGATGAAGTCAACGAGGAAGTAACAAGAAAAGAAGTAGATTTATGAGATGCGCACATGCATCTCTTAAAAAGGCTCTGTCTGTCTGTCGATCTGTCACGCTCAAGCTGCACATCCATCTCTATATTCTAATTGTCGTTTCCTCGAAGATATAAAAATGTTTATATAACAGAAAGAAAACTTCATAAAATGTGAAAGTTTCACGATCTCAAATTCTCTGATTCTCACATATTTCTGAAATAGAACCTGGAAAATCTAAAATCGCCATGTATCGAATTAATTCATGTAGACTATTGTATTCACAGTGTAAACTTGTTTATAAGTATTGTGGAACTGCAACACGTCTATTCATCTTCACCAGTATATATTATTATAATGGAGATTTTGTGTCTATCTAAAACCAACATTACGTCACTGTCTACACTATAATACTTATATGGTTACTAATCTCGTATTAACTATAATTTTATTTTTCATGGTCTATCAAGAAGTAGGAATGTTCTGTATTATTTACAGCGTTGACATAATTCACTTTCTTTTAGAACTACTCTAACTATAATGGTGATTATGTATCTGTCTGTCTATCTGTCTGTCTGAAGCCGAAACTATATTGTTAGTTTTGATCGCTCTCTTTTTATAACTTCTCATCAGCACCTATATACTAATTCCAAAACTTTTCCAAACATCGCGCGTCTTTCGAATTTACATAATTAATTTGTTTTAAAGCTTCTAATAAATTAATATTCGCAAATATACACTCATGATTGTTTTTTTTTAATTTCCAGATTTATTTAAAATATTTTCCTCTATCATAATCTTAATAAAAATTAGAAATAGAATTAATTAAATCATTGCTTATTTTTAAGTCTATATAATTGAGTTACGCAATTAAATTAGATTGTAATGGATTATGATGGAACAGCCGGCCGCCATTCTAACATTTGGTTATCCGCCCTCTGATTATTCGAGCGCACAGAAAGTTCTATTTTAAGAAAGAGAAAGAAAAAGAAAAAGAGAGAAGAAAGAGAAAGAGAGAGGGAGAGAGATAGAAGAAAGAGAGATAGGGAGAAATAGAGAGATAGCAATTAAATAAAACAAGTTGCAAAAATATGCGACCAATTAACTTATTTATATAAACCAAAATAGTGAATGATTTGTAATCTAAATATATTTGAAACACTAAATGTCATGAATAATTATTGAGTATTAATGATCTTTAAGTGTGTATTTTAATATTAAGACATAATTGCCTAGATAAATCTTAAAGGAAACCAAAAACGAAAACTAGTTATAAAAATTTCATTCGATTTAGTATCTTCTTCAGTTTCATAGACCACATTTCACGTGAATCAGGATAGATTGAAAGAGCCGGCGTCCGAGCTCAAGCCTATACGCAGTCAAGATTTAAGATCATTTGTAATTTATTTTTAAAAATTTAATTAATACGTAAGATCATTTCTAATTTATTTTTTAAAATTTAATTAATACGTACATCTATTTTAAGTAAGAATTAAATAAATAATTAATACAAAGTAACTAGTTATTTTCTTTTCTTTTTTCTTATTGTAAGTTAAATAATTTTTTTGGCAATAGTTGCTGAACCGAAGTGATCAATGAATATGTTTTAAATTATAT
Organism: Sepiola atlantica; assembly: GCA_963556195.1. Taxonomy (NCBI): domain Eukaryota; kingdom Metazoa; phylum Mollusca; class Cephalopoda; order Sepiida; family Sepiolidae; genus Sepiola; species Sepiola atlantica. The sequence goes on from OY744536.1 coordinate 28,439,195, forward strand.
AAGACTAGCAGGGAAGCCCGACGTTGCTCGGGATTGAATGGGGATCACAACTATGTACTTTTGCACTATGCTCATAGCACCATATTACTTTCTTTGTTTTTACCACACCTCTTATCCCGTTTTGCATGATAATATACTCGGAACAAGCTGAAATGTTGAACACTCTCTGATTTAATGTCTCATATATGTCGTTAAAAATTCATTAACATCTTATATAGATATTTGTAGTTTTAATGAGGTTTTGCACCAATTGATCAGTTATAGGTGGCCACACGTAGATATTCAGCACATAAAGGTTACTGAGAGATTAAGGACCACATCCATTGTCTTCAGTGGTGAATATATTACATATAATATACATTTTATCCAAATCGGATATATTTGAAGTTATACGGGGATTATGTCCGCTGGAAGTGCTTAGAAGTTCGGGAAAGCTAAATTTTACATCAAAATACACCTTAAGATTTTATGCATATTCTCTAAACTTTCTTTCTGTAGGGAACACAAACACATCAAACACCCACACATACATTGAGTTTTATATATATATATATATATATATATATATATATATATATATATATATATATATAGTCTCGGAAGTTTCTCAACCATTAAAACTATATATAAAAAAATATATATAAAAAAAAACAAAAAAAACTTATAGTCTCAAGTCTTCCAGTGGAAAATCACTCATGTAAGTCAATTTATTTTTTACAGATATTATATTAGTTAGTTTCTAACACTATTTTAATGGATCATCAGTTGTTTACCATGAAAAAGTGTTTCGGGAATTTAATATATATATATATATATATATAGTATTGGTTGGTCGTCCATTTAAAGCATTGTTGGATATGTTAATAAATTAATATCTAAGCCATTAACAATGCGAGATTAATTTGCATTTTTTTTCATTAATCATATATTTCGGAATTAATTTCATCTTCAGAGGTGACCAGTTATTGAGTCATTTTTTTAATCAAAAACAAGAATAACCAAACTTATTTATTTGTTACTTGATAAAACGCCTCTCCGCACTGGTGGTGTTGGCGGCCATGATTCAAAGTCCGGTGTCGAACGAAGAGCCTGGCTAGCTCATGTAGGTAACAAAGTAACAAATAAATAAGTTTGGTTATTCTTGTTTTTGATTTAAAAAAAAATGACTCAATAACTGGTCACCTCTGAAGATGGAATTTATTCCGAAATATAAGATTAATGAAAAAAAATACAAATTAATCTCGCATTGTTAATGGCTTACATATTAATTTATTAATATATATATATATATATATATATATATATATATATATATATATATATATAGAGAGAGAGAGAGAGAGAGAGAGAGAGACAGGGGGGATAATATGTAATGATTTTAAATGTTTTCTGCTTATTTGCTTTCATTGACATTAAGATTATCATTTTGGAGAGCGGGATATTGACCGTATTAAAAAACCGACCGTGTATTTAATACTGCCCTCGCGAAGAAGCAAGTAAATAAGAACATCAACATTATCTTTAAATAGACTTTTAGGGTGGAAAACATAACGAAAAGTATACATATATTTTAAATAAAATCGGATTCATAGGGTAAAAAGGTCGGTGCTTAATCGATATATAAAGTAATTGAAAAGTAACTCTTTATCTTATAATATGTAAAATTCATTCTTATTATTGTATGCATCCACCAATAATTTTTGCGTATACTCCATAATATATAAGAATACGTGAATACAATCTGTTGCCACTGGGAAAATGTTTGGATCATTCTACTGCTCTAGAAATTACCTGACTGATGATGCAATTCTATGAGGCCGTGTAGAAGCGTTCTCGTCGTTGCCCTGTTTAAACTAATTCTACCACCAACATATACGAAAAAGATCTATCTGAGCGTAAAACGTCTGACAAAGTGACCAACATCATGTCCGGAGACCGAAGCAGATATCGGTGTCAAAAAACTTGAGCTTTCTTTAAGACCGGCACTAATTGTTTCGTCTGCAAATATAGAAAGGCTGTCAGCAGCAAAACAAGACCTACTCGCTGCGATTTGCATGGAAATGCAATGTGATGTCTTATGCCTACAAGAGATACATCGTGGCAGTGAAAACAATCGCCGTGCGATACCTGCAATGAGTATTGCAATTGAAAGACTGTATCGCTAATATAGAAGTGCCATCTTTGTCAAAACGTAATTGGACACGTATGGGAGTCAGATATGTTTGAATATAGATTACTGCTGCCAAATCCGTAAAGGTGCAGCGTAGAGCACATTATTTTTCTTGAGAGACTACATAATCGACTTGACCATCTAGTGTATCTCTTTCTTTATCTAGAAACCCTATTATCAACGAAGAGACGTTTGTTCGTCTTTGTCTACTCTATTCTTATTTACAGTCTTGGCCTTTTGGCTAAGATCAAAGTGTAGTATCTGTTCGGATTGATACTACACCTTATAGACTGGTATTGTCTTGGCCTTCGGGGCTTGATTTACGCCGGTCTATGGGTCTGACCTGTGCAGTTCTAAGAGGTCCACCCGCCCAAGCTTCACCTCTCCTCTTCGGGAAGGAGTAAGTTTATTGCTTACTGCCTGAAGCGCCCCTACCGGGGAATGCCGACGGAGCTGCCCAGGCAATTTTTAATGGCTAGAGTGCTCACCTCTCAGGCGCTGGCTTTTCAAACCCCACTTTTCTCGACCCGACGTTGGGTCACATCTTACTTGTGGGAGTAAGATAAACATGGCCTTGTGCCTAACTCCTGGAGAGGAAAAAATAAATACTCTATTTTTATTTCCATAGAACGTGCTCAATTAAGCTTCAATCTCTGTTACTTTTTGATCTTGTAAGTAATTCACAGCAAAACGGCGTCTTATTACCACAATTGCAAAGAACTTCCTTTTCTTCATGCGTGTGCCTAGCATAAAACGAAATTTCAATTAACGGAGTTTCTTCCCAAGAACTGACCCTCCGTGGAACACATTCAAACGGGATTGTTTCCTTGTCTTCAAATCCAATGTCAACAAACATTAAACATAAACATATTATCACATTACAAAATTGCCGTCTTCAAATCCAATGTCAACAAACATTAAACATAAACATATTATCACATTACAAAATTGCCGTCTTCAAATCCAATGTCACCAAACATTAAACATAAACATATTATCACATTACAAAATTGCCGTCTTCAAATCCAATGTCACCAAACATTAAACATAAACATATTATCACATTACAAAATTGCCGTCTTCAAATCCAATGTCACCAAACATTAAACATAAACATATTATCACATTACAAAAGTGCCGTCTTCAAATCCAATGTCAACAAACATTAAACATAAACATATTATCACATTACAAAATTGCCGTCTTCAAATCCAATGTCAACAAACATTAAACATAAACATATTATCACATTACAAAATTGCCGTCTTCAAATCCAATGTCACCAAACATTAAACGTAAACATATTATCACATTACAAAATTGCCGTCTTCAAATCCAATGTCACCGAACATTAAACATAAACATATTATCACATTACAAAATTGCCGTCTTCAAATCCAATGTCAACAAACATTTAACATAAACATATTATCACATTACAAAATTGCCGTCTTCAAATCCAATGTCAACAAACATTAAACATAAACATATTATCACATTACAAAATTGCCGTCTTCAAATCCAATGTAAACAAACATTAAACATAAACATATTATCACATTACAAAATTGCCGTCTTCAAATCCAATGTCACCAAACATTAAACATAAACATATTATCACATTACAAAATTGCCGTCTTCAAATCCAATGTCAACAAACATTAAACATAAACATATTATCACATTACAAAATTGCCGTCTTCAAATCCAATGTCACCAAACATTAAACATAAACATATTATCACATTACAAAATTGCCGTCTTCAAATCCAATGTCAACAAACATTAAACATAAACATATTATCACATTACAAAATTGCCGTCTTCAAATCCAATGTCACCAAACATTAAACATAAACATATTATCACATTACAAAATTGCCGTCTTCAAATCCAATGTCAACAAACATTAAACATAAACATATTATCACATTACAAAATTGCCGTCTTCAAATCCAATGTCACCAAACATTAAACGTAAACATATTATCACATTACAAAATTGCCGTCTTCAAATCCAATGTCAACAAACATTAAACATAAACATATTATCACATTACAAAATTGCCGTCTTCAAATCCAATGTCAACAAACATTTAATATAAACATATTATCACATTACAAAATTGCCGTCTTCAAATCCAATGTCAACAAACATTAAACATAAACATATTATCACATTACAAAATTGCCGTCTTCAAATCCAATGTCAACAAACATTAAACATAAACATATTATCACATTACAAAATTGCCGTCTTCAAATCCAATGTCAACAAACATTGAACATAAACATATTATCACATTACAAAATTGCCGTCTTCAAATCCAATGTCAACAAACATTAAACATAAACATATTTTCACATTACAAAATTGCCGTCTTCAAATCCAATGTCACCAAACATTAAACATAAACATATTTTCACATTACAAAATTGCCGTCTTCAAATCCAATGTCACCAAACATTAATCATAAACATATTTTCACATTACAAAATTGCCGTCTTCAAATCCAATGTCACCAAACATTAAACATAAACATATTATCACATTACAAAATTGCCGTCTTCAAATCCAATGTCAACAAACATTAAACATAAACATATTATCACATTACAAAATTGCCGTCTTCAAATCCAATGTCAACAAACATTAAACATAAACATATTATCACATTACAAAATTGCCGTCTTCAAATCCAATGTCACCGAACATTAAACATAAACATATTATCACATTACAAAATTGCCGTCTTCAAATCCAATGTCAACAAACATTTAACATAAACATATTATCACATTACAAAATTGCCGTCTTCAAATCCAATGTCAACAAACATTAAACATAAACATATTATCACATTACAAAATTGCCGTCTTCAAATCCAATGTCAACAAACATTAAACATAAACATATTATCACATTACAAAATTGCCGTCTTCAAATCCAATGTCAACAAACATTAAACATAAACATATTATCACATTACAAAATTGCCGTCTTCAAATCCAATGTCAACAAACATTAAACATAAACATATTTTCACATTACAAAATTGCCGTCTTCAAATCCAATGTCACCAAACATTAAACATAAACATATTTTCACATTACAAAATTGCCGTCTTCAAATCCAATGTCACCAAACATTAAACATAAACATATTATCACATTACAAAATTGCCGTCTTCAAATCCAATGTCAACAAACATTAAACATAAACATATTATCACATTACAAAATTGCCGTCTTCAAATCCAATGTCACCAAACATTAAACATAAACATATTATCACATTACAAAATTGCCGTCTTCAAATCCAATGTCAACAAACATTAAACATAAACATATTATCACATTACAAAATTGCCGTCTTCAAATCCAATGTCACCAAACATTAAACGTAAACATATTATCACATTACAAAATTGCCGTCTTCAAATCCAATGTCACCGAACATTAAACATAAACATATTATCACATTACAAAATTGCCGTCTTCAAATCCAATGTCAACAAACATTTAACATAAACATATTATCACATTACAAAATTGCCGTCTTCAAATCCAATGTCAACAAACATTAAACATAAACATATTATCACATTACAAAATTGCCGTCTTCAAATCCAATGTCAACAAACATTAAACATAAACATATTATCACATTACAAAATTGCCGTCTTCAAATCCAATGTCAACAAACATTAAACATAAACATATTATCACATTACAAAATTGCCGTCTTCAAATCCAATGTCAACAAACATTAAACATAAACATATTATCACATTACAAAATTGCCGTCTTCAAATCCAATGTCAACAAACATTAAACATAAACATATTTTCACATTACAAAATTGCCGTCTTCAAATCCAATGTCACCAAACATTAAACATAAACATATTATCACATTACAAAATTGCCGTCTTCAAATCCAATGTCAACAAACATTAAACATAAACATATTATTCTCCATCATTCAACTAACAATTAATCCATCTTATCAATCACTGTCTTCGAGTGGTGAGATTTTAGTAGAAAAGCAATAAAAATGAGTATCTTGTTTTCTTTACAGAATGATTATCTTGTTAGGAATCTTCACAGCCATGTATTGCATATTATCTCTAAACTAACAAGAAAATCGACCAAGTTACCTGTAACGTCTCGAATCACTTAAGAAAGTATTATGCGCCTTTTAATGCATAACATACAATGGATTCCGAAAAGTACCTCATTATGTTTAGAGATCAAATCTGGCCAGTTGTCAGCACTTCGGAAGATATTATAGTTTTGAAGTTTGGGAACAGATTTGTAAATAAAATAGATTTTTTATGCAGTGATTTTAAAAGGCAAATACAAAAATAAAAGGAAATATTCATAAATATTCAGTTTAAAATGTATTCGAAGTATGGGAACAGATTTGTAAATAAAATATATCCTTTATACAGTAATTTGTAAAGGCAAATAAAAAAGTAAAAGTAAATATTTATAAATATTCAGTTTAAAATGTTTCGAAGTTTGGGAACAGATTTGTAAATAAAATAGATTTTTTATGCAGTGATTTTTAAAGGCAGATATTAAGGTAAAAGAAAATATATAAAAATATTCATTTTAAAATGTATTTGAAGTATGGGAACAGATTTGTAAATAAAATGGATTTTTTATACAGTAATTTGTAAAGGCAAATAAAAAGGTAAAAGGAAATATTTATAAATATTCAGTTTAAAATGTTTCGAAGTTTGGGAACAGATTTGTAAATAAAATAGATTTTTTATGCAGTGATTTTTAAGGGCAAATATTAAGGTAAAAGAAAATATATAAAAATATTCATTTTAAAATGTATCCGAAGTATGGGAACAGATTTGTAAATAAAATAGATTTTTATACAGTGATGTTTTAAGTTTTTAAATTCTCTGAAGTTATAAATTGTCTGAAACAGCCCAACACACATTTAAATCACTAGGCGCCACTGCACCGGATATTTTAAAATTTTATTCTGAATACCTGAAATTAATTTAAATCGACTGATTGCTTTATATGTTTCCATAAAAAACTAGTCACTTGATTAGTAAAAGTGTTCAGAACGTTGTCTCTTAATCAGAAAAGCGGGACAGAAGTAATAAAAAGTATCAGTTTGTTTTCCATTTGTTTTTCATTAGTTTTTATTTCGACTTGTCTTTTTCTATCCATACATGTCTCCATCATTGACCAATTCGTTTGTCTGTTTCTTTAACAGAATTGTCTGCTCACATCTATTTACATCCACGACGTAATAAAATAAAATGTTGATCTTCAACCCTTCGTAGTGATTTTAATTAAACCATAGACGTCCCATAGGTTCAAAAACTCTATAAAGTTAAAATTTAATCTTTATTTACTATATCAAACGCTTTAAAAAGTTTAAAAATCGATAATGTTTAGTGTTCATATTTTGATTCTTATTTTTTTGTGTACTGAATAAGTACTTCGAAACTATAATCATATCCGTTGTGTTTAGTAAACTAATATAGTAAGAAACTATACTAATATCCGTTGTGTTTAGTAAACTAATATAGTACGAAACTATACTCATATCCGTTGTGTTTAGTACACTAATATAGTAAGAAACTATACTAATATCCGTTGTGTTTAGTACACTAATATAGTAAGAAACTATACTCATATCCGTTGTGTTTAGTAAACTAATATATTAAGAAACTATACTCATATCCGTTGTGTTTAGTACACTAATATAGTAAGAAACTATACTCATATCCGTTGTGTTCAGTAAACTAATATAGTAAGAAACTATACTCATATCCGTTGTGTTTAGTACACTAATATAGTAAGAAACTATACTCATATCCGTTGTGTTCAGTAAACTAATATAGTAAGAAACTATACTCATATGCGTTGTGTTTAGTAAAGTAACATAGTAAGAAACTATAGTCATATCTGTTGTATTTAGTAAACTAATATAGTAAGAAACTATAGTCATATCCATTGTATTTAGTAAACTAATATAGTAAGTAACTATACTCATATCCGTTGTGTTCAGTAAACTAATATAGTAAGAAACTATACTCATATCCGTTGTGTTTAGTACACTAATATAGTAAGAAACTATACTCATATCCGTTGTGTTCAGTAAACTAATATAGTAAGAAACTATACTCATATGCGTTGTGTTTAGTAAAGTAACATAGTAAGAAACTATACTCATATCTGTTGTATTTAGTAAACTAATATAGTAAGAAACTATAGTCATATCCATTGTATTTAGTAAACTAATATAGTAAGAAACTATACTCATATCCGTTGTGTTCAGTAAACTAATATAGTAAGAAACTATACTCATATCCGTTGTGTTCAGTAAACTAATAAAGTAAGAAACTATACTCATATCCGTTGTGTTCAGTAAACTAATAAAGTAAGAAACTATACTCATATCCGTTGTGTTCAGTAAACTAATATAGTAAGAAACTATACTCATATCCGTTGTGTTCAGTAAACTAATATAGTAAGAAACTATACTCATATCCGTTGTGTTCAGTAAACTAATATAGTAAGAAACTAGACACATTTCCGCTATATTTAGTAAACACTTTGATAGGATGGACATATGGAAATAACTATACTTCATAAAGTATTTCCATTTAAAGATCAGGAACTATTGTAGTCATCATTTTAATATTTAATAAAACTAATTTCTGTAATCAACCGAGAAATATCCACAGGTCTAGCCTGTCAAAACTTAAACAGTATATCATAATATCTCGAATGGAAAGAAGAATACAAAGACAGTATATAGGATTTATCTTTTCTTTTATTCAGGTTTTAAATTGTGTAGAAATTATATTCAAAGAGATACACCCAATTCATCTATTATTTTTCCTGAGACGGCATCGAGAAGTCAAGTGACGAAAAGAAGTCCAGGAAAGCTGGAAACAATGTCCGTATAAGAAGAGAAAAATAGAAACATCGGAATTCTCATTGAATGTTTATTGTTTGTCTACCCATACGCCATCAGCATAAGCTACAAAAAGAATGAAAAATATGAGTGCTTAATAATTTACAAAGAGTTAGGCAGAATCCGTGATGAAAGCCGGTGATTTTTTATTAATGCGTGTTTGTTCGTGCGTTCGGTGTACTGACCGTAATCGTGTCCACACATCGTGCCGGTCCAAAGGTTGTTGTCCGATCTCGTCTCCGTGCTACAACAAATACTCTCATGCCAAACAGAATCACAACTTATGTTTATAAACAAGTCACACATTTTTTTTTGCTAGAGGTTACAAATGAAACTCGTATTCCCCGGTTGAAACTTCAATGGCTGAGTAGCAAAATGAGATCTCTCTATCCCTGTGAAATAAAACAGAAGTCCAGCACCACCTTTTTTGCTAAGAGACCCAAATGGGCCATCCTGCTTGACCGGAACCCCAGCTTCAAACTGCCTGCCAGCCATCCCAGTAGACCTCAAACTTCCTGTCATATCTAGTGAGTTATCTCTAGCGCCTCCCGTCTTCTTCGTCTTGTTGACAGGGTCTTTTCACTTGTCATCGGTGGGTCACCCAGTAACTTAGCTACTTAAGATAAGTGTCAGACAGATAATTATCATGGCGACAATCTATGAACATACTCGCGTAGATCCGGCTTTTTATAAGACACTTAATTCACCCCAAACGGAAATATTCCTTTGGGGTGGTCCAAAATAAAACCAAAGACACTTTCACTTTATCTTGTGCCCCATTTTTCCTCCGGTCGAGCACCTAATATTTGCAAAGTCCGCCATTCATATAGATTACTAAAGAAAATGCAGCCTACTTAATTTTCAAAATGTTAGTGTTTGGTCGAGTGTTGAAATGCAACATTTTTTTAGTGATTGTTTCGCAATTTTGAAAATGGCGTTTATCGTGTTTTCATTTGAACTCTTCATTATACATGGTCATATTATAGAAATTTAAAAATATAACATTTCACTTCTGTGTAAAAAATAGGGTGAAACAATCACTTTAATTTGATATTATGAAAGAAAAACGGACCTTTTTTTTAAATTTGATCTTAAGGATAAATTTGTTGAAACTGGGAAACGAAAAACCACTTGCTCTTGTTGCCGAAGAAAAAAGGGTCCAATTTTAATTCCTGTCCACCCCTTGTTTCACGCTTGAACACTTCTGCGTCACTTGCCCTTAAGACTCGTTCGTTATTTCGTTCCTGTTCTATATGTCTCGGTGTTAAAATGTTAAAATATACCACATGTTTTCTTTTTCGTTTGCACCTGAAGCAGTATTGTATAAGCCCACCGAGTGTCATCATACACGGTCAATTCGTTACAAAACCCAATTAGTATGCGACCAAACGTGTTAGGTATCATTTAGCAATACGCTGGCTTTAAAACAATTTAAACACTTTACCTCAGATTTGTTCGTAACTATCTGGCTTCCCACTGCAATGGTAGTTTTGTTTTACGGCATATCAACCCTTTTTGGGTTATTTAATGCCGAATCTGGTCTTGTTTTCTTCTCTTTTTTGTTTCTTTCCCCTTTTAATATCTGTTTCTATTTAACCCATAGTTGGGACCCTAACAGGTACTACCACTCCGGGTCAGGGTGGACCTGGGAGCAATGGTAATTAAGAGGAGGCTCCACATTCCCCAAAGTCCGTAAGCCGGATCTCACCATCGGATGTAGTTTAAGGTCATATCCAGGACCGGGAGTAGGGTAGGAAAAATAAAAATAAAAAAGGGGAGGGAGAAAGGGAGAGGGGCTGTTGTTTTTGTTTTTGGTTTTGTAGAACATAATTAAGTTTTACAAAAAAAAAAAAAAAAAAAAAAACGTCAATGTAGGTGAATTTCGTCTCAGGGAGCCACAGGGCAGCCTGATCTGGTATCACCAGCCCACTGCAATTGTAAGTGAATGACTGCCAATGACATTAATGATGACGAATCGATCAGTACCGAAGAATAATACACATATAAGTAACAAAGGTATGATAATGGACGCAACATTTTGTGTTAAGTTTAAAAAAAAATTCTTTTTCAGATTTTAAGTGGCCATTTTGTAATTTGAAGTTGAGATTTTTCAATTTTAAGTTTAACTTTTTTACATTGAGAATAAATGTTTCAATAGTAAACACATCTATCTCTCTATATAATACAAACACTAGTAAAAGCTTACTTGCCTGATTGCTGGCCCACTGAATGTATAAAACAAGAAGTTCTAGCAGAAGGGGAATAATGGATGGGGATATATTAAACATAGAAATCTCATAATATGACAATTGTGTGTTCAATAAATATACAGAAAGTACATTTTCATTTTTATCTTTAATCCAATGCAAAATAAATTTGACGATGCTATGGATGGAGTCGGAGCCAAATATAGCAAAGTATTAAAAGCGTTATTGTAACGGTAAATGTTTTAAAATATTAAAAAATATGTATAGTTTGTATAAAGCTTTACAATTTCCTTAAATATAATACAAATTCTATGAATTACAAATGAATAAATGCCCAACATTTTCTCATAGTGGTAGGGTCGAGGTCACCGTTTTTATGTCAGAGCTACCTGGGTAACAGGGTTCTGGTGAAAATCCTGGAGGAGTCAACATCAGGATACGTCGTCTTCTTGTCGTCTTTGGTTTTGCGTGTGGAAAGAAAGGACGTGTAAGGCGGGAATTCGCAAATCAACAGAGTGATTATAATAACATTGCTTCTGCGCATGTGAAACCGCCGTTTATTTGCGTCTTTTTGGCCAAACTTTCATCGACTTTCTATGCAACCGCTGGAATTTGCCGCTTTGGATACCACTGCAATAACTGCAGTTATAAAGAATAGTTATGCGGAACGAGAAATACTTCATACTGACCAGAAAACCATGAGGCTGAACTTTCGTTCGCTCTGTGTAGAATGCTGAGAGGCTAGACAACAACAAGCAGCATACTACTACTACTACTACTACTACTACTACTACTACTACTATAACTACTACTACTACTACTATAACTACTACGACTACTACTACTACCACTACTATTGCTAATAATAATTATGATAAGTATAATAATAATAATAAGATATAGTAGTAGTAGTAGTAGTAGTAGTAGTAGGATGAGGATGAGGATGAGGATGAGGATGAGGAGGAGGATGAGGATGAGGATGAGGAGGAGGAGGAGGATGATGAGGAGGAGGATGAGGATGAGGATGAGGAGGAGGATGAGGATGAGGATGAGGATGAGGATGAGGATGAGGAGGAGGAGGAGGATGAGGAGAAGGAGGAGCAGAATTGTCGATGAATACAACCAGCGATGATGAGTCGGTTAATATCGACGTATCAAAAAGAGGAATAAAAAATGAACGGACGCAATTAGAAGGACATTGAAATTCGGCTTTTGTTAATTTCGATTTCAGCTTTTTTAATTTAGAGGGGGGGGGTCCATTAATTCGAAATTGAGCTATTGTAACCTGAAGTTCAACTTTTGTATTTGAATGTAAAAAGGCATATTATTATTGTCATTGTTATTATTATTATTATTATTATTATTATTATTATTATTATTATTATTATTATTATTATTATTATTATTATTATTATTATTATTATTATTATTAATGTTATTATTATTATTATTATTATTATTATTATTATTATTATTATTATTATTATTATTATTATTATTATTAATGTTATTGTTATTATTATTATTATTATTGTTATTATTATCATTATTATTATTATTATTATTAATGTTATTGTTATTATTATTATTATTATTATTATTATTAATGTTATTGTTATTATTATTATTATTATTATTATTATTATTATTATTAATGTTATTGTTATTATTATTATTATTATTATTATTATTATTATTATTAATGTTATTGTTATTATTATTATTATTATTATTGTTATTATTATTATTATTATTATTATTATTATTATTATTAATGTTATTGTTATTATTATTATTATTATTATTATTATTATTATTATTAATGTTATTGATATTATTATTATTATTATTATTATTGTTATTATTATCATTATTATTATTATTATTAATGTTATTGTTATTATTATTATTATTATTATTATTATTATTATTATTATTAATGTTATTGTTATTATTATTATTATTATTATTCTTCTTCTTCTTCTTATTATTATTATTATTATTAATGTTATTGTTATTATTATTATTATTATTATTAATGTTATTGTTATTATTATTATTATTATTATTATTATTATTATTATTATTATTATTATTAATGTTATTGTTATTGTCATTATTATCATTATTGTTATTATTATCATTATTGTTATTTGACGTAATAGTAGTAGTACTAGTAATATTGGTAGCGTTAGTAGTAGCAGTAGTAGTAGTAGTAGCTGTAGTAGTAGTAGAACTAAATACACCGACAGCATTCAAAAACTGAATGAAAAGAGGCAATTAGTCGAATATTTAAATTACATTTTTTGTCAATTTCTAATACAAATTAAAAAAAAATGAATCTTAATAGTTTCAATCTGAACTTCACTACGTTTATTTTGAGGATTCTTTTAATTTGATGATAAAACAGCGGAATAGTACTTAAAATACAGAGTATTACTTACAATGTATTAAGGTAATTATTTATTTGCAGTATTTGTAGTAATAGAAAGAGTGGTTTAAAAAATAAGACCACAAAAATAGAATTGTAGATGCAATCCGTAGTAGTCGAACACCGGCGTTTAGATTCACTGTGATATTCCTGTTAATTAAGTGCCGGTGAACAATCCATAAATATCTTCGATAGATTAAGAAGACAACGTAGAATGATGTCAACAATAAGACTTGCATTTAGAGAGGAAATTCCCCAAAGGTTTGCGCTGTAGATTCAATTTTCAACAATCAAACTATTATTGTGCCTATGTACGAAAAACACACCCGGAAACGACTAGTCAGTGTACCTGTATCACGTGGTCCGAAATATAACTAACAGTACGTTTTTCCATATGTTTGTCTGCTCTGGACTCATAAACTATGTTTTGTTTGGTTTATATATTTTATTAGTATAATTATATTATCCTTCAGTGCCATTTAATTCCAAAACACAAGACCAATTGGAAACGATTAATTTTCAAACATTTTTTTAATATATTTCTTTATTTTTACTTATACATATGATGAGATTGTTAACCAATAAAATTACAGAGTTGCCCCAACTTTCGCTGGTGACGGTAAATTACCTATATATATATATATATATATATATATATATATATATATATATATATATATATATATATATATATATATATATATATATATATATATATTCTTGTGGAGTCTAGGGTGATTCTGTAAACGGTTTCGAACCTTACCACCATCTGAGGTTATCATTCCCTACGGTGATGAGAGCGAAAGCTTAGAAACGCTGGTGTATGTAGGTAAAATAATTTAATATTATTTACTTTAAATGAATATTCCATGATAAATGCCAGTATACTGAAATCATATGCCCTTAATAGGGTTAAGATGAAAATTCATATACACTAAATGTACAAAAGCAAAGAAATTCCCAAATTTTTACACTTTTATTGTCATTAAGAGTTTGCGAGCACAACAGGACTATGTGTTTTACTGGTAGGAATTTTTCTTCAGCGCACCTCACACACTTCATCCACTCATGCATAGAGATTTATACTGTAGTGATGTGATAATGAAATGGTTTGGTTGATAGGTAGTCATACCCTTAATGACAATAAAAGTGTAAAAATTTGGGAATTTCCTTGCTTTTGTACATTTAGTGTCTATGAATTTTCATCTTAACCCTATTAAGGGCATATGATTTCAGTATACTGGCATTTATCATGGAATGTCACTACTTTTGAAAAGGTTATGCCTCAAGACAATGGTCATTTTTAAGTTTTTTTGAATTTTCTGGAAATCTAAGGTATATGGTAAACTAAAATTAAAATGCCATCAACTAGACCCTAGAACCTCTATATCTGCCAAAAATCAGCTGAATCAATCAAATAGTTGATGAGATACAGGGTAGCACACACTACGTACGTACGTACGTACGTACACACGGATAACACAAAATCACTCCTGACCTTTCTGGATCTCTGGGTTGTCTTGGCTAATGATGCTGAAATTCTACACACTTATAGAACCTATCAAAAAAATGTTGTGCAAGGTTTTAACTAATTTGGTTTATTGGTTTTTTAGTTATGACTGATCGAAGAAATGAGATTTCTAGCATAGGTCGTTTTTGAAGTCTATTAAGGAATAGAGCGCTATCGCGCCCCCCCTTGATTGTTATAAGCCCTTTAAGATGTTTCCAACTTATTTTTATTTAATGAGAAGGTCTAATAATAAACCGTTTTCTCCGCATCCTACACAATGCGTACTTTGCGTATTTCCGGTGTTCTAGGTTAAGATGACTTCAACCATTTTATGGCAGGATGTTTATCTGCATCTAGATTTACCCCAGTTATGCTGGTACTCATTTATAAACTGAGTAGAGTGGTTTACATAGAGAAACTGATATTGAACAATTGTCACTCATCTGAGTAGTTGCCAAGCTCTGTAGCAGTCATATATTTACTTTGTAATGCGTATCAGTGTCTCTGTGAGCTGGTTTGACCAATCAGCTCGCAGGGCGCATTGATATCATTAGTTCTCTAAGGGACTACTTAATCTTGGGATATTCGCCTGAACAGCAGACGCTACCCTGGCACCAGCCAGGTAGAATCGCGTCAGCCTATCTCCTGCCCCCTTGTCCACTGGACGCTCACGGCGTCTGCTATCTTCGCCTGAAGATATTTGAACTTCTTCTTTCGAACACTGTCCTAAGTTTATTCCACATATACCCAAAAGGTAAAGATAACCTTAAATATACGAATAAACCCTTTCGTTTGTTGTTGTAAAGAAGGTTTCGTTTGTTTCGTTTCGTTTGTTTCGTTTCGTGTGTTAAATTCAGATAGGGGATAACACATCCTCTATGCTTACAGTGGTGACCCCGACGTGATCTGAACACGTAACCTTCTGACTTCGTTTAACTCGGTAAATTTACGGCAACCAATGTGTCTCCGTGCTTATAACAAGATTATTTCGCCGTCATTTATTTTTACATCCGTGAACAATAATGCACAAACGTGACATAAGCGCTCAACCATGTGTTTTCTATTTTAGACCAGATAAAATTTGTTTGCCTTCATCATCTTCTGCCCACGAAATATTTCTAACCTGTTACGCATTCTTTGAATTTCAGATGTCATTTTTTTTTAGTTCTATTTTCTCTAGCTTCCACATGTAAAGAATCAGATAATTTTTTAGTTTTATACAATGAATATCTTTGTCTTCTTAGAAGAATCAAAACTGCTTTCGATGTGCTTAACATTTTATTTTGTTTCGGAATTTTCTTCTAAACCGTCTTATCAAATACCGGAAGATGAATTATCACCGTGTAGAAAAAAAATAGGCACGAAGAAGGTCGGAATACATCGGCTGAACTGGAGTCAAAACATGAATAAGCACCACACGGCAAATCATTCAAACCAAAGTCTATGCAAATAATAATAACGTAATGTCTAAAAAACAAAAATGAAAAGACTTCTAGGATTATTCAATTCATCAAGATTTTTCTTTTTTAGATACAAATAGCTAGACTGAACTTTCTTCGGATAACCACTTCTTGTCAAAACTCTTCTTTATATTTTCCAGTTCTGTAGACAACGTATATTTAGAAGAAATCACCAGGGAACGATTTATCAACGCATTGATCAAATTGTTCTTCCTGAAATAATTGCAATTGATATAAATAAGAGTAAGAATAGACTTCAGGAATTTACAGACAGCAGAAGCCGTGTCAACTTATACATAAAAGAAATGGGAAAATAATTATTTTTCGCACTCTTCTACGCAACTTTGTTAGTCATTGGTCAGCATTTGATTTGTGCTTTTATCCTTATTTGTACATACTTAATCTCTATCTTTATATACGCTATCTATACCTCTATCTCTCTCTCCTCTCTCTCTCTCTCTTCATATATATATATATAGATATACAGGGTGGGCCAAAATAAGGGTCCTATCTTTAAATTTGAATAACTTGAATTTGAATAACTTCCACAAAATAAAAGTTAAACTCACCAAACTTTATGTGTGTGTAGACTGACCCTTCCGAGATTTTTTGAAATAGACAAAACAAATTTTAGCCGAAAAACACTTCTTAAAAATTACAAAAACTAAAGTATTGTTTTTTACACTGTTTTGAGTTTTTTAAGCAAAAATAATGTTTTCTAAATGAGGGTACGTTCCTTAGGGCTAATACGGCTCATGCTAGCTTCGGAAGGGGTCCTTTACTTATTCTAAAAAAAAAAAAAAAAAATCAATAAATAAAAAAGTTATGAATTTTTAAAAATAGGACCCTTATTTTTGCCCACCCTGTATATATATATATATATATATATATATATATATATATATATATATATATATATATATATATATATATATATATAGTCTAAAGAAGCTTTGAGTTATTTTAAACAAAAAGACAAAAAAAAAAGTGAAATTGCAGTTTAAATTCCCACAGAAACTAACTAAATCCAAAATAGTGCAGACTTAACATTCGTTGGAAAATTCATAAATAAATAAAATATATAATAGTAAGTAAATAAAAAAACGGGGGGATTAAGTATCTAACAGTGAAACAAAAACAGAAGACCTTAACGTAAGCATCCAATATTAACACGGGGATCATCAGCTGTTTACCATGTAACTGTTTCGGAGATTTAAAAACAGGACAGTTATATGCATGGCTCTCCAATATATATATATATATATATATATATATATATATATATATATATATATATATATATATATATATATATATATAAAAAGAGAGAGCGAAAACTTGCAAAAAAATTAAATACATTTTTTTAAAAATTTATATTACACGATGTGTTGATTTTCAAAAATATTTCACTCAAATACCTTTTCATGCGTTCCTCAAAGATGCTAATTTCCTTGTTCAAAAAGCGAAAATCTGCGCATAACATCGATCGAAATTCTACTTATCCTAACGTCTTTTTTAAACTTGACGTTCTCGTCTGCTTCTATCGTGATTCGACCCCTGGGGGTTTATACCATCAAAATGAGGAAGAAAAAAAGAAGAAAAAATATAAGACAGTCTCACCTGACAAAGTTGTTCTACAACGAAAGCTTGCCCAATGATTTTTCCATTTAAATTTTACGATTTGTTGATTTTCAAAAATATTTCACTTATATATATATATATATATATATATATATATATATATATATATATATATATATATATATATATATATTATGTTGGTGCAAAAAGAATGGCGTTTTCTCACATATGTTATATTTATATATTATTTCTGAATTAATTTATTGATAAATATAGCGTTGTAATAGGTCATTTTAAAGCGCGTTTTCCGCTCTATGTAATCGTGTTATTCGTTACCATTTTAAATCACTTCATTTATTGTGTTTGCAGGCTTTCCAACAGCATGGGCAAAATTGAAATCCGCACGATATTCTTGTCCCAGTTCAAACTAGGCCGAAAAGCTGCCGAGACAGCTCGTGACATCAATGATGCGTTTGGCCCAGGAACCACTAACGAACGTACGCCACAAAGGTGGTTCAAGAAATTTCGCAATGGTGACGAGAACCTCGAAAATGAAGACGGTCAAGGCCGACCGACTGCGGTTGATAACGAAGATCATAAAGCCTTAATTGAAGCCGATCCTCGCAAAACCACACGAGACGTTGTTCATAAACTACACACTCGTTCGCCATTTGATGTAAATAGGGAAGTCAAAAAAGCTAGATAAATGAGCGCCGCACGAATTAAGCGATAATAAAAAAAATCGTCGTTTTGAAGTGTCTTCTACGCCGTTGCTGCGCAACAGAAACTGCCCATTTCTCAAGCGAATTGTGACGTGTGATAAGAAGTGGATCCTCTATGACAATCGGCGACGTTCGGCACAGTGGTTGGATGCCGGCGAAGCTCCAAAACACTTTCCGAAGCCGAAATTACACACAGAAAAGATTATGGTGACTGTTTGGTGGTCTGCGACCGGTCTCATCCATCACAGCTTCTTGAATCTGGGCGAAATGATTACGGCGGAGAAGTACTGCCAACAAATTGACGAAATGCACCAGAAGCTCCAACGTATGCGCCCGAGATTGGTCAATATGCAAGGACCAATTCTATTCCATGACAACGCTCGCCCGCATGTTGCACAACTGACACTGAAGAAGCTGAACGTATTGTGCTACGAGACTCTGCCTCATCCACCATATTCACCGGAGCTCTCGCTCACCGATTATCACTTTTTCAAGCATCTCGACAACTTTCTGCGCGAGAAATGCTTCAAAAGCTTAGTTGATGCCGAGTCAGCTTTCAATGACTTCATCGCTTCCAGAACTCCAGATTTTTTATGATAATAGAATAAGTAAACTTGTTTCACGCTGGGAAAAATGTGTTAATTCTAATGGGTTTTTTATTAATAAAGTTTGGTATAATAGAAGTTATGGTCTTTTGAAGGTGAACGTCAAAAAACGCCATTGTTTTTGCACCAACCCAATACGTATATATATATATATATATATATATATATATATATATATATATATATATATATATAGGTTAAGACGATTTTCCCCCTGTACCTTCTCGAAGAATAGGACAATAACCACATGCATCACAGGCTACTAAACTCACCACTATATTACACTTATTCACTCCAGCGTGTCTTAGTACATTTGTTATTATTGTTTTTCCAGCTAACACTAAATATTACTTTTGCCCCACCATCTTCGACTCAAAACATACTTCATATAGGTGGTAGCAAAATCTTTTCCCGCTAATACTTTAGTACAAACACTCTCCTCATCGACACCGGGAACTAATAAACAACGTCTACTTTTCAAAAAGATCTCCGTTATTATTTAATATTTGTCTTCTATTAATTTACTACATAATACAACACATTAGGCACACATTTAATGGACACTCCCGCTGAATTTCGGGAATATCGGATTAGGTTATTTCCCCTTATTATGTATACATTAATAGTCATTCCGGTTATTAGAGAATGCAATTAATATATGACGGGTCCCTTGGATATAGACTTATTAAAATATAAAAAAGTCAACCCATCTGGATAGAACCGCGGTACGATTCTGAAATATGCAACATTTAGTTTTCAAATAAATGATATATATATATATATATATATATATATATATATATATATATATATATATATATATATATATATATTTAGATTTTTCACTTATAAAATATATCATTCAGTGAAGACCGGGGTTGTTCCAATAAAAAACAAGCTCGATGATACTCGATTACAGAGTACAGTATTCCAGACATTTAATTTCCCTGATGATCTGCCAAGCAAGTAACTGCTTGGTAGTGAAACACGTGTAGGAAAAAACATTTAATTTGAATAAATAGTATTTGTAAGAAAAAATATCTTTAATGGTGATCATTGGTGTCCTGAAAGGAATGCTTTGGTAAGCCTTCATAAAATCACACACACACACATATATATATATATATATATATATATATATATATATATATATATATATATATATATATATATATATATGTGTGTGTGTATGTGTGTGTGTGTGTCTAAGTTTTTCCCGGATAAAATCGTTTCAAATCTCAAGGGCAAATATTTTCTATCTATTAAAAGCAGCTTCTCTGCAGTGGGTCTCCCACTCCTCTGCGACGTTATCACAATCGTCCGTATCTCAGTGGTAGATTACCGACACTTGGAGCCAAAAGCGTTTTCACCTTTAACAAAGAGTTAATATGTCTGAAACATCCTGCTGGTCAGTCCACTCCTCCACCCATGCTGTTTATTTCATCTGGTTAATGACGTTGGATATCAGTTGAGGAGTGAAAGGTCGTCAAGCCTTTTAACAAAGTTGCAAAAACAATAAAAACAATTACACTAGATTCCTTTTCAATACAAAGAAGAGTTTGAAAATATATTGGTATACTGTTTCTATATACTACTTTTTTTAAACATAGTTCACCCCAAACAAGGTAAGCCACCACTGTAGACGGAAGGAGCTACTGGGAAAAAAAGGGAGAAAGTAGGGTGGGTCAATCTAAATTGGGATCTGCGCAGCAAGATGTCTGCTTACATTAGTTTTAAATTTCTGCATGTCAGTACTGTCGGAGAAACAGGGGCAGGGAGGGAGTTCCAGAGGCCAGCAGCACGAGGAAAGAAACTATTTGAGTAGAAAGCTCTCCGGCATCTGGGGACCTCCACAGTGAATGGATGGGAATTAGCTGATTGCGGAGTTGGTCTAGTGAATTTCCGTTGAGGGGACACCAGAGTAGCCAATTCATCGGATTATAATCCATTGAAGTATTTGCAAAACAAACACAAGGATGCTACATTGCGGCGATGGGACAGGGACTGGAGCCTGGTTGACAGTGAAGGACCTATTAGGTTGGCGACTTTTTTTTGGACTTTGTCAAGGAGGGAGAGACTAGTAGACGATGCACCAGCCCAGATGTGCCAACAATACTCCATGCACGGGTGGATGGTGGCTTTGTAGAGATACAGCATAATGTCAGATACACACTGACGATGGCAGTACATAATGTTACCTTTTTAATTCTGGCTGACTTTCCTGGTACAAATCTCCACTGATATACACAATTAAATTCTGAACTGAGAATCTTTCATTTGCTATCTTTCCATATATTTTCATTTTAAGATTTGTGACAGTCACTCTAAATTATGCTTTGTCTTTTCACCAAAATTATGTAACATATATAGGTATCTATCTTTGGAAATCTTTGCAGTTGATTAGGCAATCCGTTTCTTTACAGCATTTTGATGCGAGTTATTCAGTCAACAAAGCCTAACTTTAAATCTGGAACTCTATCAAGTTTTAAGATATTTTACTTCAAAGGTTGTTCAGAAATTGACAGACGTTCGATAATATCACGTGTTAAATGTATTATTTCTTTTATTAACTCGTTTTATTTTCCTTTGAACTTATGACCGTAAATATATATATATATATATATATATATATATATATATATATATTTTTTAGATTTTTTAGATTTTTTAGATTTTTTAGATTTTTAATTTTTAATTTTAATTTTTTAACGGCCTCAATTTTTGAAATGTTAAATTTCTTTTCTTCTTCTTCTCTTTCTCTATCCCTCCATTTCATTCTCTCCAAATATGATCTGAGGTAAAGATCGGATTCTAACTCTTCCTGATGAGATCTCAGTTTATAGTAACTGTTGATCGATAACATCGACATGCCAGTGTCGCAGATTTTGTACATGTCTGTGTAAATAAAATTATCATATATAAAGCTCTATTTTGATATTGAGCACTTTTTATAAACCCGGTTAAAATTCTCTGGATTACCACCCTGTTGATATTTTTCACCTGGATTATTACCATTATATATATATATATATATATATATATATATATATATATATATATATATATATATATATATATATATATGTATATATATATATGTATTTATTATGGTAATAATTTAAAATTGACGACACGGCCCTTTTTATGAAAGTCGCTCCAGAAAAGGCATGTATCCACTTGATGTAAATAACGAAGAGTTATTTAAGTGCATACAAACAAAACGAGAAAAGAAGGTCAAATCACTTCAAAATGATGTAGTCTTTTAACTGACGGTGAAAAATACAGAGGCCAATAATCGCACTTAGAAGCGAAACATTAGTACGACAGTAACGGATACAGTCATCCACGCTAAAAATACATCAAGGGACACACTTCGATTGATACGCAACATGACACTTGAGAATATCCTGATATTTTTTCGACTAATGATGGAGAAGCCTCTAAATGAGCTTACCCTAAGTTCGATCCTCGGTATAACCACTCTTCTCAGCAGATCATTATGTCTGATTATGTTTTTAAAATCTGCTTATTTCCTCAACAAAATCAAAAAACAACTTTTATCTGTAGATTTGATGTATTAGGAATACAGGAAAATATATTCAATGGTGAAGTTCTAATTTGGAAACTTTAAGAAATGTGGACTATCCATAATTCCAATTATTCCCAGGTCATGACGGACCGGAAGTAATACAACCTGTGGTGGAAGGAATAATCATATGTCGTACAAATTATGTACAAAATATACGCTTAAAAAACAAATTAATATACAAATAATAATAATAAGTAATAGGCAATTACCTAACAATTGTTGACAGGCCATACAACCCAACGACCCACCGAAGAAAATTCAGCACTCCTTGTTATTTTGTGAAAATATACTTAAATATACTACCTGTCGTGGAAGTAATAAACATATGTCGTACAATTTATGTACAAAATATACGCTTATAAACGAATTAATATACAAATAATTGGTATAAAACACATAGGCAATTACCCAACAATTGTTGACAGGCCGTACAATTCGGCATTCATCATTGTTTTGGAAAAATTGACTTCGTCAACCACAACTCAGTGATAAATTGACTGATGTTTCTTTGGATACTTTTATTGAATATATATAGTCTCAAACAATGAAGTCTCGGGTTAAAATCATAATAAATATGTGAAAGTTTCGCCATATAAGATCACGTTTTGTTAGAACCTTAATTGACTTGGCTAATTTATCGGTTGCAAAATCATTCTATTATGAGTTAATACATGATTGCAGTTATATAAGTAAGTCGAAGTGTATTAAAGATTTTTTATGAAACGGGCTTAATTAGAGCCGTATTCAATACCACGTTTTCAGATATGGGATCAAGTATTTCACATTTCTAGATATCTCATAGAGCTAAATCACTAGACCTAAATCCCATCCGTACACTGTGGAGGTCCCCAGATGCCGAAGAAATTTCTACGCCAAAATCTCCTTTCTTTATGCTGCTGGACTCTGGAACTCCCTCCCTGCTCCCTGCTTTCCTGACATTATTGACATGCAGAAATTTGAAACTAATGTAAACAGGCATCTCGCTGCGTAGCTTCTAAATTAGGTTGACCCCCCCCAAAAAAAAACATCGCCCTTTTTTTCTCAGTAGTCCCTTACGTCTACAGTGGCGGCCTGCCTTGTTTGGGGTGAACTATGTTAAAATAAATTTTTTTAAAAAATTAGCACAAGATTTTTCTTGTCATTTGTCTTCCGGTTCTGATTATATCTCGGGGCTGTATATTCTATATCGCTTTGAATAAATCTTTAGTGGTATATAATTTTATTAAGGCAAGGAATATAGTCATTTGTGACATTTTTGGGGGAGAATAGAATCGACATTGACAAATGTTAAAAACGAGAGAAAAGGTATAATTACATAAATTTACTAAGTCGGTTATCGCTCACACTCATCAGAGTAAATAGGTGGAAGTAAAATGCATGCACTACGATTAACACTTAAACTATCGAATGAAATGAAGACCAGTGACAGTTAGGGGCGAGGCAAATATATCGCTTTGGAATTTAAAGCTTCGACCTAAAGCGCTTCCGCTTTCGTCAGTAATATGAATGCCTATCTTCTGAAAAGCTAGTGTCCATATTATTGTTGGATAATGGCCCATGGGAATGGACGTATCTGTTGGGAATCGTTGCTTTGACTTGCGCGAATTAACGCGGGTGCAGTCGAGTGCAGATTGGAGCCTGTTTTCACAGTCAGAGCTAATAGACTTGACAAGGTTACCGTGTGACGAGACCCCAGATCAAGGGTCAGTCTGTACCTGCAAGAGGCTCTGTGTCGTCGCGGGCCTTGCGTGGGAAACAGAGGATCCGTGACGTCACTCGTTCTCAGAGAAGCGAGTTTTAGTCAGTCTGATTCGGAAGGCGAACCGAGAGGACGTGCGATTCACGATGTAAAAATAAGGAAAATATTTCCCTTAAGGGAAGACAAGCGCGAGAAATCCTTTCCCCCCTCTCTATGAATGGTTAAAAAACATGGTTAACTAACTGCGATAAAGTAGGATTTGCTCTCTCCCTCTCTCTCGACGTGGTGAATGACTCCCAGTTGAAATAACAACTCTTGTAATAAAATGAATTAAATCTAAAAGAAGAGTTTGTCTTCGGAGTGCGTCATGGCTTTTGTTGCTGATAACGGTCGGCGTGGTTCACGGCAGAGAAGAAAGAATTCATCCACTAGACGACCCGACCGCCCTCTACAAGCGAGGGAGAAATCTAAGGTATGCAACATTATGATAAACCCCATTCTCAAGCACCGACCACCGTTTGAGGTAATACAAATTGAAACTTCTGGACTCCACTGCGTCTGGTTGTCCTTGTATAGCGCGAAAACAGCTATATCAGCAGGGTATGTTTGTCTGTGATGACCCAGGTAACTATTATTATAATTCACTTTCCAGAACAATTACGAATTTATAATAGTTTTTCTAGGTGCAAAGTTTCGTATGAAGATGGTTTCTTTCATTATTCTGAGTATTGAACTCATGAACACTTGGGAGTTGCGTCTAGTTGTGAATAACGTTAACCAGAGGGCCTTACATATTGTATCAGACGTGATGATAAGTTGCAGAATTCAACAGTCTCGAGGAACGAATGTAATGTAAAGTGTTTGGGATGAAACTTTTCCGACAGTTGATCGAACATTATCGCGTTCAGCAGCCAACTGTATCGCCCATTAAATATTTCTGATTGTCAATTACGTTGAGGGTTATATGACCTTGTTCAGCTCTGGTCACTCTCCGTTCATGCACAAACTGCTTAACAGGATATGTCATGAAAGCGACTCCCCGATCTGAGTCGATGTATTCATGCAATACAAAAATAGCGACAATATTCTATTAGAGCGGTGAATGTCGAACGGAAGAAAATAATATTCGTCAATAATTGTTAATATGTATTTGTTCTGCGTTTTAGATGGAAGACAACTCTCACAAACTAGACATAGATTTTCAAAGGGTTGCGTGGCCTTTATGACCGTTTCTGTTCAAGGTATGTAAGGTCATATGCAGCACATATTTGCAACTCTGCTTCCATTATGAACAACGTGTCTAGTTATTGTAACACTAGATTTGAAAATGTACTTGTGTTGAATAAGTACGTTTTCGGTAAAGTCGTGTACCTTGCAGTATTTTTTTTAACGATGATACGTAGCATCGTCAAAAACTCGATTTATATGTTCTCCTTATTTATTTCGGTCATTTTTGTCCGGTTATGATAAATGGAAGTAATTACATATTAGGTCACTAGTTAATGCTACAGACATACAGGAAATTTCCAATGAAACATACTATAAATCCTAGCTATAAAATAATCTCAAAATTTAAAGAATCTTCGAAATAAGACATAAACCTTTAAGAAACCTCAAGTTACGATTTGTTTACTTACTTCATCTTCTGTTGTTGGCATTGCTTTCATCTATAATACCTAATACACATTAAAGACCACTTGAAGGTTGTAAACATCCGTAGCAAATATAGTGATATGGATCTTTTTTTAAAACATAGTTCACCCCAAACAAGACAGGACGCTACTGTAGACGTAAGGGCTACTGAGAAAAAAAGAGTAAAGGTTTGGGGGGTCAACCTAAATTGGGAGCTGCGCAGCAAGATGTCTGTTTACATTAGTTTTAAATTTCTGCATGTCAGTACCGTCAGGAAAACAGGGAGCAGGGAGGGAGTTCCAGAGTCCAGCAGCACGAGGAAAGAAGCTATTGGAGTAGAAAGCTCTCCAGCATCTGAGGGCCTCAACAGTGAATGGATGGGATTTAGCTGATTATCGAGTTGGTCTAGTGAATTCACGTCGAGGGGCCACCAGAGTAGCCAGTTCATCGGAGCATAACCCATTGAAGTATTTGTAAAACAAGCACAAGGATACTACATTGCGGCGATGGGACAGGGACTGGAGCTTGGTTGACAGTGAGGGACCTATTAGGTTGGCGACTCTTTTTTGGACCTTGTCAAGAAGGGAGAGACTAGTGGATGGTGCACCAGCCCAGATGTGCCGACAATACTCCATGCATGGGCGGATGGTGGCTTTGTAGAGAGATCTGACGAAACGAACGCAGAGTAACCATAGTAACGTATCCGCGGCCCCTTTTCCAACGAGTATTGTGACAAGACGATAGTCTGTCACGGGTGCGTATCCATGTTTTCATAACACTGAGTGTAAAGCGTGGTCTTAACTCCCCCTGTAAAGTTCAGCTTGTGTAGGAATCAGCAAGGTACGATTTTTATACTTGCATCATACTATTTTGTTGGCATCTGCTTCCTCGAATGAATTTTAAATGTAGGAACCATGTAAGGATAAGAACACTCCCCAGTGGGAATCGTGCTATGAATGCGATAAAATGCGAAAATGAAAGTTCGCGTTTACATTCTGTACCGGTATCCACGTAATAGAGTACTTTACTGGTACTCTTATAGCTGACGCGCCATGTTTCCGTGACTAAGAAAACCAAACTAAAATACATATATACAAATAAAGAACGAACAAACCATAGTTAAATAACTGTTAGTAATTGAATGTTTATTATTTATTTATTTATTTTTTTTGTCAAATGAACTATTGTTAATCAAATGCTTTTAAATAAAATGTTATTTTGTTTCTGCACCGGAAAGTTTCTAATGATAATTTTATTTGATTTGTTAAACAAATGTTATTGTTTTAAAAAATTTTTTTCAATGGTTTTTGTTTGATATCTTTTGTCAATTTTTTTTCTTGTTAACATAAACACCGCAACAACTGTTTTTAAGTATTTAAAAAAAATTGTTTTCTTATTTTAACGAAACCACACTGTTTATAAGCAAATGTTCCTTGGCAAATAGTTTCGTAAACTCTCGGCCGCTTCCGTAACCTGCCCGAACGTTGACGACTCGAAGTTACGGAAACATGGTGCGTCAGCAATAAGAGTACCCATTTTCCTTAATCTCAATTAACGAGTTGCCACATGTGTAGCTTTTATTGAAACACGTACGTAATAGAATCGAGTTTTTTTATAAGAGAGACCCTGTGAAGGTAACAAAGATCTTCAATGAGAACTGTGCTATCTGTCGGATAAGATGCGATAAGATGCGAACATAACGGCCCGAGTCTACATTCTTCACAGGTATCCAAATAACAGATTATCTTATTTTGAATGTATGTCTGTTGAACAAATACGTAATAGAATCAAGTATTAGCGGAAGGGACCACGTAGACGTTACCAACCTCCTACATGGTAATTGTGCTACGGATCGGATCGGATTCGAACATGACAATCCGAGTCGACAATATGCATCGTATCTACATTGTTGATAAACTATTTTATAATCTGAGTTTATTATTTGCCGCTAATGTAGGCTTTGTTTTACATAAGTACATCATAGAATCAATCTTTTAGCAAGTAAGACAATGTAACGGTTACCAGCATCCTCAGTGATAATAGTGCTACGGATTCTAGAGGATTCGAACACGACAATCCGAGTCGATATTCTGCACCGGTAACCACATCATCGATAACCTTTTTATCTCAGTTAATGACTTGCCGCTAATGTAGTGTTTGTTGAGACAAGTACGTAACTCGTGGCGCATATCCATACTGGTTGTTTGATCAGGGATTTATTGAAATTCTTTTCAATCAATGAATAGAAATTGCTTTATCTTACACCCGCACCTAACACAGAATTGTTAATTCATTTTGCTTTCAAGCGATAAGCCGTTCAAACATCGGACACAATAAAGAATTCCATCTATATTTTTTAAAAGAATACGTGCTCGGTTTTCAAATAACAGTTGATTCTCGCTTTTTTCGTCGAATATGTTTCTTGTTTAAAACCGATAGCTATTCAAGCGTGAACATAAAAGACAGGAGAACAGAGATTCTTAAGATACGTCCATTTAATTTCGGCGATGAAAAGCAATCTGAAAGGAGGTGACGGTGGTTAAGTGTATATCAGCACGGAGTGAAGACCTGGGTGTTCCAAGTTCGAATCCAGTCGGTTCCACAGTAACGCTTTCACTTAGGGATGTTGGCAACGTTCTCGTGGTCCTTCTCGTAAGTACCCGATGACTTTCCAGAAAGATTTCTAACTAGAAAAAAAACATTGGGGAAACTAATGCCAACACTAGAATCATTTGAAGAAAGAAGAAGAAGAAGAAGAAGAAGAAGAAGAAGCAATCTGAAATTAATGAGTTACGGACTGACAAACACAGACAAGACACTTATACGGATGCCTAGACGCATCTAACCGTGACAGATATACGGACGGACAGACATGGAAGACAGACAGAGTCTCTTATTGATATTTCTAGACGCGGCGAAAGACAAAAGTTATCGGGATTGCAGTCCTGGCATTGATACTCCTGTTACTCATACGAGATGGAAATGGCATTTCCAATGGATGCATGACGGTCCGCACATCGCAACGAAAGTGTTAATTAAACATTAAACTTGAGAGACCGATGAAAACGCTATTTCAAACGCCAGCGAGCCAACTCGATTTGTAAGAGAGTAACCCTCTTATTGAAGCATCTACAAATGAAAAACGCTCAACGATGATAATGCTATTTAAAACTGAAGCCTGACAGACCGACAAAATACTATTACAAGCGCCAACGAGTAAAACCGACCTACAACGGAGAGAATCTCTTATTGCAGTATCTAAAAATGAGACGCGTTTAGCGATGATAATGGTAGTTGAAAATGAATCCTGACATACAGACAGACAGACGAAAATGCGATTTCAAACTTAAGCCTTACAGACCGACGATAACTTTATTTCAATAGCCAGCGTGTCAAATTAACCGACACTGGAGAGATAATCTTTGGAAGCGTCTAAAAATAAAACGCATTTAGCAATGAAAATGCTATTTCAAACTGAAGCGTGACAGACCAACGATAATGCTATTTAAAACGTAAGCGTGACACCCTATCGTACGGATCGACGGACAGATCATGTTATATAATTTCCTGGACGCGTCTACACAAATTAAACGCATTTATTGATAACAAATGCTATTTCGACCTTGACAAACCCATGGATGGACCAAGTGACAGAGTCTCAAGTGATGCATATGCGCAGCTAAAAACTTAAGCGCGACAGAAAAATGTACTGGCACAAGGCCATTTCAAAATAACAGATGCGACGAACGAACCGAAACACGTATAGTCTCACAGAGGTTCGAAGACACATACAACGCGTTTAGCTAAACCAGTTGCATTTTAAACCGTAACCGTGACGGGGAGACAAAGCCTCTGACAGAAATACGTAGACGAATCTATGAAAGATAAAAACAATAAAACGCCTTTTAAACGAAATTGTTATTTCAAACGTACGTTCCAGGGACCAACAAAATGCGATTTCAAATCTTAACGTGACATATTGAGAGACGGCCGGACGACAGAGTCTCTTATAGAGATTTATAGACGAAACTAAAATATAATACGTATTTAGTGATGAAAATGCTATTTAGAACTTAAAGGGTTACATATCGACATAATGACCGACAGAATCGTTTTTTAAAATTACTAGAATTAAACATGACCTCATGTCAAACCTATAATTATTTTGTTATGGTAATGTTTTAAGCTCTATTAATATGAAAGTCAAAATAAATCAGTTTGTAGAACATCAAACTAAAGATCTCAAGATTTCGGTTTCGATCTTCGGTCATGGCATCCGTTTTATTTGTTGATATTTTTTTTAAATTTACTATTAATGTAATATTCTAAATATCAAAAAGTAGTAAAGATCTCTGATATTTCGAAATGAGACAAATTCCGCAAAGTATTTATCACGTTTAACAAAAAATTGACTGACGGACGGTCGGTCGGACGGACGGACGGACATACGGACAAAATCTCTATTTATATAAAAGAACCGTGACAAATCGACGGACATATCATCTGATGAAGATCGTTGGACGCATCTACAAGAATTTGCATGAACGAGTTTCACTCGCTTCGGATTTTAACATATTTTACGAGCTTAATCTGATTGCGATTCGTTATGAATGGTAATATTTTGATATTGATCGTTTGTCGCTGAAAAGATTAACTCGGTTTCATTTGTGTATCTATCTATATATATATTTCTTTCTTTATATATATGTCTTATATATATATATATATCTTTGTTTTCGCATTGTACACAAGGCCCGTTCCAAACACCATCTCAAGGTGTTGGAGGCAGTGAATGTTACAATGCGAAAACCATCGCTCTGTAGGCAAAAAGAGTTGTCTCACAAATTAGACTTCTAAAAAAAAAACTTTGTCTATTATGTCCATTTAGTCCTTTTCGGTTTAATGGCGTAATTCAATCTCCCTGTTTTTTTGTTTTTTTTTGTTTTTATCTCCACGTTACTCTTTTCCCCGTATTTAAGCGATATTCGCCGACGTTCCCCTTGACAATGTGTCGGTTGAAAGGTACCTCGGGATTTAGTTTTGTTCTGTTAATTTTAGTCGATCTTTTTCTTCTTTTTAAAAGTTTTTAATCGACGATTAAATTTATTATTTAATATTTCCTCTCTTTTTTTTTCTTGTGATAGTGCCTCGACTCGCTATGACTCCGTTCATCATATTTAAAACCATATATATTTATATAACTTCTCTGTAACAAAGCAGGAAAAATCCCAGCAGAGTGCTCGATTAATTAAGAATTAAAGTTAAAAATTAAAAACCGTCAACAGAGATGACAACAGAAGCTGAAGAGAGCCGGATGGCTAAGTCCTTCCGTGCTTGAAACCGACGGTACGAATGGTTTACTTATTTTTCTGTACCAAAATAAATATATATATATATATATATATATATATATAGAGAGAGAGAGAGAGAGAGAGAGAAAGAGAGAGATATTGTGTGTATATAAGTTGCATTCTTTCATTTAAGCAAACATTGTAAAACATAACTACATTTTCTGCTTGATTATATGTTTTTTTTATTTTCATAAATTTTTCTAATAATCTTTTTCTGTGTCAAAATCAAAAACAAAAATAATGAATGTTCCATAACTATCACGATACTTTCGATTAGAACAATTTAAATAGAATTCATTTTAAATATGACTAAAGTCCAATACTATGGAATATTGTAGCCTGTATTTTATATTATTACATAGATAGGAACAAGTTTAAAAAAAAACAGATTGATTCATTCAGCTTCAGAATTATGATAACTATAATCGGGAAATTAACGTGGAGTTAGGGTTAGGGTAAAGATTATGGTTAAGGTTAGAATTAGGTTAAAGAATTAGGGTTATGATTATGGTTAGGGTTATGGTAAAGGGTTACGGTTAGGGTTAGGGTTAAGTTTACGGTAAAAGATGTGGGTTATGGTTATGGTTAGGGTTAGGGTAAAAGGGTTAGGGTTAGGGTTAGGGTAAAGGATTATGGTTATGGTTATAGTTATGGTTAGGGTTACCGTTAGGGTTAGGGTAAAAGGGTTAGGGTTAGGGTAAAGGATTATGGTTATGGTTATGGTTATGGTTAGGGTTATCGTTAGGGTTAGGGTAAAAGGGTTAGGGTTAGGGTTAGGGTAAAGAATTATGGTTATGGTTATGGTTATTGTTATGGTTATGGTTAGGGTTAGGGTTAGAGGTAGGGTAAAGGTTTAGGCTTAGGGTTAGGGTTAGGGTTAGGGTTACGGTTACGGTTAGAGTGAGGGTTAGGGTTAGGGTAAAGGGTTAGGGTTAGGGTTAGCGTTAGAGTAAAGGGTTAGAATTAGGGTTAGGGTAAAGGGTTAGGGTTAGGGTTAGGGTTAGGGTTAGGGTTAGGGTTAGGGTAAAGGGTTATGGTTAGGGTTAGGGTTAGAGTAAAGGTTACGGTTACGGTTAGGGTTAGGGTTAGTGTTAGGGTTAGGGTTAGGGTTAGGGTAAAGGATTAGGGTTAGGGTTAGCGTTAGGGTAAAGGTTTAGGCTTAGGGTTAGGGTTACGGTTAGGGTTAGGGTAAAGGGTTAGGGTTAGCGTTAGGGTAAAGGGTTAGGGTTAGGGTTAGGGTTAGGGTTATGGTAAAGGGTTAGGGTTAGGGTTAGGGTTAAGGGTTAGGGTTAGGGTTAGGGTTAGGGTTAGGGTTAGGGTTTAGGTAAAGGGTTAGGGTTAGGGTTAGGGTTAGGGTTAGGGTTAGGGTAAAGGGTTAGGGTTAGGGTTATGGTAAAGGGTTAGGGTTAGGGTTAAGGGTTATGGTTATGGTTAGGGTTAGAGTTAGGGTTAGTGTATAGCGTTACGGTTAGGCTTATCGTTAGGGTAAAGGATTAGGGTTATTGTTATGGTTATGGTTATGGTTAGGGTTTAGGGTTAGGTTAGGGTAAAGGGTTAGGGTTAGGGTGTTGCTGGATCTGTAGTATAGTAAATTATGGTTGTTATAAATTGGTTTTATTTTGTTTGATTGTTTTGTTTTACGGCATATCAACATATTTACTACCGACTCCACTCATTTTGGTAATGGTTTTCATGCTTCAAGTAATTTATATGTTCAAGTATTTATTCCGGGTGTTTGGTTACTTTATTTTGTACGGGTAAATGTTTTTTTTTTTTGTTTGTTTTGCAGAACGTGATTGTATTTTGCAAAGGAAAAGGAAAAAGAAAAACAATAACGTCAAAGTTTGGTGCATTTTTGGTTTGGAAGGTAGCCCCAGTGTACATTAGGTAAATTGTTTAAGATACACTGCAAGCTCGGAAATACATTCTTAAACGCTAGGGAAAACATTAACTCGTCAAAGTTATTCTTCACCTTTATTTGGTTTTAACTGACATTCATAAACTTGTATAATTAATTTTCCGGCGGTAACTAGCCCAAACCGGTTGATTTGCCGTAAATCAAATGAACCGGAACCTTTTTCTCATATTAGTATGAATTTAGTACTTCGGGCAATAATTTAAAACTAGTTTTAAGTTTTACATTGCACTCTAAATAGTTCTAAGTTTTACAGGGGAGGAATTATATTGCACCCTAATTTCAAAGAAAATTACACTTTCCAAATTTATTTTTCCAAATAAATAATTTCGTATAAAGTTACATAGCAAAGGTAAACCGTATTTTTTATTTATCGTCGCACAGATTTCGTAATAGAGTAAAGTTAATATGAAAACGCTTTTTATTTTTGTTTGTCGTTCAGCAAAACAACCATTTCCGGTTATTGACTACACGGAAATATAATATCTGTTGAAAATAATTTATGAACATTTAACAATTAATAATAGCCCCCAAAAGTCTTGAATTACAAATTATTTAAGGGCGTGTATCTTTAATAATTAATTGAATATATGTACTTTCATTTCATAAATGTAAATAATTTTACATTCATGAAATGAAAGTACATATATTTTCTCAAAATTTTAATAAAAATGTTTCTTTAATTTTGGAAAGTTATAAACTTACGAACATTTAGAGAATAATTATTTCGTATGTATGAAAATTCAAGTGTCTCTCGTAAGTCATGATACACATGTGAGACATTTGAATACATCTGAATTAAGTCTGATGAGTTGGATTTACTCACATTTTGGCTAAGATCAAAGTGTAGTATCTGTTCCGATGGATACTGCACTCCATAGACTGGTATTATCTTGGCCTTCGGGCTTGATTTACGCCGGTCTATGGATCTGCCCTGTGCAGTTCTAGGAGGTCCACCCTCCCAGGCCTCGCCTCCCCTCTTTGGGGAGGAGTAAGTTTATTGCTTACTGCCAGAGGCTCCCCTACCGGGGAATGCCGACGGGGCTGCCCAGGCAATTTTTAATGGCCAGAGTGCTCACCTTCTCGGGCGCTGGCTTTTCAAACCCCACGTTCCCGACCCGACCTTGGGTCACATCTTACTTGTGGGAGTAAGATAAAACTGGCCTTGTGCCTAACCTCCTGAAGGGAGGTAAATAAATACTCACATTCGTTTTCAAATGTTGTATAATCTTATGTATCCTTTGTGGTTATATAAAAGTGTTGTCAAACGTGTTTAAAAAATTGAAATTTTCTCGCCAAAAATCTTTGTGGACCCTAGAATAATTTTTGTTAACGGGATATTTCTGGCATTTTTGGTAGTATGTAATTAGCATACTTCCTATGTTTTCCAAACAATACTTGAATGTTTTCTATCGTCTGACCATGTGGAACAATTTTGCTAAAAAAAATTCCTAGTATCCTAGAAAATATGCGACAAATATGACATCTTCCGGCCCATACATGCATTCTCAATTGAATTGCCTACGAAATCTTGAGAAAAAAATAAAAACTTGCTTTTGCCACTTTCTATTGAAAACCTCCTCTCTAGTCTTTAGAACTATATCTCCTGTCTCTTGAATTCCTTTCGATGTTGTTCTTTGAGTTGTTCCATGTCTTTCTACGCCGTTTTAAAAGTTTTACATATATAGATTCGTACGGCAACAGTAAGTACACTATAAATGATCAATCGTTTATTAGGCGCATACTTTTATATTTAACGGGAATGCCCACGCGACTTCGTGCGAGAATGAATGATAACCATTACTGATCCCATACCTGAATTGCATATTCTAATTTTATTCTTATTTTGTAATTACCTATGCTATTTGCAAAAAAATGAAGAAAAGCGTCGTAGCAAATATTTATACATGTTTCGTTTAAATTGGCAGGAATGAATTGTGTCAAGTTACGCGTCTTACGCGTCTTTCGTATGATTAATCAAGCGAAGCATACTTGCAAGATCGTGTCAGGCAAGAATTGGTTGCTGGTTTTCTTTCTACAATCGCTTCGACTGACACTTTAGTCATCATCAAGAAATACACAAGTCGTTTGATTTAGTAAAAAAGAAACGACTCCGTGTTGTGGTAAGAAATTTAAAAAAATATTTTTAACACGTACGTTTTTTATTTACCGTACACAGAGGTTTTAAGTTTGTTAGAAAGAGATGACGTAAAGTGTCAGTATATTAGTTAAATTTAATAGTTTTTCAGAAATATACACTCTGAGTTAACATTTGAATTCATACTCATTGGAATACGGGATACAGATGGAATCATCTTCTGCAAACTATTTCATAAGGAGGCAGGGTAGTGGAGGAGTGATTGATGCAGTTATTAATCGATTTAACTCTTAATTGTTATTATAGCAATTTAACGCGGACACCTATTTTCTCTAATCGAAAAAAACAGGGATAACCGGGTACTTTATCTAGTTTTATTTATCTTCCTCCCACAAGGTAAGATGTGACACAAGGTCGGGAAAGTGGGAATTGAAAAGCCAGCGCCCGAGAAGGTGAGCACTCTGGCCTACAGAAAATGCCTGGGCAGCCCCGTCGGCATTCCCCGGTAGGGGCGCCTCAGACAGTAAGCGATAAACTTACTCCTCCCCAAAGAGGGGAGGCGAAGCCTGGGAGGATGGACCTCCTAGAACTGCACAGGACAGACCCATAGACAGGCATAAATCAAGACCCGAAGGCCAAGACAATACCGGTCTATGGGGTGCAGTATCCATCGGAACAGATACTACACTTTGATCTTAGCCAAAAGGCCAACAAGACATCAGTGGGTACTTTACCTTGTATACAACAGAAAACTAATTTTGTATTTAGTGATTACAAAGCCATAACTGCTCTTTGGTCTTCTATCATCGTCTGATTGATGTATTCATGTCGAGAGGTGGCATCTTCCGATCGATTTTCCATTATGACAATAATTAACAAGTAAAGCCAATCTTTTGTAGGAAAAACTGTGTACATAGAACTTACCATCGAGCTGATCGAATTCATGTAATGATGACATCGTCGTCTGCGTCTGACATTTGATTCGGACAGTCGAATAATTGGCTACGAAAATTGATCAATACTTGTGTTTGCTAATAAAGGAAGCTCATTACACGTTAAAGTGTTTTAAGTCTACTTAACGAAAAGTCTGTGAAATCAATTATTTCAATCTTTCTTGCCAGAAAATTTATTTTGACAAACATAGAGATATGAATGACAACAACAGGCTCAGTGACTATTTTTTATTTGATATCGTTAAATAAAAAAACGTTGGCTCTCACTATTGGACAAGTGGTTATTCCTAGTTTGATATCGTTTGATAAACAGGTTGCCGCTAACTATTGGACAGGTGATTATATATATTGTTTGATATTGTTAAGCGGACAGGATAGCCGGAATAATTGTATTGTGTGAGTATTTAATCATTTCATATCCTTAAAGAGACAGGATAACCTAAATTATTAGACAGGTTATTATTTCGGTTTTTGATCGCGTGAAGCGCCAAGGATACTTCACACCATTGGACAAGTGATTATTTCTGGTTTAATATTGTTAAGCGGGAAGGTTTGCTAAATGTTTTGTAAAAGTGATTATTTCTGGTTTGATATTGTTAAGCAGACAGGATAGCCTAGATTATTGTATTCTGTTATTATTTCTGATTTCATATACTAAAGCGGGAAGGATACTCTGAACTATTTTACAAGTGATTATTTCTGGGTTTGAACAATTTGACAGGTGATTATGTGTGGTTTGACAATGGTAAGCCGACAGGATAGTCTTACGGTCTATATTCTTAAGCAGAAAGAATGTCTAGAATTATAGGACAAGTGATTATTTATTGTTTCATATCGTTAAGCCGAGAGATTGACTACATTTTTGGACAAGTGATTATTTCTAGTTTGATATGATCAAGCGAAAAAGATGCCTTGAAGAAT
The DNA here is from genome assembly GCA_963556195.1 of Sepiola atlantica. NCBI lineage: Eukaryota > Metazoa > Mollusca > Cephalopoda > Sepiida > Sepiolidae > Sepiola > Sepiola atlantica. The sequence goes on from OY744536.1 coordinate 28,476,993, forward strand.
TGGGCAGGTAATTTTTTTACTATTTTAAATCGTTAAGCGGCAATGTTGGTCTGTAACTATATGTCACTTTCCGGGTTTCAAAATTGCATTGCTTTTGTCTCGGAATTCTCACCTTTATCCTTACTATATATATATATATATATATATATATATATATATATATATATATATATATATATATATATATATATATATATTTATGGAGAGAAAGAGAGAGAGAGAAGGAGAGAGATAGTAATCTAAAGACATACGGTTTCGATGTTTCAAAACACTTTATTTCGGCTAGGCTAGCCTCTTTTCCTAACCAGCGATCATACGTCTAAGTATCTAGTTAGGGGACAGGCGGGAGCCCTTACCATTAGCTTACAGAATAAGCGCTCGTAAATGAAATCTACAATGTCTATTCACATAAACAGCGATCACCACCTTACCGTTATAAATTAGTTTATTTGCAAAAAGTTTTGCATTGCGCTAAGAAGCAAGAGTAGACATCATCTTCCAATACCCTGGATTTCGCACAAAAATACATACGGGTATTATCAGCAAAAAATAGACATCATCCATAAGCGTCATCGCCTGATGGAAATACGTCATACTACAGACAATAACATCGAGTGTTCGATCCTTGTCCAAGTTAGCTATGCTGATGACAGCTGATAGTCAGAAACACGTGTGCATGGATTATTTTAATGTACGTAAAAATTAATATATATATATATACAAATTCCCGAAACAGTTTTTAATGGTAAACAACGTATGATCCCTTAAATAATGTTAGAAGTAAACTAATATAATAACTGTAAAAACTAAATTGACTTACATGAGTTATTTTCTACTGAACGACTTGGGACTTAAGGGTTTTTTCTTTTTTTCTTTATTTTTTGTTTTTTTGTTTTAATGGTTGAGATACTTCCGAGACTATATATATATATATATATATATATATATATATAAATATATATATATATATTATTGAAATCTTATCATAAAGATGTATAATTATATTTTCTTACCCTAAAAGGTCATATCCAAGGATAATCTGGAAATTTCAAATACAATAGTGGATGTTCAATATTATAAATAGAGCATTTAAAATATTCATGAATAAATAATAAATAATATATATATATATATATATATATATATATATACGATACAACCCAAATATTATTAACAAAGAAACATACTAGTTTGTTTATTTCATCTATTATGTTCATCTAAGAGTCTTAGTTGAAAATAAATGGGAAAATAAACAAATAATCATGTTCATTTTTTTAATATGTTTTTTCTCATATATATTCTTTGTATATCCCCCAAATTTATTTATATATATATATATATATTAGGGGCTCGTATATGGGAACTAAAGGATGAGGGAACACTTTTTACCATCAGTTGGAAATTAATTGAAAGACGAAAACCATATTCCCCAATATCAGGCCTCTGTGCACTTTACGATGCTGAAAAATATAACATCTTGCGAACCATTAATGACCCTAACATTATATGCCTAAACAAAAAAGGGGAGATATATAAGGACTGTATTCACAGGAGAAAGGCACTTCTGATAAATTGGGCAGAACAAAATACATAGGTCATAACTGCAGAGTACCCAGAATACAGACTTTTAGGATTTTGAATTTCACGATGATGGATTCGGCTTCCGAATTTCGGATTGAACTGTATAGTATCCCGACTGTTGCCCTAATCTTGATTTCTATTATTGCATGGTTTAATTATGGATTGTTTTTTATATTTATGTATATAACTGTTTTTAAATTTTAAATTCTAATTAAAAATTTCTAATGTGGAGTACCCCATATCCCCATTTTTCCTTCCATTGTCTTTTATCTTTTATATTTATTTTTACACAATTTTGTTATCCTTTATTTTCTCTAACAGTGTATTTATTTCATCTTTATTTTTCTTCATTTTTCTTTATTTTTCTTCATTATTCTTTTTCATCTTTCTTTATCCCCCCTTTTATTATTAGTACCTTAATTTTTTAGGATTAGTACTCTTACGACTTCATAAATTTATAAATAATGTGACTACAATTTATTTAATTATAAGTTTTATTTTTAATGATTTATTATTTAATATTTTTAGTAATATATTATCACTTTAGCATATTATTTCAATATAATTTTTAACTTAATATAAATTTATTTTTATTTTTAACGTTATCTCCATTTACTTTCGATAACATATATATCGTCTTTATTAGTTAAATTTGAATACTTTCCATAACGGGCTACGTAATTCCACGCACGTGACAATTTAAACCTGCTAGGTTCCCATCTGTCCAACAGTTAACGTTATTCCCATTTAATTTTTTGCTTTTTCGATGTACGGCGTCGCTGTTGTTTTGATCTGAAACTTTTCCATAACTGACCACGTATATTCCATGCACGTGACAATTTTCAAAGTGTTCGATCTTTCCAACGGGCAATATTTTGAAATTCCTGGCGGTTGTTCTCACTCATTAAGCTATACGACTCCGCTGATGAAGGTCCGATTTTCTCGGATCTGAAACCTTGGTCCGGATGTTGTTGTAACACTTTATTTAATATTAATAAATATAATGCTCTTATTAATTATCTAGTTAATTTTACTTTTACATTAATAATTGAGCACACTGCTGGGAAAGTCTCCCAATTAAGAAATACGGTATATATATATATATATATATATATATATATATATATATATATATATATATATATATATATATATATTGTCACGAATGCCGCCGGTCGGGACCACCGAAAGACATTAAGTGACAAAGATAAAAAGAAAAAGTAAAAAAAAACTTTAAAAAAAAAGTCCGGAGTGGTTCGTATTATCCCAGGTTTAAATAAAACGTGATATAGGATGGGGATTTCTCCAATATAAAATACCGTCAGGAAACAAACAAAAGATACGAAGAAACGACAAAAAGACATTAGGACTTAACTTAATATTCATTTATTTAATGAAACTGTATACTAGAAAAAAGGGGAGTGTATCTATAAAACAAAACGAAATAAAACATCGAAACAAAAGTATATTCTTAAGAAGAGGGGGGATTGTCTATCTTATCCCTATAGTAGCAAGATTCATTTCTACACAAAAAATATACACATATAACAGCCCTAGGGGGCGAATGTCCATGAAGAGATATTCAGGTTGTTACTCACAAATGGATGCATTGTTCGATTTAGAATAGATATTTCCGGCATGTCGTCGTAGCCGTACCTCCTTGCACATGTAGGTTTGGAATACATTTTTTTCTCAGGAAAATCAATTCCTGGCTGGTTACTTTTTCTTTCTCCGCTTAGTTCAGCGGGTCGTCTCGCCCGAGCAGAGGGCGGCTATAATTCCATTTTCATTTCTCCGCTTAGTTCAGCGGGTCGTCTCGCCCGAGCCGAGGGCGGCTATAATTCTATTTTCATTTCTCCGCTTAGTTCAGCGGGTCGTCTCGCCCGAGCCGAGGGCGGCTATAATTCCATTTTCAACAGGCTCGTCTCGCCCGAGCCGATGGCGGCTATAATTCCATTTTCAACAGGCTCGTCTCGCCCGAGCCGAGGGCGGCTATAATTCCATTTCAACAGGCTCGTCTCGCCCGAGCCGAGGGCGGCTATAATTCCATCTTCAAATTCTATTTACAAAAAGCCCTTGCCTTTCCTCGCGACTTTCTTGTCGACGGTTGTTCATTTCTTCCCCGTTCAGCGCAGAGGTACTCGGGAAGACTGACTATAGTTGTCCTCAAAATATGTCCGTCTTAACCCGGCAGCTAACGTACTTCCTTGCCGGCATCCTTCGTCCTCTGTGTTGCGTTAACTTCCTGTCGACTGTTCTTCTTCGCGTGCGGCTGCGCGTGCGACTGAAGTTTTTTTTGTCTTCACTCTCTCTTTTTATCTCTTTTCCTGACGTCATTCGAGTCGCATTATTATAATTTCTCGGTCGTGTATAAATATGCAAAAATGAATCCCATCTCTCTCCGTAAACCGGAGGTCGTGAGTTCGAATCTCGATAGCTCTCCCTACATTTTGTAACAATATATATATATATATATATATATATATATATATATATATATATATATATATGTATATATATATATATATATGGTACCTAAGGTACTTTAGCTTTATTTTTTATTTTTTATTTTCATTTATTTTTTAATGCAACTTTAATTCCTATATAATTTTATTTCTAGCTACCATATTGCAGAATGGTTCTTGGGTGTAGTGTTTAGATAGTATTATTATTATCATTATTTATTATTATTATTATTGTTATAATTAATGTTATTTGATATGCAAATTACCATATCATACGGTAGTCTTAAAGGTATTATTATTATTATTATTATTATTATTATTATTATTATTATTATTATTATTATTATTATTATTGTTATTATTTTATTATCATTATCATTATTATTTATTTATGTATATATTAGTGAAATTTTAAGCTGAATTATTTCGACACTTGATTATGGGGAAATGGTAATTCATCAGTACCATTGGAGAGCCATGAATATTATAGCTGTCCTGTTTTTAAATCTTCGAAACAGTTAAATGGTAAACAGCTGATGATCCCCGTGTTAATATTAGACGCTTAAGGTCTCCTCTTTTTTGTTTCACTGTTAGATACTTAACCCCCTTTTTAAAAAAAAAAATATTTACTTATTTTTTTAATGAATTTTCCAACGAATGTTAAGTCTGCAATATCTTGGATTTAGTTAGTTTTTCTGTGAATTTAAACTGCATTTTACTTTCTTTTTTTTTGTTAAAATGACTTAAGGCTTCTTTAGACTATATATATATATATATATATATATATATATATATATATATATATATATATATATATATATATATAATATTTTTATTAGGAAAACACATAACAATGTGTAGTGTTAAAATACATACATTTATTTTAATCTGCACTTTCGAGAAATAACATACTCTTTGTCAAAGTAGTGTTTTTCTTTTTTTTTTTCATCGTCCGATGGTAATGGCATTTTGGGTCAGAAAATCACGTTATGTCCGTAAGCGCGACTGCGCCAGTTTGAATAAGAAGGGGTGTGTAGACATATTTCTTAAACCATTGTTTCGTAATAGTATATTTAAAAAAAATAACAATGTTTAGTGTTAAAATAAATGAAATTTATTTTAATCTAAGTTTTCGATAAATAACATTTTCCTTGTCAAAGCAGTGTTTTTCTTTCGTAAAATTTCTTGAATGTACATTGAAAGACGAATAAATGTCAGTATGGGTGCATATGTGAATAATGAAAGAGAAATGTTTATTCTTTTTAGTATTCGTAACCATAATAAACCGGAAATCTTATAGCTGTTTTTCAGCTCTGCTAAACTGAATCACAACAAACATTTATGTCTAAAAATATATTTTTATTGATCGAACGAGTAGGGCGAAAAGTGTGGAGGGATCAGGGGAATTGACAGAAGTTGATCTCCTGCATTCACTAGCCAGCAACCTCTGCACGATTTCAATTTGGGCCAGTTAATACAAATTTTTAACACTCATTCCGCGATTGTGTTTACGCAATCAATATAGCCACACCAACTACATGACGTTGTCTGAGGCTATTTTATTGTTTATTTAGCAATGGGTATATTGCCGTCTGTAGGTGAGCTTTGATGGTGATCTTTATAACTGTGTCTGCATCAAATTGCTAGATATTTATTTTTTAGACATATTTGTGTCTGTGTCAATCAGCCACGTTTTATGTCTTCCAGACAGATGTTATGTCCGGGACCTCGAACCCGATATTCGACACATGCTTCCCCCCGGAGATGACTGTTAGCTATGTCGGCAGCATTCAGCATTTGTAAAGTATTGAGTGGACTCATGCCATACCACATAAGTATCAGTGTCGTACGTTTCAATCAAAATCAAAAAAGTTACCCTGTCCTGTTGAAAGACAGATAGTCGATTTATAAACAACACATAAAGAATGACACAAATATCATTAGGCGAACATTAAACTGAAACAATCTTTTCTATATGAATAACATATACAAAATAAATATTATGATGAATAAATAAACAATAGTAATATGAATTTATTTAATGCAGCATACTTGTGGATAAATAATTCATTTCCGAATTTAGTTTGAGTTAAACAAATATTTAAATGAATTTGTTTATTTTCGTTTTGTTGATTGTGAGCAAATATTCGCTGGAAATTGAGACGTACTTAAAATAAAATGTTTCAACATAATATTTTTGTATAATCAAGAGAAATCAACGGAGAGAAATGTGAGAAAAATTTTATTGAGAAAACTCTATAAACCGAAGATTTTAAAAAAATAAAATAAAATGAAAATGTAAACGCAGTGATTTATGTAAAGGTTTATATTAGAAGAGAAGAATGGACGTCAAAATGCAGTCAGATTTGAAACCAGGACCAGAAATTAACTTGTTTCGTGATTTTGATATTTTCATAGACTTATTTAATGGAGAGCCATTTATACTGCGTTGATACACCGGTTCTCGTTAGATCACCGAGGCTAAGCAAGATTGAGCCTGGTCAGTACCAGATGGGTGACGATTTGGAAATACAAGGCGCTGTATGTAGGAGGATGTCGACACTTAACTGCCAAAAAAAACTAATGGCGTCATCTTCCCTACATGGATATATATATATATATATATATATATATATATATATATATATATATTTATATATATATATATATATATATTTATATATATATATATATACGACTGGAAACCGCTTGTGAATTTGATACTCGTATGAAACGTCCTCCTTCGGAGACAGCCGGTTCAACTCGCCCAGCAGGAATGACGTATCAGCGTACAGGGTGGGAGAAGGTATTTAATGTAATAAAATGTGCGTACATTTATTTTGTGTGTGTGTGGGAAGGGGCGGGGGTTCAACACTCCAATCCATTTCTTAAACTAATAAGGAACTAAGCGGGCATCGCTTTATGGATACTTCATGAGAGGCTAGAGCCATTGCGCTTGTCATTTCAAAGGCGTTCGCCAGAGTGTGGCATTCTGGTCTTCTACACAAACTTCAGGATTATGGTATGTGTGGTAAGGTTCTTGACATTATTAGGTCTTTTCTTTCTGATCGAAGCTTGCGAGTAACTTTGGACGGTGTCTCTTCATTCTCTTTTACTATCAATGCTGGTGTTCCTCAGGGCTCTATTCTACGGCCAATAATGTTTCTTTTCTATATAAATGATGTTCCAGAGAATATTATTCAGAAAATTAACATTAATGCTGATGATACCACTCTCTATTCTGGTGTAGTTCTCACTCATCTCTCTCGGATCAGTCAAAATATGCAGGTGATCTAGAAGTTGACCTTGGTTCAGTTGTGGATTGGGGTACGAAATGGCGTGTTTTATTTACTTTTGTTAAGACTCAGCTCGTGTCTTTCAATCGTAGGCGTGTCCCTTGTCTTAAGATTATCAAGGATGGCTCTGCTCTTGATGAGAAATCGACTCTGAAACTTCTTGGTCTTTCTCTCTCACCAAATCTTTTTTAAAGTTCATACATTAGATCCATTACTCTTTCTGCTTCTCGTAAAGTCGGTCCTCTCTATCGTTCCAAACACTTTCACAGAATGAGGCTATTCTCTTTCTCTACAAATCTACTATCAGAGCATGTAGACACATATCTGTAATTTGATTGCCTTCACCATTTTTTCACATCTACACCCTTTCTTTTTCACAGACGTGATGTTGCTAGTCTCAGTCTTTTCTGTACGTACTATTATAGCATGTGTTATTCGGAATTATGTGATCTATTCTCTGCCTCTTTTGTCCAGCTCGTTTGACTCGTTGGTTTAGTGGTCTCCATCGATTCGCTGTTTTGATACATCATTGTAATACAGCTTCCTATTCCAGTATCTTATTACCAAGATTTGCAGGCTTGTGGAACTCTCTTCCTGCTAACTGTTTTCCTCGTACTTATTGCCTAGGTATTTTCAAGACTAATGCCAATAGGTATCGTCTGTCTTTGCGATCATCATATTTCGTTCTAGAGGGCAGCTTCGAATAATGAATTAGAAGCCGTTGACAATGAGTAATGAGGATCTATCTGTCTGTGAGTGTGTATGTGTGTGCACATAAAAGTTTAAAAAATACTCCAGAAGAAAAACCACTAAACTGATACATTCTATTTCGCCATTGCGTCGGACAAAATATAAACACCCGTTTCTCAAATATTCATACTTTTAGGGGTTACCTTGAATAGAATAAGACAGGGGGTGGACGTTTAGAACACCTATTTAATATCATAGAGTAATTTGAAAATAAATTGACTTGCGAAGCGCTAATTCCCTGAGGGCTATTTAGCGTTCAAGAAACTCAGCATCGTCCATGAACAATTACTTTAAAGCTAAAGCTGTCTTCGGACTATTATCTTTATCGGCATAATTTCTCTACATATAATTTTGAGAGGGTGGGAAAGGGAGACGATAAGAAACTCACGTTGCCCGGAACCAATATCTTACATTTTAAAAATTATTTTTAATACATTCAAACAAAATAGTGTAATTTAATGTCGCGATAGAAAGGGGGAATAAAAAAAAAACTCGGCGTTGACCGGGAGAAATAATAAAAATCATGGCATTGCATGGTAGCAAAACACTTTCAAACTAAAACTTAAAAAATAAAATTCTATTATGACTATTGCCCTCATCAATATCATTGCTCTTCATGACGAGAGAAGGGGAGATGGGAGATTGAGAAAAGACAGGGTACTCAGTGTTACTTAGGAGCAAATATTTTTTTCTCGACGTTGTCCGTGAGCACTAACATTGAAACTCAAAATTAATTTCGGACTATTGTCCTCATCAACATCATTTTTAAGAAGATTATGATGAGACAGAGGAAGAAGGGGAAAAGCAAAAACACTTGGTGACGCCAGGGAACAATAATTTTAAACTCGATTTAGCCCAAGACGAATGACTTTAAAACTTAAAATCGGTAAGATAATTCTTTTTGGATTAATTTCCTGATTAAAATAATTTCTCATGAGGGAGAAAAAAAAAATAACTTGACATTAAATAACTTTAAACTCGGTGTTATCTAGTAGCGATAAATGTAAAATTCAGGGCTCTGCAATGATACTTTCTTGTTATCATTCATATTATTTTTCTTCAGACTATTGTGAGATAGGGGAAGTTAGTAAACCAAACTAATCGGCGTTTCCCGGGAGCAATACAACAACAAATGAATTTATTACATCATCATTATCATAATTAATATATTAAACAAAGGAAGTGATTATGCAGGGGGGGGGATAGGAGTAAGTGGAAGCGCTAGAGAGAGAGAGAGAGAAGTAGAGAGAGATAGAGAGAAAGAGAGAGATGGAATAGAGAAAAAAGAGAGAGAGAAATGGAGTCGCAAAATGAGTTGTAGGGAAAACGATAAAGGGATAAGATAAACTGTGCATGGTGATAGGGTTAGGGTTAGTGTTAGGGTTAGGATAAATGTTAGGGTTAGGGCTAGGGTTAGGCTAGGGCTAGGGTTAGGGTTAGGTTTAAAAATGAATGTATTACATTATCATTATCACAATTTATATATTAAATAAAGGAGGTGATTATGCAGAGGGATAGAAGTAAGTGGAAACGCCAGAAAGAGAGAGAGAGAAAGAGAGAAAGAGAGAAAGAGATAAAAAGAGAGAGAAGAAGAGAGATGGGGATAGAGAGAAAGAGAT
>OY744536.1:28491703-28569203 GCA_963556195.1 Sepiola atlantica
TTATTTTTAAATAAAACTTGGAAATTAGAATTTAACATACGATTGTTGACTTAAATATGCTCTGCTGTTAAATCTTAACATTCTATCGAGCTTATATATTAAATAGTTTTGGTCAATTTAAAAGATACAAACACACACATATATATATATATATATATAAATATATATGGGGTTGCGAGCAAATTGAATATCGTTTTGTAAGCGAATAATTTTGGACATTCTCGTTGAAATAGCCACACATTTTCACAGAACATATCACACTATTCAATACTGATTAAATAATTCCCTAAATAAACTGATGATGTTCGATACCGAAAGAGTTCAATTATATTGAGAAAAACAATATAGTTTTACTGTTGCTGTCACATATTTCGGACATCCTGTTTATATATATATATATATATATATATATATATATATATATATATATATATATATATATATATATATATATATATATATTATTAGAACCGTCAGGGAAACAGGGGGCAGGGAGGGAGTTCCAGAGGCCAGCAACACGAGGAAAGAAGCTATTTGAGTAGAAATCTCGCCGGCATCTGAGGACCTACACAGTGAATGGATGGGATGTAGTTAATTGTCGAGTTGGTCCAGTGAATTTACGTCGAGAAAATGTCACTCGGGTTAATTTGTTTTAATCAAGAAAAAGATGACTACCAAAAAACCAACCTCCTTCCGAGGGAGGAAGTAATTCCTGGGAGAGTGGATTTCTAATACAATAAAAACCATGACAAAAGGTTAAAACCCCTTGTGAATTAGAGCGTATTAGAATGTGCTATGTATTACTAGGCTGGTATGGCATGAAGAGTCGAAATATATATCTATATAGTAATCCAGGTAGGGTAAACATCCACGGGGTAGAAATTTAAAGGGAATCAAGCCGGGCTTATAAAAGAGTGCTCAATAAAAATATAGAGCTGTATTGTGAATGCTTTTATTCAAACATGTACAAGGTCTGCTACACTGGCATGTCGATGTTATCCATCTACAGCTATCAAGAGCTGAGGTCTCATCAGGCAGAAAGTTTTTTATGATCCAATCCGATCGCTGAATTCCAGTCCCGGGTTGGATCATAAAAAACCTTTCTGCCTGATGAGACCTCAGCTCTCGAGAGCTGTAGATCGATAACATCGACATGTCAGTGTAGCAGACCTTGTACATGTTTGAATAAAAGCATTCACTATATATATATATATATATATATATATATATATATTTATATACATATATGTATATATATATACATGTATATATATACATGTATATATATATATATATATATATATATATATATATATAGTATAAGTTAAATATTTTACTGTATAGTATGCATTTAAATGTTGTAATTTAAAACGGTTTTTTAAACCAGTAAAATGCAGAGACTTCTTTTTTTTTAAATAAACTATATTATTTATTTAAATTTAAATTTTCGATTCACACAGGAATCTTCATCAGGATCATAGACATTTAGTTTTCAAATAATATACATATATATATAATATGTGTGTGTGAGTCTGTGTATCTGTGTTTGTGTGTGTGCTGTGTGTGTGCTGTGTGTGTTGTGTTTGTATGTGTACTTGTATGTGTCGTAATGACTTTCAGGTATTATAATTTGTCTTTTGCCTCGGACTAAAGATAAAAGAGAAAAATATTCTCTAGAAAAAAAAAGGAAGACAAATATACTTTTAGAAATTCGAAACATAAAATAAGAAAGGACAACAAACGTTTCAGTGCTGAAAAAATCGACATCAGATGGCCTAATTGGTATTTTTCCAGAAGGAAATTGGTTGCTTCTCTTGTCACGTATGATAAACAGTATTGTACCGTTCTTTACTGTCTTGTTAAAGAAACCGATGAAACAATAGATGAAAGAAACAAGAAGAAATAGGGTTTGTCATTTATCCGAGAACGACTTCCTACTCTAAGGTAAATAAGAAAATATTTCAATGACACGTAAGCTAGATCTATAGAAATGTTTTATTGATTAATGTATTTGTTATTGAATAATCATGTTACACAGGCATATATATATATATATATATATATATATATATATATATATATATATATATATATATATATATATATATATATTTATATGTATATCTAGGCAGCATCTTCTCTTGCAGGCAAGTATTTTTGAATATAAGAGACAACTCTAGTCTAGATATCCTTTGGTAGATCATTTCAATAGTCCGAATCGGGATTTTAGTTTCGGAGGGGAATTAGCTAATGAATGTGCCATAGTTTAGATTCCCGCTACAAACCTTCTATAATACTAACACATGGTCTGAACCTGATTAACCTCATTCCCCTGAAGATAGCCCCGGATGGGTCTGAAATTACTTGGGACACAAATCTAAACTATGGCAAATTCATCAGCCACTCCCCCGTCCGAAACTAAGATATTGATTCGGACTCTTAAAAGGATCTACCAAAGGATATCTAGGCATAGGTTGTCTCTTATATTCAACAATATATATATATATATATATATATATATGTATATATATATATATATATATATATATATATATATATATATATATATATATATATATAATAATATTTAAGTGTAGAATTATAACGATAATTAAATTATCGTTTAATAATAATAATCTATCGTGATAGTGTAAAGCTCAATATATTAAATAGAGCAATTTATTTTAGAGGTAAAAGATGAGAATAAAACATTGTAAAGATACAATATTTATTAAAAACATCAAAAGTTCAGAGCAAGGAGCCTCCTATCCTTAATCCATGGATTTTCAAAGAAAGCATTTCTTCTCATCAGAGGATGGGGAAGCCGACAATGCGATTATAAATATTGTCGGCAACAATTAACTTTGAAAATTTTATATAAAGTAAAAACAAAGTAGAAGTAAAGAACAAAATTAGGGCCAGAGGTGAAAAGTCTTATTTTGAGGTGTGAGCGCAAAGATAAAGTGGGTGTTATAACACGTCAGGACAAAATGAAATAAAAAATAAAAATAAAAATAAAAATAAAAGCATCCGTTATTTAGGGATGAAAATTTGATGTTTTTAATAAATATTGTATCTTTACAATGTTTTATTCTCATCTTTTACCTCTTATATATATATATTAAATTCCCGAAACAGTTTTTCATGGTAAACAACTGATGATCCCTTAAAATAGTGTTAGAAACTAACTAATATAATAACTGTAAAAAATAAATTGACTTACATGAGTGATTTTCCACTGGAAGACTTGAGACTATAAGTTGTTTTTTTTTATATATAGTTTTAATGGTTGAGAAACTTCCGAGACTATATATATATATATATATATATATATATATATATATATATATATATATATATATATATATATATATATATGTAAATAAGTAACACTTAACACTGTTAACTTCCGGGCCTATCAAATAGATGGTGCCACTAATACAATTCTATATGAGTTTTTAAAGGAATAATCGTTAAATGACACATGTCAAAATATGAACCTAATACGATTACTAGTTTACAAATTATACTTATTTAAGTGAAGCAAAGCTGATGTTGGTGCATTGCTTTCTGATGGGAAAAATACTGTTCAAGCTAGGAAATTGCTTGCAAATGTTATTCGGATTTTTCACCGTCGAAAACAACAATTAAAACAGCGATATTAAAAGTTGTTACAGAGCCAAACATCTTGCTGAACTCTCAGGTCACCTAAATTTAATATGTCCCGGAAAACGTACAAAAAAATGTTACGAAAGTCGTTTCGGCCGATCGGAAATTGAAGCTGCGGAGTTGAAGATATCAGATGCCAGTGTATTTAGTATTTTTACCGAATATTTTTTTATGAGAAAGTTGTGTTCAAAGTGGGTGCAGCGTTCGCTCACTATTGATAAAAGAAACAACACGTCGACGATTCAGAGCGTTGTTTGCAACAATTTGAACATTTTAATCGAGGCGTTTTTGCATCATTATGCGACAAGCGATGACAAATGTATCCAACACTGTACTCCAGAGTCAAATCGGAAGTCAGCTGAGTGAATAGCAGCAGGTGAAAGCCGTCCATACCAAAGTTCTAAACATCAGCAGGTAAGGTTTAGGCCTCCGTATTTTGGGATATTCAGGGAATCAATTAAATGGATATCCTAAAGAAAAGAACCATCAATTGCGATTATAATATTGCATTATCGTGTAACAAGTCGATCGCAACGATGGAAAAGCTACATGAATTGAACCTCGAATTGCTGCCGCATTCACACTTTTCTTCAGATCCGTCTCACATAAACTACTGACTATTTGCAGACGTCAAGAATACTACAGAGAAACAGATTTTTCTTCCAATAAGTGATATACTAAAAGAAATTCTTGCAAAAATGCTTGTACAGCTTTTGAACCGGACAAACACCGAACTGTTTTTTTTATCCTAACCCTAACCTAACACTAAACCAAAATAACCTAACCGTTTTTGTCCAGTTAAAAGCTATATGCATACAATATAAAAACCGAACGAAAATCTGTTCATATCTTGGTTTTAATGGTTATGTTCTTTACAATTATTAGTTTATTTATAAAAAGACACAATTTATAAAAAACAAAAAAAACAAAGCAAGTTTTAACTTCCCCGTGAAAAAATAATTTATTTCATTGATTTTCCTCGTTAAAAATAAATGAATTGTCATAAAATTAAACATATGTTGAGTAATAATAAAGAGAATATTTTTTTATAAAATAATTTGCGTTGTGCAAGGTTTTCTAAATATTTCATAAAAAAATATTCTCTTTATTATTAGGGCTATTCCGCCAACGCTTCCAATGTGTGACTTTTCAAAATATCTTTCCACGCAACCACGTGACACACACGCCATATCAACATTTTCGTCCTAACATCAAGACGAATTTCAACTTGGCTGCGATAAGTATGCCTCAATCAAGAAGAAAAAAAAAAGAAAAAAAAGAAATATTCTTCTGAAGATGGTATGTATTACCGAAAGTACTCAAATAATTGTTTTTAAGGTAAATAAATAATTTATTTTTAAAAACAAATAATTTGCGTTGTGCAAGGTTTTCTAAATATTTCATAAACAAATATGCTCTTTATTATTGCTATTCCGCCAACGCTTCCAATGTGTGACTTTTCAAAATATATGTTGAGTGTTTTTATTTCATTATTTTTTCTGTTCTAAAAAGCCGCCTCGTTTTCGGTTCGTTTTTATACGACTTCTTACGGCCGTTTACGTATTTCTGCGTCGGAAAAAGTCGGTTTCGTTTCGTTCAAAAGTTATTATTGTTTTACTCTTCTATAGAAAATAGAAAATACACGCACTGCATAAAGTCAATTATGGAACATTAATTAAAAACAATGTTCGCAATAGTGTATTGTTTTTAAGATAAGCATGCTGCAATACTAGTAAAAAAGTTAAACTTAGATACGTCTACTGCGTCTGTAAAATAACCTTTACGAACTGATGTGGAAGCTGCCTCTGGAGCCATACTCTCGAGGTTGGGAAACAGAGTAAACTTTGCAACCCGTTTCTTTACGTGTCCATATTTTTACTCCTTAAAGACTTCATTTCCAAGAAAGATCTATCACCGCAAAATCTCACTTGACACCTATCAATACAACAAATTCAATTTTCGGATGCTCAGATTCTTTTAAAAACAAACAAAAAAAACAGAAAAAAACAGAAAAAAACAGAAAAAAAACAGAAAAAATAAACAGAAAAAAACAGAAAAAAAACAGAAAAAAACAGAAAAATAAACAGAAAAAGACAGAAAAAAACAGAAAAAACAGAAGAAAAAAGTAAAAAATTAAAAAAACAGAAAACACAGAAAAAAACAGAAAACAACAGAAAAAACAGGAAACACAGGAAAAAAACAGAAAAAAACATATAAAAAAACAGGGAAAAAACAGAAAAAACAGAAAAAAACAGGGGGAAAAACAGAAAAAAACATCTAAAAAACATCTAAAAAACAGAAAAAAAAACAGAAACAAAAACAGAAAAAAAATAGTTGAGAGTGCGTGAATTCATGTATTTTTTGTTACTTTCCAATGCAATCCGCGATTTGTAATTCTGACAAGTGATGTTGTTTGGGAATTAAGATTTATATTGTGCATGGTATTTCATTAAATATACACATTTCCAAGTGACAGCTTCTACTATATTATATGTAAATATGTTCCGAGTGTAGTCCCATGCGATGTAGTCATATACTCTTTCAATATAATTTGTCCATGTTGTGTTAGACATATACATTGAATTTCGGAGTTGACGCAAATTATTCTTGTTTTAGATGTGTAGTGTTACTATTTATTACGACTTATTCGAATATATATATATATATATATATATATATATATATAGTAATTAATAAGTTGTAAGTTATGAAAATATATTTATGGCAATTAAGCTACACATAATCTTCCGCGTTTTATCCCTGTAGGGAACTGTCAGGCTAAAATGCATAGCTTAATTGCCAAAAATATATTTTTTATTACTTACTACCTAGCTCTACTCACGTATTGAGTACTGTTGAACTAAATACTGAAGATCGATCAATAAAATAGCATATCTCCGTATAACACTTTATGTGGAGGCATAAAATAATAATAATATTTATATATATAATTTTGAATAGTGTTCTAATCTATTATTTATAACTAAAGTTAAATCTTTATATGCTCCCCTAGTTTGACAAGACGCGCCGGATTAAAGTAGGCTGTTACATCGGGTGTTGTTAGAATGATATCAAATATAAGAACAGTAGTCCGAATAATCGAAATTATACAAACGTTGTATTCAATCAACTGACTGTTATTACTCTGGCCACAATCTTGAGAGGAGGACGTTACCTACGAAATCTCATTGAACTTATTCATGTGTATGTGTGGGATTACTGGACAACACTTATTTGGCTACTCTAAGTGAGAGTTATATTTGTAGCTAAAGACATGCTTAATCACACTTACAGAAGTGTGAGTGTTTATGAAAACAAGGGCTTTTGCCGACGAACGTTTCTCTGAAGGTGTGTTTTAGCTTGAGTTATTCTCTTTAGGCCATATTATGTGAACATTTCTTTGGCCACGGTTCACAAATGTGAGTGGTTACTTAAAATAATTTCCTTGACCTCAATAAGGGTACTATTTATGCGATGGCTGATGTCAGTTCATCTTAAATGCAGATTGACATAACCGATTCACCGATAGTTTCAACGGAAGAGAGCAAGGATAATTATCTGGTGAATATAGACAGTCTAAAGTCATTATCATTCGAATAACTCTCGAAATACCGCCATCAATTGAATGATAAATTAAATAATATGTCTGCTTGTTCTAAGTTAAAGAAGAATTCTTTAAGAATATGGCATATTATATTTAAGAATGATGACGTATACTCTGACGTAGTTATGGTTATTGAGATAGAGACCATGCATCCATTGTAATCAAGATGGTTCTGTTTGTATAAGAAACAAACCCGTGTCCATCAAAATTAGAGATTTTACTCGAAGTAATTCGGAAATTAATCAGTGCTATATATTGTGGTACTGTTATAGATGACGCGCCTGATTTCCGTGACGTCGCGTCGACAACGATCGATAATTTCTTCTTTTTTTATCTTATAAAAACATTGACAAAATTTTAACCCCCCCCCCCAAAAAACAGTATTTTTATAAAATTAAAACTGATTTTAATCTATGTATTTTTTCTTTGAATTTATTCGTCTTATATTAGCGTCTGCCAGTCTTCCAGTTAAAGCTTATCGGTTTGAATGTAGGGCTTGGCTATCGCTAAAAACGGGAGCCCTAACCCTAACTGGAACCCTAAACCTAACCCTAAACCCTAACCCTAACCCTAACCCTAAACCCTAAACCCTAACCCTAAACCCTAAACCCTTACCCTAACCCTAACCCTAACCCTAAACCCTAAACCTAACCAATTTCTCTTTTTTTCTTTGTTCTATATTAGCAAGAAAAAAAAAGAAAAACAGCGAAACAAATGAAAAAGAAAAAATTGATCAACCCCCCTCCCTACAAAAAATTCTCTCTACACATTGGATTGAAAAGGGTTTATTTGACCTCCTCACCTTCCTCTAGTTTGTTCGGTTTTTATCTTTTTATGTATGTATTTTTTTCTTTGAATTTATTCGTCTTATATTATCGCCTGCAAGTCTTCCATTAACGCTTGGCTTTTTCGTTTCGGCAACACTCAGGCGATTCCGCAACCTGCCCGATCGTTGCCGACGCGAAGTCACGGAAATCAGGCGCGTCATCTATAACAGCACCTCTTTCCCAATAGTTGTGAAAACTATTAGTGTGTTTCACAATGGACTTTGTTGTTTGTGTAGTTGTGAGGAGGACAACTAGCACGATTATTCTCAATATTCAAAAGTCGCTTAACACCCATTAAAAAGTCCTCTTTACTACGATTGTATGCTCCTCGAAAGCACGAAAAACAGATTGTACGTCATCTTCAGATCAAAAAGTGACGAAAGCAGACAGATCAAAACGGCCAGAATTGTTCAAGACATAAACGTTACTATGCCTCAAGACGTGTCGGTTCCCGGGCAATTCTTGTTGAGTGACACCCATGGAATGAATTTTGTTCTTCCTCCCTTTCTGATAGTTTTTCTTTTTTTTTCTTTTTCTAGCGAGAAAGAAAAAAATAGTGTCTGTTCGGTTTTCGCCGAAAGCAGACCTGTTTTGCTAGCGGCTACTACTCGTGCATCTAATCAGCTCGCACAAGCGGTACACAAACGAATTAATTTGTGAAATTGAATAAAGAAATAAAATATATGTTTCTAAGACGAGGATGCGCTGTCTATTCATAATGAAGCATTCTATTTCAGCTAGAGAATTCTCAGGTGTCTGATTTTATTCAAACCCTATAAGGAATTAATAATAAGAGAAGCCCTACTGAACTTACCCACTCGTCCGAGCAGCTGATCCAAGAAATAAGAAGTCTTGTAGATCTTCTTCACAACCTGGGCTCAAGATAGTTGACAAGCACTGTTCCGAACAGCAATGCGACTATCGTGGCCCGGAATATTGAAGCGCCCTGCCAGGACAATAATATTCGACCCAGGGATAAATCCACAGCACACCCACTCCAAGATAAATCACTGGGGCAAAGATAGTAGCACAAGTGTTTATTATAATTACAAGTTCACTTACGACACGCACGATTTTTCATTGCTTCCTTACTTTCTCACAAGTTTTATAAACAATTGATTTGTGGAAAAACAGTTGTATTGTTTATATTACAAAAAATACTAATACTTCAGTCATTTACTTCTGATACATGCGCTCGCTGTAATATATACCGAATTAAGCCATTTGATGTTACACAAAAGGACCAGCTATTTATATATATGTAGATATTCCATGAAAAATGCCAGTATACTGAAATCATATGCCCTTAATAGGGTTAAGATGAAAATTTATATACACTAAATGTACAAAAGCAAGGAAATCCCCAAATGTTTAAACTTTTATTGTCATTAAGGGTATGCGAGGACAACAGGGCTATGTATTTTACTGGTAGGAATTTTTCGTCAGCGCACCTCACACACTTCATCCATTCATGCATAGAGATTTATACTGTAGTGATGTGATAATGAAATGGTTTTGTTGATATGTAGTCATACCCTTAATGACAATAAAAGTGTAAACATTTGGGAATTTTCTTGCTTTTGTACATTTAGTGTATATGAATCTTCATCTTTCCCCTCTTAAGGGCATATGATTTCAGTATACTGGCATTGATCATGGAATGTCACTACTTTTGTAAAGGCTATGCCTCAATACAATGCCTTCTCATAAGGTTTTTTGGAATTTTCTGGAAAACTAAGGTATATGGTAAACTGAAATTAAAATGCCATCAACTAGACCCTAGAACCCCAATCTCTGCCAAAAAATCAGCTGAATCCATCAAATAGTTGATGAGATACAGGGTGGCACATATGTACGTACACACAGATGACATGATTTCATGATTGAACTTTCTGGATCTCTGGGTTGCCTTGACTTATGATGTTGAAATGCTACACACTTATAGAACCCATCAAATGGAAATTTTGTGCAAAGTTTTAACTAATTTGGTTTATTGGTTTTTGAGTTATGATTGATAAAAAAAAAAGATTTCCAGCATAGGCCATTCGTGTAGTCTATGAAGGAATAGAGCGCCCTCGCGCCTCCCTTGATTAAAGCAAGAGACGCAACAATTATCATTATGTAAGTGATTATCATTAGTAAGAATATTAGTACTCTTATAATTATAATTGATGCATTACACATGACAATGGTGCGACCTCTCATTTCTTAATCCAATGTGTTTATCGCTTTAGTTGTAGCTGGTTTATTATCATTTTTATCCCCTTCAGACACAGACGTCATGTCTAGAATAGTTTAGGCCACATTCGTCATGTCTAGAATAGTTTAGGCCACATTCGTGCAATTCTTTCGAGTGGTTGTGTAGCCTATATATGACTAACGAACAATAATGTATGGCATACTCACGTTTACATACCCTTCTCGTTCGATCAACGAGTTAAGTGAGGTTGAACCTGGTCAGTATCAGATTAGTGACTATTTAGGAATACCAGCCACTCTATGTAGGAGAACGGCAACAATTTCCCGAAAAAAAAATGAAAAAACTAACGTCGTCAAAATTATTATTTTGTGAAATAATCACGTTTACAAAGTTTTCTCGTTAGATCACCGAAATTAAACGAGATTGAATTTGGTCAGCATCTAGCGGGTGATCATCTTAGAATACCAGACACTATGTAGGAGAATAGCAACAATTCTCTGAAGAAAAACACCAAAAACGAACGTCCTCAAAATCTTGCAACCTTATTGTGATATACATACGAATGGGGACCGCTTGTGAATTTAATATACCTCCTCCTTTGGGAGAAGACGACACAACCCGTTCAGGGTGAATTCCGCTCCAGGACAAAACGGTAAATTATAATATTGTCTAGTTTTAACCAGGTGCTCTATCCCTGAAACCACTGCAAAATTTATTGTATAATAATGTTCTTCATATATGGACAGTTTGAATTACCTACTAGACACCATCCTCGAGTGTTTTCGGTCTCTCTATAAAAAGGGTGTGTTAGAAAACCCTGACATGAGGATACTTCACCCTACAAGTAAACCCTGACCAAATATTCAAAATAACATAGTATTCGAAGACAACATAAGATCTTGGTTTGGCTATACTAGGAAAAGTGCATTTTCTTCACCAGACCAGATGAATTATTGTCTTAGAATCCGGTAAGACCAAGAGACCAAAATAAATATATACTATAACATAATCAACTGGTCAATTGGGGAGTAGAAAATTAATGTTCTTAACTTTTTTACAAAATCAATGCTTGAGAGGTAAAGAAGAAATTTTATGGAACACTCGAATATCTATGTATCTTATATAGAGATCAAGTGTTAGTCCCAGGAAGGGGCCCCTTGATTTCTGAGAACTTCGACTGAAGTAACATGAAAAAAGTTATAGTTACACCTTAAATTGTTTTGTAATCTATATAATAATATTCTAAGGCTTTCACGTTCGTACGTTCATTATCACTTTTCACACACATTAAAAAATGAGATCGTCTCATCAGCAAAGATACGGATTAGGGATTAGTCTGATATCGCTAAGGTAAACAATTCTGACATTACCTATTTACAAATGAATTGTTCCCAAATTAAATTACGTCGTCCCGTCGATTAAAATGGTATACTTTTAAATAATATCATTTTAAAAAGTGACATTAGTTTCATTGATTTGAACAATGTGTAAATGACAATTATTGTTACGGTAAGAAACACATTTGCTTGATTTATTTAAATAATATTCAGCTGGCAATGACAATTTTTGTTTCACGAAATATGAAAGACTAACCTTTATCTTTGTACTATTGATCCTGACAGACATATATTATTTCAAAATTAAGATTATTATTAACACTATATTTTACAGATTAATGTAAAAGCACCGTGGAATTTCCACGGACTGGTGTTTAATAATAGTTAATAAAGAGCTAATTTAAGGACAGGTAATACATATTTAATAGTTAATATGCTAAGAATTGAGCATATAAACTTTAATAATCAGCCTCGATTGCTGATTTTTAAACCATTCCGCCAACCTTTCTTAAATCAGTTTTTAATTTAAAAAAAGAATGGCTCAAATATAGCTTCAGTAAACATATTGAGTTGCTTCTTCATATCGTTTTACCCGTTTGCTATGCAGAATCAAATGTTGGCTTCTTGTTAAGGAGATCAAATTCCCACGTTAAAGAATAATACTTCCTCGTTAAGGGGAACGGACTATTCTGATCGTAATTTTCTGTGACGTCATGCCGTAGTTACAGACAGAGAAGTAGAGAGTGACGTTAGTGTATCATAAATAAGTGCCGCCAAAAAAGATAAAGTGTCTTATTATTTGTCTTCTTTGATATAGACTTAAGGAAAACAGATCATAACATATGTGATTATTGATCTATCTGGGGCATTTCGATTTTATAGATCGATCATCTCTTTAGCAATACGATCATATTGTTTTTTTTTTTATCTATCCATGTATGTGGGAGAACGGTAACACCATCATGACAAAAAAATAGCCGCAAAAACTTACGTCGTCAAAATTATCCTTTTGTAGAAGAATCACGTTTACACCGCTTCTTGTTAGATCACCGAAGTTAAGCGAGGTTGTGCATGGTTAGTAACAGATGGGTAATGATTGGGAATACCAGCCTCTCTATGTGGCAGAACGGCAAATCCTCCTGAAAAAAACTTTAAAAACTAACGTTGTCAAAATCCTTCTATCTTACGGCGATATACATAGGACTTAGGACCGCTTATGCATTTGATATTCCTTAGGTATTTCCTCCTTTTTAGAGAAGCTGACTGAACTTTATCATTGTGAATTCCGCTCCACAAGAAAATGTTGAATTCTACGTTTAACTAGGTTCTCTATATTTATAACCAATGTAATATTTCTTTTATGATTAGATACATGGATAAATTAGAATGTGTTGTGGAACTGAAAACGTATTCACTTCTTAATCTATACAAACGATAAATATTGTCTCTCCGGTCTTCCCTATCTAAAATAACTTTTTTTTATAATATACAATTTTTAAGCCAAACAAGTCGTGGCCGAGTGTGTTTTTATTTTAACACTAAATCTATAAAATAATTAAATATATTAAAAACTCTTTCATCGCATGCAGACCTGCATTGTACGTTCGTCTTTATTTTAATTTTTAATTTTAATTTTTATTTGAAATCATACTTTGACTGGAGTTTTACTCTATTAAAAATACTTTAATGTTATGGTATCTAAGGTATGTTTAGGTTAAATGTTTTGTAATAAAGGATTATATATATATATATATATATATATATAATATTTGTTATTGTTTATTATCTATGTATGTATACGTTTAGTCCTTTTTGATAATCGGGACTCATCAGCATAGAGATATGACTATTCACTACCGGTCAAGCGATTCGACACCCCGGACTACGAGTATTTTGCAACTCAAATCTGACGCGTTAACCACACGGCCAATGTTAAATAGCGAATAAACAGTGATAATTTTAACACTTTATCGGCGGGCTTAACGTCTAGAGCGTTCTACTTCTTTTAATGGAAGGAGCCATGCATTTAAAGCTAGTTACGTTGTGCTGTGTTAATACTACACTTACAGGGCTCTACTTTTTCGAGGAGCGACAAATAATAATAAATATTTGTTTTGTTTATTATCTATGTACGTATACGTTTCGTCCTTTTTAATAACCGGGACTCATAAGCATAGAGATATGACTATTCACTACCGGTCATGCGATTCGAAACACCGGACTACGAGTATTTTGCAACTCAAATCTGACGCCTTAACCACACATCCAATCATCATCATCATCATCATCATCATCATCATCATCATCATCATCATCATCATCATCATCATCATCATCATCATCATCATCATCATCATCATCATCATCATCATCATCATCATCATCATCATCATCATCATCATCATCATCATCATCATCATCATCATCATCATCATCATCATCATCATCATCATCATCATCATCATCATCATCATCATCATCATCATCATCATCATCATCATCATCATCATCATCATCATCATCATCATCATCATCATCATCATCATCATCATCATCATCATCATCATCATCATCATCATCATCATCATCATCATCATCATCATCATCATCATCATCATCATCATCATCATCATCATCATCATCATCATCATCATCATCATCATCATCATCATCATCATCATCATCATCATCATCATCATCATCATCATCATCATCATCATCATCATCATCATCATCATCATCATCATCATCATCATCATCATCATCATCATCATCATCATCATCATCATCATCATCATCATCATCATCATCATCATCATCATCATCATCATCATCATCATCATCATCATCATCATCATCATCATCATCATCATCATCATCATCATCATCATCATCATCATCATCATCATCATCATCATCATCATCATCATCATCATCATCATCATCATCATCATCATCATCATCATCATCATCATCATCATCATCATCATCATCATCATCATCATCATCATCATCATCATCATCATCATCATCATCATCATCATCATCATCATCATCATCATCATCATCATCATCATCATCATCATCATCATCATCATCATCATCATCATCATCATCATCATCATCATCATCATCATCATCATCATCATCATCATCATCATCATCATCATCATCATCATCATCATCATCATCATCATCATCATCATCATCATCATCATCATCATCATCATCATCATCATCATCATCATCATCATCATCATCATCATCATCATCATCATCATCATCATCATCATCATCATCATCATCATCATCATCATCATCATCATCATCATCATCATCATCATCATCATCATCATCATCATCATCATCATCATCATCATCATCATCATCATCATCATCATCATCATCATCATCATCATCATCATCATCATCATCATCATCATCATCATCATCATCATCATCATCATCATCATCATCATCATCATCATCATCATCATCATCATCATCATCATCATCATCATCATCATCATCATCATCATCATCATCATCATCATCATCATCATCATCATCATCATCATCATCATCATCATCATCATCATCATCATCATCATCATCATCATCATCATCATCATCATCATCATCATCATCATCATCATCATCATCATCATCATCATCATCATCATCATCATCATCATCATCATCATCATCATCATCATCATCATCATCATCATCATCATCATCATCATCATCATCATCATCATCATCATCATCATCATCATCATCATCATCATCATCATCATCATCATCATCATCATCATCATCATCATCATCATCATCATCATCATCATCATCATCATCATCATCATCATCATCATCATCATCATCATCATCATCATCATCATCATCATCATCATCATCATCATCATCATCATCATCATCATCATCATCATCATCATCATCATCATCATCATCATCATCATCATCATCATCATCATCATCATCATCATCATCATCATCATCATCATCATCATCATCATCATCATCATCATCATCATCATCATCATCATCATCATCATCATCATCATCATCATCATCATCATCATCATCATCATCATCATCATCATCATCATCATCATCATCATCATCATCATCATCATCATCATCATCATCATCATCATCATCATCATCATCATCATCATCATCATCATCATCATCATCATCATCATCATCATCATCATCATCATCATCATCATCATCATCATCATCATCATCATCATCATCATCATCATCATCATCATCATCATCATCATCATCATCATCATCATCATCATCATCATCATCATCATCATCATCATCATCATCATCATCATCATCATCATCATCATCATCATCATCATCATCATCATCATCATCATCATCATCATCATCATCATCATCATCATCATCATCATCATCATCATCATCATCATCATCATCATCATCATCATCATCATCATCATCATCATCATCATCATCATCATCATCATCATCATCATCATCATCATCATCATCATCATCATCATCATCATCATCATCATCATCATCATCATCATCATCATCATCATCATCATCATCATCATCATCATCATCATCATCATCATCATCATCATCATCATCATCATCATCATCATCATCATCATCATCATCATCATCATCATCATCATCATCACATTTATTTATTTATTTATTCATTTTTACTTTTATCCACTCCAACAAAGGCATACTGCCACTTAGACATAAAGGCCCACTGTGATAGGGGCCATATTTATAGGGTGAAACTTAAGTGGATAGTTGAGAAGCAATATGTTTCTCATTAGATACAAATTTATGCATGTAGGTACGGGTGGAAAAACTGGTAGCTGGGAGAAAATTCGAAAGGCAAGATGCCCGTTGAAAATAGTTATTAGAGTGCAATACTTTAGCGAATCTTATTACCTTAACAGTGACGGGTAAGATTTTGCTGCTAAATGGTCAGAGATATTTTCCTTGGGTGAGTACAAGTATAGTAAAGTGATCGGAGCACATTCAGTCGAAGACAATCACAGGAATGCAAAACTGCGGCGATGTGACAGAGACTTGAGATTGGCAGACAGAGCAGGGCCTATTAGTTAAAGTCCATTTTTTAGCCTCTCTTAAAGGAAGAGGCTAGTGATTTGTGTAACAGTCCAGATGTGGCAGCAATATTCCATGCGTGGTGAATCGTGGCCTTATAGGATATAGAATGCTGGTAGCTGTGAAAAGTTTTCTAGCCCGATAGAGGGAGACTACATTCAATGCAGCAGACGTAGCAGGACTTTTATGTATTTATTCCAATTCCTATTGCCTGAAAACGTAAGACCAATATATCCGCGTTTTATGTATTTTTGTTTCTATGTGAACGGAACACTAACATTTGATGTATATATCTGTTAATCCGACGTGATACACGTGGACTATATATGAATAGGGAGACATTTTATGAAGATTGATGTTGTCTAGTACTTATGTAATTTTATTTTAAATACGGTGGCTCATTTTAGTACAATATGTATAAAATACAACATATATGTATTTATATATTTACCTATTAACTATCTACGTTCATGTTCTTAGACCTAGGAAATTGTAATTATCTTTTTACCCTTTTAAAAGGATTTCCGTAGCAAGATAATGAATAAGGAAACAAGGTCGCACAGTTAATCTGTAGTTGTGTGGTTTACCAAGACACATAATAAGCAGTTATGTAAGTGTGACACGGCAAATTGTAATGAAATAAACATGCGATCCAAACAGTGTGATTTGAATTAAAAATGTAAAATGTACAAAGTAATAGTGAATATTGACACACATATTTTGTTCCAGAGATAACAAGTGTACATCAATCCATATTTTAGTACAAACATTTATTATTTAATAAATATTTTTGCTATTACTCTAGTTAACGAATATTTGAGTGAATTTAGTTTATTTAATTTACAGCTGAATTGGTCGTAAGATATGTTGGATAGTAGTGGGTATAGCAGTATATATATATATATATATATATATATATATATACCATGAAAATACATAAATATACATACATACATATATACTGGTACATATACTATTGGGATATATATGTATATATATACATATTTGTTGAATATATATTTTTATATATATACATATTTGCTAAATGTATTTATATATATACCGGTGCATATTTGTTGAATATATATATATATATATATATATATATATATATATATATATATATATATATATATATATATATATATATATATATATATATATATATATATATATACATATTTGTTAAATATATGTTGATATGTATACATATTTGTTAGATCTCTATACATATATACATATTAGTGAAATATATATGTATGTATATTGCCTTGCAAACATGATCTATTGTGGACAAAGGGGACAGAACGGTTTAGACGAGTGATATCAAGATTGTGATCCGAATCATGAGAATCAAAAACTACTCAGATATTACGATAAACAAACGATTGAGTGACAACCGTTGCAATCGGCAGTCGGGATAGAATCTCCGTATGTCTAAATGGCCTAACG
The DNA here is from genome assembly GCA_963556195.1 of Sepiola atlantica. Taxonomy (NCBI): domain Eukaryota; kingdom Metazoa; phylum Mollusca; class Cephalopoda; order Sepiida; family Sepiolidae; genus Sepiola; species Sepiola atlantica. The sequence continues at coordinate 28,509,944 of OY744536.1, forward strand.
ACGTATACAAATTATATCATAAGCACATATCACCATCTTACTCCATCCCCTATCTTTTTGAATTTCATCACTAGACGATTAATAAAATATTCGTCTTGATTAGAATGCGTTCAGTTAACGTCGTGACTTTGACAGGCTGATTAAAATTAAGACAACAAGGTGGTATATGGACAGAAGTCTTTATACAGAAGTACAGACATAGTATGTTACAGAACGTCTGCGTTTGATACTGTGGCTATAGCTGCCACCAATGACTGTCACAACACTTAGACGTAACTCTATTCATAGTCTCTGGAAGAGTCCATCTACATCACACAATAACAGTTAATTAATTATTTTAGCAAATAATTTTACGTGTTATGAATGGTTTGATTTCGACTACGACATTGTCCACAGTCAGGCAAAACTACTGTACACATACATGGACGCTTTAACATCGACCGAAAGGAACAAGGTAGGATTAAAATTAAATTTCAACTATTGATTTCTAATGACTATATTATGAGTAAAACATATACACATTTAAATGAATCTTAAATATTCACCACTGTTTACACACCTAAGCTTCCCTGGATCACTTATAACATACGTTCTATAATTTGCTCTGTGTTGGTAATCCTTCCAGTTTTGCGGTAGCACATTCGTTTGGAGACTTAAAAGACTTGTTTTATTCTTTGAACAGGATACTTACACTCACACGAGAACCGATGTCTCACCGTCATCCAAATGTAATACAATGGTTAGGGTTGACATAAGCATCCATAAAAGCTTTTCAAGAAAAAAGTTGTTTTTTTTAAATAGATTATCTGGCTTTTAGGCTTCCATAGAAAAAAACGTAGTTAGTAATTCGATCATGGAAACTGTTTGGCAAATTATTGCTGAAAAAAAAAACGTGTAAGTTTTGTAATCCTATTTGTGTTGCTCTTGGGATCGAGACACAAGCTCCCCTTGAAGGTCAGTCAAACGTACACGAATCCAATATTGCTATAGAAAGTCAATAGAATTAACGCCAAACAAACTAAACACTGGATCATTATCAATCGATATCGATTTCCTACGTGTGTAATCTTCTTGTTGAACATTGCAATAGCGTTCTGAATGTATCAATCGGTAAGAAATAAATCAATCAGTTGAACGTGTTCAGAAACTGTTAAACAAAATTTTTCAGCGTATTTTATGATTTATTAATGTAATATCCCTATTTGCGTGAGCATGGTAATACCTATCATTAAGAAACGCGTACTTGTCTAGAGGTGCATCCACCTACGCGTTTCAGAATCATGTTCTGTCTGTGGGTTTGTTTAACCTTTCAATTTAATGTTTTCTCTCCTTTTATTTTTTTCTTTCTTTCTTTCTTTCTTTTCCCCTCTTTTCTTTTTTTACTCTTCATCTTCCGCCTTCAATTTTCTGCTTTATTTCTATGATATAATGGAAGGCTGATATGAGTTGGCTTTGTCCACTTAAAGTAAAAGAAACGCTGATTCGATTTCAAACAACCCCTGTATTCATACATGCTGTGTCATAGATCCCAGAAAGGTCGCATATATCAATTCCGAAGGAAATGACAATCAAAAAATATATTCATCAATGTAATGGACCACCGATTAAACATCAACTCGGCGACCGATTTCAATTGAACAACCGAACCCACTCTAATGAACATGACAAAAACCAAAATGGAGAAAACAGTCCGAAAAATCTATTTAATCTAATTCAAAGTGACGGTAGAAAAAAGACCTTAGGTTTACTTTCAGCAGCCTCGTAACTCCCACTTCTCTTATTTTGTCCGTTAGATGCTCTGAAAAAACATGCATTAAAAGGAATCGCGCCAGTAGAGACATGAGGCAACCAACATTACCGATACTCTGGTTTTAATTTTTTAAATTTTTTTAAAACATTTACCTCAATTAAATTGATACATCATTGTAAAACAGCTTCATATTCCGGTAGCTTCTTCTCAAGAACTGCAAGTTGGTTGAACTCTCTTCCTGCTGACTGTTTTCCTCCTACCTATAGCCTTGGTTGTTTCAAGACTAAGGTCAATAAGCGTCTCCTGTCTTTGCGATAATCATCTTTCGTTCTTGTTAGCTCCTTACATCAAGTGGCTTCATGCATTGTCCGGAGCGATTTCCATTAAAAAAAAGGTAGCCCTTTTTTTATCTGTATTTATTTCCGTGTTTTTTGTGTTTTTTTGTGTTTTTTCTCAAAATGTGTGCCTTACCCCCACCCGAGTGTTGGTACTATTGCTATACACATTGTATGACCGATGTTTTTGACAAATGAGGAAGAATTGCTGTTTTCTGGGTCAGAAGCTATCCATAAATCACTTATCTTAGGCTAGTTTTTGACCTTAAAGTGGTACTTTATTTAGCTCTTTAGATTAAGTGGCTTCATGCTTTATCTGAAGCGATTTCCATAAAAAAGAAATAGCTAAATAATATCTTACCATAGTTATCGTTTAACATTACCCATAACATTTTTATTGTAACTATTCCAAAGATGTGTCTTGTCTTTTTATATATAAAATAGAGTCAATATATTCACCATTTCGTTGACGTTAATAGCTTTTTCTATACGAGGTAGACATTTAGTTCAGTTTCACAAGTCAATTATGTCAAATAGTATTCCGTGTTCTTAAAAAAATGTATTTCAAATTAAGTTTAATATTTGTAATATCTAATTCTGTTCGATATACTATCTTATAGTCGGGAAGGCGTTTTTACTCAGGTCTAATCCCACTGCCACTCATGATACAATAAGACATTTTATATAGTTTACACAGTAGCAAATCATAATTCAAGCGTTTTCATTTGCTAATACCCCATCATAAACACCCACCCAGTGCCCATTTCTGAAGAGATATTCCTAACTATAAACCGACGTCTAACTTTTCCACAGTGCGTGGGAGTTAAGTAAATGATATAATATATAATTAAAAAATATGAGAAGGAGAAACACCGTTGGATACGAGACGAGGTAAATAGAATAAATGAAAATATTGAAAGATTTTAATCATTTTTTGATAACTATTTATTTATTTTTGTTTTGAATGGAAATCTCTTCAGACAAGGCATGAACTCACTTGATGTAAGGATCTAATAAGATTACCACTACAATCTACAATCTGTCTGTAGGTAATAGATAATTAATATTTATTTATAAATATTATATATATATATATATATATATATATATATATATATATATATTATGAAATGTGAAGTTTATTAAATGATGCTTGTGATGAGGGGATACTAACTTACTAAAGTTTTGCATACTTTATAGTGATGACGAAGCTGAGGGTAAACAAGTTGCAGAAAAAAGTATTTACTCAGCAATAAGATTAAGGAATACATTCTCATCACGTCTCCTTTTAATCAGGATTAATAAAGACACAGTTTTTTCAGAGATTTATATTTTAGTGCAGACGTGAGATAAGTGTCACGTTTTTATCGGCTTTGGCATGATTTATTTTCCCAATTAAAAAATGAAAACGATCACCATGTGTTGATTAATGTGTGACGGACTCTTAGAGTACAAATATATTCTGTCAGATTATATATATATGGGAAATAAAAAAAGAAAAACCAAAATATGTTTTTTTTATGTATTCATCAACGTTTCGTCTTTATAATTGATAGTTTTAAGAAAAATGTTATGCAAGTACATAGAAATATTGGGTTAACATGATGGGTTAATGAAAAGAAGTAGTAGCCTCTACTGGGGGCGCAGGACCAAGGTCCGGCATGAAAGAAGTCGGTGGCAGGGAGTGAAATGAATGTGGATGGCTGTGAGTGAAAAAGGGGAGGAGAGGGGTGGAAGTGTTAGTGAATTTGTCTTAGGGTGGAAGAGAGGAGAGTGGGTGCTGATGTTTTTGTTGTGGTGAGATGTAGCATGGATTTTGAGGGGCTGGGGAAAGAGGAAGGGAGGGGGGAGGCTCTGTGTTTTTTGTGTGTTGGTAGTGTCATAGTTTTAGAAAAAGATATATATATATATATATCATATGTAGCCTTAAATGATCGATCTATTTGACTTTTATCCAAAATTAAGATGAGAATAACACATGTATGAAAACATAAAATCTTTCTTGTCATTAGTTTTACTCACCCGATTTATTCATATTCATTTCATTTTTAATTATTGTTTTTATTTGTTATTTTTTGTTTATAATTCTTCTATTTATTTTTATTCGGAATATATATGTATATATAATACATGATAAAAATGCATGTATATCAACAGATCACTGCAATTTCGCAGAATTAACCCTCTGCTAAATCCTACTTATTGGATTCTACCGTTTGCTATTCATCGGTTATTATGGGTTTTACTCTATCCGAGTCTTGTGTTTTTACACAAACTCGCTTTTAAAACTTTGTTCTTTTCCGATTTTAATACAGTGGGGTTTTCATTGTATACATATATATATATATATATATATATATACATATATATATATATACATACATACATACATACATACATATATATATATATATATATATATATATATAAAGAGAGGGAGAGTGAGAAAAAAGATAAGGTGATTTATTGTTTCCTTTGTTTCAAAATATAATGTATATATATATATATATATATATATATATATATATATATCCCTATATAGTGTTTGTAAAGAATTTTGTTCATAAAGGTTAGAATTGTGAAAACTGCGGTGTTTATAATATAGTTCTATATATTTAAGTATACATTTTTATATATACAAACATTTTCGCTACATATATGCATACATGTTTCAGCGACGACCTTATTAAATATCCAGCTTCATCACGCGACTGACAGAAAAAATTCTGAGAATACGAATGAATTTTTTTATTCGACGATAATCTAATTTATTTCAAAGAAATAATATATATATATATATTATGTAAAGAGAGGTACTAAAAGCGAACTTTTAGGAAAGGTAAAACCCTATTGTGAAGAGTATACAGCTCAATATCCAGGATAGAGCAGGTAGAAATGAAGGAGAATGGAAAGGAATTAGAGAAAGCAAAAGCCAAATCAAAATTCAATTCAAAAGTTCAAAGCAAGGTATATTCCGCAAAAAGGCAATTTATTCAAGTTAAATTTTCCTTAAGCCAGGCTTTTCAAAGATCAAAATCTTATCATCAGAGGAAGTCGCTGGGATAGATAAGTTGGCAATGGCCAAGATTTAAAATTTGAAAAAATGAAATAAAATAAAAGTTGTAGGGAAAGAAACGTAGGGCAAAACTGTGCCAGGCTGCAAGCAAATGTCCGATTGCCAAAAAGTCCGGTGTCGAAGAGTCCAGCGGAGAGGATACGAAATAGATAGGTAGGTCGTTAGAGGCACGAGAAGTAATGAGAGAAGTTTCAAAGTTAAATTCCAAGAAGTAATACGTGAGTAGAGCTTCGTAGTAAAGTATGTAAATATAGTTATGGAAATTAAGATATATACAGTCGTCCGCGTTTTATATGGCAGGCAATCGTCAGGCTATATGCATGGATTGTGTTACCTATAATATATATATATTTATAAATATATTTGCTACTGATTATACAGGGTGTTTCAAAAGTCTTGGGAACATAACGATTTTTAATAACTCAAAAACTATTAGGAGTTGAAAAATGAAATTGGTACCGTTGGAAAGGTTAAAGTTTCAAGTTTTGTGGGGACTCTTCAAAGTTGCTCAATATGAGCACCATTCGTCACACGGCAGACATCTAGTCGATAGTCCATTTCCTGCCAAACGCGTTCCAGCATCTTGACGTCAATGGTTCCCACAACTGCCGTTACTCGAGCCTTTAGTTCGTCAATATCTCTTGGAAGGGGCGGCACATAGACTTGTTACTTGACAAAGCCCTAAAGGAAAAAGTCACACGGGGTAAGATCTAGAGACCTAGGAGGCCAGGGCATGAGAACGTCATCACCTCGCCCAGATCTCCCAATTCATCTACCAGGCAGCCTTGTGTTAAGAAACTGCCTTACTCTAAGACTCCAGTGTGGTGGTGCACCATCTTGTTGAAAAATGAAGTCATCCAATTCTGCTTGTTCCAACTGAGCCATTAACCAGTCTTCCAGCATGTTGAGATAGGATTCACCAGTGATAGTTGCCTCTTCAAAGAAGAACGGTCCATAGACACCTTTCTTGGAAATTGCACAAAACACGTTCACTTTCGGTGAATCTCGCTCGTGCTCAAGAAGTTCATGAGGATTCTCAGTACCCCATATGCGAGTGTTATGCTTGTTAACTTTGCCATTCAGATGGAAGGTCGCCTCATCGCTAAAAACAAGCCGGTCATCAAAGTCGTTATCTTCCAACTTCTCTTGCATTGCAATGCAAAAGTCACGGCGAAGTGGCTTATCAGTGTCCTTCAACTTTTGGACCAACTTGAGCTTGTAAGGTACCATTTGAAGTTGTTTCCTTAAGACACGCCGGACAGTTGCTGGAGCAAGCTGAAGTTCCCTGCTGGCTCTTCTCACTGATTTACGGGGGCTCCGCTGAAAGGCTGTCCGAACTTGCTCAACTGCATCTTCTGAAGTTGAAGGGCGACCTATTCGCTTACTTGGGCACAAACACCCATCTTTCACAAATTTAGCATGCCATCTGACAATGGATTTCCTTTCAGGGGCTTCTTTTTTAAATGTCCTGCGAAATGCACGCTGAACACATGTCCACGATTCAGTCTTTGCAAATTGGAGGACGCAAAATGCCTTGTCTTGTTTAGAGAACGCCATTACTGCACCTGGAAAGATAACACGTAAATCATTAGTATGACCAAAAACTAGATTAAGCAAGCTTTAAAATGGCACCAGTTTCATTTTTCTACCTGGAATAGTTCATGAGATATACGCATTTGTAATGTTCCCAAGACTTTTGAAACACCCTGTATATATATAAACACACACACACGCGCACATATATATATATATATTTATAGTATATATATCTATGTATATTTATAGTATATATATATATATTTATAGTATATATATATTTATAGTATATATATCTATATATATATATTCATAGTATATATATATATTTATATATTTATAGTATATATATATATTTATAGTATATATATATTAATAGTATATATATATATTAATAGTATATATATATATTTATAGTATATATATATTTATAGTATATATATATATATATATATATATATATATATCATTACCTTTAAATTACATATCTACTATTTTTAACACATCATCTATTCACTTTTTAGAAGAGATAGACTATTTAATTTAAAATATCATATGTGATTTATTTTATTTTAAAGAACACATGCGTATAATAATACGCATGTACTTGTGTTTGTCCTACCTTTCACCCCCATTTTAAAAATGAAATCATCCGACCACGACCGAAAAAATAAGAAATCTGTGAAGTTGCTGTGTGTCAAGCATTACGACTTCACCTCTCAAAATTAATTAAACTACATATCTTTAAAATTACCTTCATTTGTCTTAAACAGTTTTGAAAAATGTGCTTTTTACATTCATTTTATTTTAATTTAATTTTCATACACTTAATTGCTACAATTACGAATAAATTAAATTCAAAAAGTTGCTTTAATAGATTTATTATAAGAATATTAGCGACACTTTTTTATGTGTAGAAAGAAGAAAAAATATATTGTTATAAATCTTTAAATTATTACAACTTTCAATAAATAAATACAAAAGGGCAATTTTTGTTATACGTTGTCGCAGTTATATAATAATCGATTAGTTTCTTTTACGCTAGCTTGTTGTTACTCTCAAAGTGATTTATACGTTGTCCAGTAAGACTATTTGCGTGGAAAGCCATTTCCCCAAACATCCCCACAATTTTCGAACGATGTTTAAGCGTAAAGGTAAGGAGACGGCATATTCTTTCTCGCTTCTAGCCAGGCGAGTTGGATGACCCAGACCGAAACACTGATTTCTAGTTCATGCGCTTCTACTGACTCAACATATTATTGTATCCTTGTCTTTCCCAGACATGTCCGTTGTGTTGATGACACTCTATTAATTAAATTGATTTACATTGTAGATGAAGAACTTTGGCCTGATACCCAAATTATATTAACCCGTTTTTGTTCCTACCCATAAAAAACATCCGTCCTAAAATATAATGGAAGATTTTTATTTTGATTAACACCTATTTGCAATTTCTGATGTGAGATAAGGCGGCCACGACCAAGTAGATACCTTCTATATAACCATTCCAAAAATTAGTAGAAAGAAATTATTATTTGCAAAAAAAAACATAGGAGTTTTATTTTGATTAACACCGGTTTGCAATTTCTTGTCAAGTAGGGCAGTTATAACCAAGTGGATAGCTTCTATATTACAACTCTTCCCTCCTACTATTCACGACTCTTATTTATTTTTCTACAAAAAGGTTACAACAATGTATTTAAATAATGTTTAATTACCTATTACGATTATTTTTACGGCGGAAGTAAAATGGTTCTCTGATAGCTATTTATTATGCCAATAGCAATATTATTAACAGTTAATTGTACGATAAATTGTACAGCCAGACTATGAAATTGTAGAGTGTTCACAACTCCTGACAGTATGCTATAGTTTCATAAATAACACAGGATGTTTTCTTTAAAGAATATGAAGAGTGTTCTCCTAAAGATCACATTCGATATTTCCCTAAAAGAAAACAATCTGTGTTCCGTATAATATTTTATATTTTCCAGGACACATATAGTATTTTTCTGTACAGAACGTATGGAATGTTTTCTCAGAAACGAAAGTATACGGTGTTTACTTTTCAGTAAGATATCGATTATTTTCTTTAAAGACGAGGCATTATAGCTTCATATAGTTTAGTGGCATCTTCAAGTCTAATCCGGATCTGCATAATCTGTTCTTCCATAAAATCTTTTATGCTTCTTATTATAATCTTTCTTTTATAAGATACACAATTGATCTGGGCGAAATGATCCCCTTGTTCTCATAAGCCTTCGTAGTATATATATATATATATATATATATATATATATATATATATATATATATATATATATATATATATATATATATATATATAGAGAGAGAGAGAGAGAGAGAGAAAGAGAGAGAGAGTTGTATATGTTAATGTTTATATATATATATAATTATTTAATGTTTCCACAGAAAATGTTATAAGGATATATATATATTATGTATCGATTTTCAGTGTTTGCTTCAGCAGTGCTCAATACACGAGTAGAGTTATGTAATAAGTTATGAATGAACATATATTTATGGCAAGTAAGATACACAGAGGCTTCTGCATTTCATCTCCGTAGGGAATCGTCAGGCTAAAATGCAGTGAATTTGTGTAATCGGATGTTTTTATATATACATGATGTTTTAAGTCTAGCTAGCTTACCAATCAGATTCTTTGCTGTTCCCTCCCACGGGTTAATGTTTCAATTAGCCAATGGTAGGGTTTCTCAGAAACAAAGGTTTAACTTATTTAACTTCCCATTTTTTTCTGCTTAGTATAGGGGTGTCTTATCCCTGTTTTTTTGTTGTGCCGTATTAATAGGCGACCTTATTTTAACACGTGCGTGCTTGTATTTGTATTTTTATGTACTAGTATCCATAAGTATTTTTTATTCTGTGTAAGCAGTAGTTTGCTATTTCACTTCAATTGTTTAATAGTTTTTGGATGTCTTTTAGTTAAGAATTTCAAATTTCTCATTAAGACATAATCTACACGGGTCGTCTAAATTTCTACATGTAATGGCCTGCCGTATCATCTTCCATTCAATTATTGGTGAGCATCCGCTTTCTTTGAGCCACGAGTTTTGTAGTTACAGCTTTACAATTCCTTATTAACATTTTCATTTCTATTTGGATGATTGCTATCAGGGGTTGGCTTCTTACTATTTGTGATTGTTATAGTTTTGTATATTGGTCTCTTCTTTTACACATTTTGTTATTATTTTTCATTACTGCTCTCATTTAGTTTGTTTGTAATTGTGTGCTTTAATTATAATTTCTAAGTTTTTGTAGAAACTGTGGAACAATTTTAGATTATTTATATTGAATATTTTATGCAAAGTACGGGGAAGTCTTTTTCGATAAGATTTCGGAATTTATTGCCCAGTTTAGTTTTTAGCATTTGATTATAGGGTGGTTTATACCAGATTATATTTCCTTTTGTTTTATTTTTAATTGTATTATGATTATTGATGTCCTGTTGCTTATATTAAATTTCAATATTATTTTACTTACCATTTTTTAGAGCTGTATTTAAATGGTGCATGACTTCTTAAATTCATTTTTGTTGCTAGAGTTATTGTTAAGCCTACGTTCGACAAACTTTAGAATCTATTTTATAATTGATTAAGTTGATGTGATTTGGTGTTTACGTATATTAGATTTGCCTTATCCTTTAAATATGGCTTGTAAGTAATTTTATTTAAGTTTGAATTGCCATCTAAAAATTGAGTTATTTTTATGTTCGCCAGTACTTCTACATTTAGACCTGATTTTTTTTATTTCCATATATATATAATTTTATAGAAGTTTTATCTCTAGACCTTGTTAGAGTCCGTTATTGTAGCTGATCCATCATCTCTATACAGACCGATATATTTGTGAAGGTATATAAAATGAATAACCTCACAAGATCTTATGCCTCAACAGAATCCAGGGCACCTATGGCCAACTCAAAGGAGTTTGCCATTTTTGTTTTAATCAATTGGTCATTATTATTGATTTACACTGATCTTTTTCATTTTTTAATGATGTGTATTTCATCCTTGGATATATCGGTATATATATCGACAAACTCTAGAGTAATGTTGAAGAGTTATACTGATATGGATGAATATAGAAATTCACGATGTCAAATTGTACGAAGGTACATTTATTTTTATTTACTATACTAAACCAAGTGATTGCTTCAGCAGTATTGACCCACTGGTTTAATTCTAGTTTTCTTTTTATTTGCTTTTTAATTCTAGATATAATTGTTTTACTCATTCTTCTTATTTTGGGTTAAGTCGGATTAATTAAGCTAGTCCTAGATTTACTAAAATTACTTCCGTGATATTTAAATAAGATATAGGCCCCTTAAGTTTTAATTTACTAACTTTGTCGCTAACTTTTAGTCTATCGGTGATTTGTTTACTTTCAGCATTTATTATATCGATCTAGTTGCGTTCGTTTTTTTATAGATTTTCGTAATATTTTCTGTGACGAGTTTGTTATACTCCTGTTTATTTACTTCATAAAATTCTTAGTTTTATCCGCTTTTACAAAGATTTTGTTAGAGTTGTTTATGTTTCTAACGATGTTGTGCAATTGTTTTAGGAAATTATTATGTTGTTTGTGGAACTCTAAATCTTTAATTACATTTAAGATGGAATTTTCGAAGTTAATCATGAGTTTTATTGGTTTTGCGTTTTTAGGCGTTTAAGTCCGAAAGATTCATTTGTATCTAGGTGTTCATGTTTATTAAGGAAACAGTGTTGGCGTATTAGTTCGTCCATTTTTTAATATTAATTTAATAGTGTATCCATGCTTGCTAGGTGTTGGGATGTTTTAAAGTAATGTTTCTAAGTTAACTTTTTCCATATTCATTTTTTCAGTAGGTAAATAAATTATTATGAGAGTGCTCAATTATTTAAGCAGTCAAGTATTATTATTTCATGCATCCACATAATATGTTATAGAGTGAATCCCTACAATTGGCTAATAGAAAACGTTAACCCGTGGGAGGGAACAACAAATAATCTGATTGGTTAGCTAGCTAGACTAAACTCCAGCTGTATATATGAAACCCTGAGTAACACAAATTCTATGTATTTTAGCCTGACAATTCCCTACGCGGATGAAACGCGGAAGCCTTTGTGTAGCTTAATTGCCATAAATATATGTTCATACCTTACGCCCTAACTCTACTTACATATTGGGCACTGTTAAAGCAAATACTGAAAATCGATACATAATATACTATATCTCCTGATAACATTTTGTGTGGATACATGAACTAATGATACTTAGCTTCTCAAGTAGTTGACCACTCTCATTAGAATGTATATAAATAAATATTGAAAATTTAACTTAGAAATATCACTTAAAACATCCCAACACCTAGCAAGACTGGATACATTATTAAATAACCTCGAGTTCAGCAAGTTGACTCCGACTGTACTTTTATTTCCTGTTATTTTCAACTCGTCAAATATTTAATACCCGATGTTGATCATCAATAAAATTACTTATATGTCAGATCTTTCCTTTTCACATGTCAACATCAGACTAAAGGTCTATTGCTTCTTGCATAGTCACTAGTTTCCTGGTTCTTTGTTACGTGTTCCAAGATTCTTTTTTGGTCCAGTTGATGAAGAATGCATAGTGTATTACCAAAGTTACTGACCCGGTGTTTCTACTCTTTTTTAGGTTCTAGTTATCTGATTTATTTTCAATGAGTTGTGATTTCTTTGAACTTTGCCTATTTGATGCCGTCGGTTTCGTAATGCCGAGACATCTATAAATATTATGGTTGTTTAGGTCTCTTACCTCTTCATCGTTATGAATTTTAGTATTAGTGGTAGCACTTGCAGTAAGAATAGAAATAGTATTTTCATTTAGCCGACGTTGTCACCAACAACATTTCAATTGGAAATTAATGGAAACGTTCGTGCAGTTATTTAATATTTGTCAATCCTCAAACTTTTTATTATTAGCAGTTATATTATAAGTAGTAATCTTTCTGAATTTTTGAGATAAGGATTAATAATTTGTATAATTTTGGTTATTCGGACTACATTTCTCATCTTAAGTGTTATCATCATAACGTTTCGGCCGCTGTAATCTCCGCCCTTCTTCAGGTGTATTTCTTCGAACTAGGGAATATTTCTGTCAAACTCGGGAATCTGGAGGGAATTTCGAACGGGACCTTATATTTAATCTACGGAGGTAGCATGCTCTTGCTTAGATAGTAATAGTAGAAATAGCTAGTAGTAGTAGTAAAAGGAGGAGAAGGAGGAGGGGGATGAGGAGGAATATAAGTGTAAACTTTAGCACATATTTTATATGCCGAAGGTATTTTAAGCCACATTTTATGAAATTATATCGAGTAATTTTGGAGCATACAGGTCTTTCCATATTAGTAATAGTAGTAGCAGTAGTATTTGTAGTATGAGTAAAGTACAATATTCCTTTTGATACATCACGGATTTCAGGAACTTTTCATGCTTAATGAGTCCGGTAAAGTTATCAACAGACAAAGGTTTTCTATTATAATTCTGGCAAGACAACAGATTGTTGAAATGTTTTAACTGCATCATTTTTTGTCATCGAAATACAACATTTCGGAAAGCAACTGCTCGCTTCTAACTAATATATCGTTACAACCTTACGGAAATGTTGTCAATTACCGTTGATTAAAAAAAGTACTGGTCGAATAAGATCAAAATAAGGTTTCTTCAACATTATGCACTGAAGGAAAACTCGGTATTTTAATTAAGCTAAAATAGTCTAAGAAACTTCAATAAACCCTAACCCTAACCCCTAATTCTAACCCATAACCCTAAGCCTTACCCCTAACCCTTAACAGTACCTCTAACCAGTACCCATATCATAACTCTAATTCTAACCCTTATCCCCTAACCTCTAACCCTAATCCTAACACTCACCCTAACCCTAACCCTAACCTTTATATGATACGCATGAATGGCCAATATCATTTTTACTTTTAGTGGTTCTTCTTAGTACACCGTCGCTGAATTGGGGCCACACACATAGATCCTATACTACGAGCGTTAAGTTTCCGTTCGTATCCAATATAACACAATGAAATTGTTATACATATAGTCATATCTCACTGGCTTTAAATATTTCTCAAATAAATTATGTGAATTGTTTTAAAAGTCTACATTCATCATTTATGTTTCACTGTACAATTAAATCGCGAAGTAAATTCTACAAATCTAATTGTGATTAATGTAGTATTTCTTGTATGCAGTTTAAAAGAGATGAACAATCATCCTTAATTTCATTTTTCTTAAAGTCAGGAACCTGCTTTTCTATCAATCAATATCACGATTGGGTGCATTTCGATCGCAATTGTTACTATAAAACATTATCAACGTAAAGTAATTTCTAATGTCTATTTTTATTTGATCACCACTTATCAAGGCCAAGAACTACTCAAGGGTAAGGGTTAATAAAATGGCATGATTTACAGCCGAAAGATGAAGGATATTATAGGAGTGCTAACATTAATCAAATGCATGAATTGCGTAGGATTACTTATGGGGCGGTTAGTGTTAGGGTTAGGGTTTATACGTGGTTGCGGCCTTTTGGCCAAGATCAAAGTGTAGTATCTATTCCGATGGAAACTGCACTCCATATACTGGTATTGTCTTGGTCTTCGGGGCTTGATTTACGCCGGTCTATGGATCTGTCCTGTGCAGTTCTAGGAGGTCCACCCTCCCCCCCCCCCAGGCTTTGCCTACCATCTTTGCGGAGGAGTAAGTTTATTGCTTACTGCCTGAGGCGCCCCTTACAACGCAATTTTTAATGGCCAGAGTGCTCACCTTCTCGAGCGCTGGATTTTCAAGCCCCACTTTCCCGACCCGACCTTGGGTCACATCTTACCTTGTGAGAGTAAGTTAAAACTGGCCTTGTGCCTAACCTCCTGAAGAGGAGGTAAATAATACTTATGGGACGATGGAGATCTAACTAGACGCAAGGTACTTGGGTAGATAATGAATAGTCACGTTGTGGCAGCAAATCGATTTCTTTCTGTGAATGTCTTATAAAGAGGAAATAAAACTTGGAGCTAAGTCAGAACATCTTGCTTTGAAATAACGATAGAAAAGAGACAGAGACTAGCAACGACTGCTTTGTGAGAAAGGTGTTGTAAAAAAACGAATATATCACTCCACTTGATTTCAAGGTCGAGTTTGTACTTTGCCAAGGCAGGAAATAGTTCTTTGAACGGATACCTTCCCAGATGTGGCAACTGTACTCTATCATATGATTTATCTTACTCTTATATGGGGTAGAGGGTATCATATGGAGTAAGGTACTTACTAGGAACTTATTAGGTCTGCATATGACGTGGGAGTCATGAAAGATCAACACACAGATGATTATCATATTTAATCTGTAATATAGAAAGTTTAGCAAGTCGGATTGTCGAAGCTTGATCTAAATAATCCACATACAAAAATATCAAGATTTTATTCTGCGTGGCCATTTCCCTTTGTCTTAGCATCGGCTTATGGTGTTTAAGAAAAACTATTTTTCTTTCACAAAATATTTATTCCGGCTAGGAATATTGTTAAACCTAATGAGTTTCCAGTGTCTGACTTAAACAGCGCCAACCGCTTAGAATCTTAATAATCAAAAATCCCGACACGACTCTATTTGTTTCCTACTTAAGATAAACATTTACACTAAAATATGTATTTTCTTATTTATGTTTTAGATTAACGTAGATTAATTATTTTAACTAATAGCACCTAATTATAATTTTCTCTTCAATCAATGTTACAAGCGGCTTTTCGTTCCTAATACGTTTCATTAAATTTAAACATTTGTCTTGCATTGAACATTTATTAAAAATTTTCAAGCGTTACTCATCTCATTTATTTTTGTAATCTACGGAATGAAATTAAACATTTACTAAAAGTAATTAAAAGAAATAACTTTCTTATTTGCACTCTACGGGTCCGATTAAGAAGATGTACGATTTGAATAATGATCACGCAAGAATAATTTAAGGGGAATAACGGAATCACATTGCGAAACATAATCACACACACGTCCTTTTCTCCTAACATTTTCCTTACCGGTTTACGATTTTACTTAATTGTACAAATATTTTATACTGATGAGTCACCGCTTACCAAGACCAAACACTACTCGTTGACAAGGGTCAATGAGATTTTGAATTTGATCCTAAAAAATACTAAGAGAATTAACAAAGATAGGAGTGGACAAAATTGGGTACTTTCACAGATTAGGACCCACGCTCAATTTGAACCTTACCCTGCCCATAAACCCTCACTTTAACCCTAACACTTACTTAATAAAGACTAACCTTAACCCTAATCCCCACCTTGACCCTCACCCCAACCCTAACGACGGGGTAACAGTTAGCGTGGGTGCTAATCTGTGAAAGCACCCACAATTGAATAACTTATAGGACAGATTGACACGTATTTGTTAACATTACATAAAAAGCGACACTTGTATAGTTTGCAGGTGAGCAGCCCTGTGGCAATTTGTTCCACAGCTAAGAAATTATTGGAAATAAACTCTGGTCATAGAAATTCCGGTTGGTTTCAAGTACACAGAATAAGTAAATGAATTGTATATTCACTCGTTGTTTTATTTACTCCTCCCCAGGAGTTAGGCACAAGGCCAGTTTTATCTTACTCCCACAAGTAAGATGTGACCCAAGATCGGGTCGAGAAAGTAGTGTTTGAAAAGCCAGCGCTCGAGAGGTGAGCACTCTGGCCATTTAAAAATTGCCTGGGCAGCCCCGTCGGCATTCCCCGGTAGGGGCGCCTCAGACAGTAAGCAATAAACTTACTCCTCCCTAAAGAGGGGAGGCAAAGCTTGGAAGGGTGGACCTCCTAGAACTGCACAGGACAGGCGTGCAGTATCCATCGGAACAGATACTACACTTGGATCTTAACCAAAAGGCCAAGGGACTCGTCGTATAAAACAAGTTTTTGCTGTGAATTATTTACAGAGAGGAACCAGAGATTGGAGCTCAGTCGAGCACCTAAAATAGAATTACGAATAGAGTAGAGACAGCCAACTAAAGTTTGCTGTGTGAGTAAGGGGTTGTAAGGGAAGAATAGATGTCATCCCCTCGCTAGATTCGGAGTCTATTTTGTACTCTGTCAAGACAGAAAAGCATTCTATGAGCGGAGCCACTTCAGATATAGAAGCAGTACTCAATCTTAGATGTATCTGATTCTTGTATAGGTCGAGGATTGCATCAGGAGTCAGGTATTTTCTGGAGCGTCAGAAACATCCAACCATTTTTGCAGCTAACTTAGCAACAGGTTCGATGTAAGTCTTCCATTTCAGGTCTGAAGTGAAAGTGAGTGCTCGAAGCTAATCATAGCAAGGTGCTTCCCGACGAAGCGTTAACACGGAATACACGTGACGTTAGGGTAAATTTATTAGTTTTAAAACAATTGTTTCTGATTTTTACTGAGAATTTGTAATAAGCAATAAAGTGTACACACATTAAAAATAAAACTTTTTATATATTCGTTTCAAGTATAACTAAAATAAATGTTTCATTTATTTAGCGGAAATTTGTCAAGAGAATCAAAAAATGGTGTTGCACATAAAATATTGAAATCGAAATA
Source organism: Sepiola atlantica (assembly GCA_963556195.1). Taxonomy (NCBI): domain Eukaryota; kingdom Metazoa; phylum Mollusca; class Cephalopoda; order Sepiida; family Sepiolidae; genus Sepiola; species Sepiola atlantica. Next base: position 28,527,278 of record OY744536.1, read on the forward strand.
GATGTCAACATTATTCCTAAAAAATAATTTTACTTAAACGATGCTCCGATAAGAAATAATGATTAAAGATACGATCCTATTACAAATGTCATCGTACACATGACACCCCGTAATGAATAATAGGCTGGTAGAACATAGTTATCATTGTATCGTTTCTGATATAAATCACGGGTATTTCTTCAATATTTTAAAAGACTTTCGGTGATTTTTAGCGTATTGGTACGTTAAGACATGCTAAACGGATGTCTTCCATGTCATATACGATGTGACCATAATTTTGATATGGAAGGAAAGAAACGGAGAAGATTTTAATTTGTTTTTAAATTTTAACGTCTTTAGTTAGAAATAAAAAAATCTGAAACTAAATGGAAAAGGTCACACTTAGAAAACGTTGTAGTATTTGAATAGAATATATTTTAAGACAACAAAAAAGTTAGCATCTTTTTAAAATAAACGTTTATTTATTTTAATGTCTGGAGACTTTCGGTACATACAGGTGCCCTTCTCAAAATTATATAGGCATTCACATCTTTTTATTTTCTTATTTTTCTTCTTTTTAATCCTCCTCTTCCGAGTTCTGGCGCAGGCAAACAAGAGTCCGCGTTGTGGTGGTGTCGCAGTTGAGGTTTTAAGTGTCTGTGTGTGCGAGATATTACATTTTGTAAAAGCATGTACAATATTCTAGCTTTACTTCCTTCAAAATGTCATTTAACTTTATATTATTTACAACAGGAGAAAGCCAGTGTGTCTCGGTTCATTTTTCTATCCTAAACGTAACTATGATTGCTTTTCATTGAATTTTTATGACTTTTTACATTTGATGATCATCGAATGTCTACTGTACTTATAAATGCAATAGTCAAAACTCAAAGTGATCTCTTAAGCATTCATATTTAGAAAATAATTGTTAACATGATTATATCGTTAATTATTTCTCTCTAATTCATATTTAGAAAATAATTGTTAACATGATTATATCGTTAATTATTTCTCCCTAATTCATATTTAGAAACAAATTGTTAACATGATTATATCGTTAATTATTTCTCCCTAATTTATATTTAGAAAAAAATTGTAAACATGATTATATCGTTAATTATTTCTCCCTAATTCCTATTTAGAAAAAAATTGTTAACATGATTATATCGTAAATTATTTCTCCCTAATTTATATTTAGAAAAAAATTGTAAACATGATTATATCGTTAATTATTTCTCCCTAATTCATATTTAGAAAATAATTGTTAACATGATTATATCGTTAATTATTTCTCCCTAATTCATATTTAGAAACAAATTGTTAACATGATTATATCGTTAATTATTTCTCCCTAATTTATATTTAGAAAAAAATAGTAAACATGATTATATCGTTAATTATTTCTCCCTAATTCATATTTAGAAAATAATTGTTAACATGATTATATCGTTAATTATTTCTCCCTAATTCATATTTGGACATAAATTGTTAACATGATTATATCGTTAATTATTTATCCTTAATTCATATTTAGAAACAAATTGTTAACAGGATTATATAGTTAATTATTTCTCTCTAATTCATATTTAGAAACAAATTGTTAACAGGATTATATTGTTAATTATTTATCCCTAATTCATATTTAGACACAAATTGTTAACATGATTATATTGTTAATTATTTCTCTCTAATTCATATTTAGAAAAAAATTGTTAACATGATTATATCGTTAATTATTTATCCTTAATTCATATTTAGAAACAAATTGTTAACAGGATTATATAGTTAATTATTTCTCTCTAATTCATATTTAGAAACAAATTGTTAACAGGATTATATAGTTAATTATTTCTCTCTAATTCATATTTAGAAGCGACGTATTAACAGGATAATATCGTTAATTATTTATCCCTAATTCATATTTAGACACAAATTGTTAACATGATTATATTGTTAATTATTTCTCTCTAATTCATATTTAGAAGCAAATTATTAACAGGATTATATCGTTAATTATTTATCCTTAATTCATATTTAGAAACAAATTGTTAACAGGATTATATTGTAAATTATTTATCCCTAATTCATATTTAGACACAAATTGTTAACATGATTATATTGTTAATTATTTCTCTCTAATTCATATTTAGAAACAAATTGTTAACATGATTATATCGTTAATTATTTCTCTCTAATTCATATTTAGAAAAAAATTGTTAACATGATTATATCGTTAATTATTTCTCTCTAATTCATATTTAGAAACAAATTGTTAACAGGAATATATTGTTAATTATTTCTCTCTAATTCATATTTAGAAAAAATTGTTAACATGATTATATCGTTAATTATTTATCCTTAATTCATATTTAGAAACAAATTGTTAACAGGATTATATAGTTAATTATTTCTCTCTAATTCATATTTAGAAACAAATTGTTAACAGGATTATATTGTTAATTATTTCTCACTAATTCATATTTAGACACAAATTGTTAACATGATTATATTGTTAATTATTTCTCTCTAATTCATATTTAGAAAAAAATTGTTAACATGATTATATCGTTAATTATTTATCCTTAATTCATATTTAGAAACAAATTGTTAACAGGATTATATAGTTAATTATTTCTCTCTAATTCATATTTAGAAACAAATTGTTAACAGGATTATATAGTTAATTATTTCTCTCTAATTCATATTTAGAAGCAACGTATTAACAGGATAATATCGTTAATTATTTATCCCTAATTCATATTTAGACACAAATTGTTAACATGATTATATTGTTAATTATTTCTCTCTAATTCATATTTAGAAGCAAATTATTAACAGGATTATATCGTTAATTATTTATCCTTAATTCATATTTAGAAACAAATTGTTAACAGGATTATATTGTTAATTATTTATCCCTAATTCATATTTAGACACAAATTGTTAACATGATTATATTGTTAATTATTTCTCTCTAATTCATATTTAGAAGCAAATTATTAACAGGATTATATCGTTAATTATTTATCCCTAATTCATATTTAGACACAAATTGTTAACATGATTATATTGTTAATTATTTATCCCTAATTCATATTTAGACACAAATTGTTAACATGATTATATTGTTAATTATTTCTCACTAATTCATATTTAGAAGCAAATTATTAAAAGGATTATATCGTTAATTATTTATCCCTAATTCATATTTAGACACAAATTGTTAACAGGATTATATTGTTAATTATTTCTCTCTAATTCATATTTAGAAGCAAATTATTAAAAGGATTATATCGTTAATTATTTATCCCTAATTCATATTTAGACACAAATTGTTAACATGATTATATTGTTAATTATTTCTCTCTAATTCATATTTAGAAGCAAATTATTAACAGGATTATATCGTTAATTATTTATCCTTAATTCATATTTAGAAACAAATTGTTAACAGGATTATATTGTTAATTATTTATCCCTAATTCATATTTAGACACAAATTGTTAACATGATTATATTGTTAATTATTTCTCTCTAATTCATATTTAGAAGCAAATTATTAAAAGGATTATATCGTTAATTATTTATCCCTAATTCATATTTAGACACAAATTGTTAACATGATTATATTGTTAATTATTTATCCCTAATTCATATTTAGACAACAAATTGTTAACATGATTATATTGTTAATTATTTCTCACTAATTCATATTTAGAAGCAAATTATTAAAAGGATTATATCGTTAATTATTTATCCCTAATTCATATTTAGACACAAATTGTTAACATGATTATATTGTTAATTATTTATCCCTAATTCATATTTAGAAAAAAATTGTTAACAGGATTATATAGTTAATTATTTCTCTCTAATTCATATTTAGAAACAAATTGTTAACAGGATTATATAGTTAATTATCTCTCACTAATTCATATTTAGAAGCAAATTGTTAACAATATTATATCGTTAATTATTTTTCAAATCCGTGAAACGCCGCGTAAACACAGCTACTATATTTATATCATATGTATGGGCGGTCGCAAGGATGAACACGGACAGGATGGTGTGGAAAGCTGTATGGGCGGTGGATGTTTCGCAATTAAAAAATAATTAAAGGAAGAAAACACGGAAGACAGACAGTGCGTGTCCGAGGAATCATCAAACAACTCAGACTTCACCCAACTCTCTGTCACAATCTAACCGCCCTCCCACACTACTGCATTCTATCCGTGAGTGCCTTCATACATATATTTGAATTGGCAAATAACCCAACGTGTACATCACCAGACGATGACCAAAATAGCGGAATACAGGAAAGATATTTCATTTATATAAAGTCGGAACTTAACCATTAAACTGACAGTTGGAAGGTTTCTCATAAAAAGAGTTTTGTCGTCAGCAAAAATAAACTTTTCAGATGGATAGATGGTGGCGGAGAGATATTGGGACGAGGGTAACACAAACATTTAAAGTGTTTTGAACGAATAGCAAATATATATTTAAAAAAAAAGTTTCTAGAATATTTTTAGTTGTATTAAATACTAGTGTTTCCAAAGTAGAAACCTAATCTACAATCGATCTACACTCGCTGTCCAGTGTCTGATCGGTACAGATCACAACACGCGGTCTAAGACTATTCGTTGTACATACAGATTAGTAGATGGTTTCGATTCGAAAATAACTATAAGTAGTTGATAGGGTCTGACATAGGGTAGCATAAAAAAGGTTGAAATGGCTGGTAAAGATGCATTATGTGTGCTAGGGTGGGATAGCGAAGAACACCTTGCTGCTTCAAGGCCGGCGGGACAGTTATAAAAGTGTGAGGGGCTTCTCCTAAAAAGTGTGGGGAGCGGTTAAACACATGCATATATACTTAATTATTGATTACCGTAAAGTGGTGGAGCCAAGTCAAAAAGTGAGGGGGCTGGAGCCCCGCCCCCCTCGGTGCCGGAGTCCATGTGCTTAGTACCGTGCCTGGTAGAAAACTCATATATAGGACCTTACAGCTACTATCATTTTGTGTGAGTGTGGACCTAGCAGTAACAGTAAATAAAATGGTTACTCCACATTCCCTGAACCACTAGTATTAAAGCCTCACCACCGGATGTATTTAAGATTATACTCATGACAATACAAAATCATAGAATTAAATATTTCCTGAATTGCAAAAGTATTGACGTCTGTTGGGCTTGTATGAGTACACGTGCAAGGCCGGGTCTTCCAATGATCAATAACTTACTGGGGTTCTACCGGAAAATTTTGCCGACATAATGGGGAAGCTATGATCCTCTGATCCACCAATAAGTGTAGCCCTGTAATAATAGCAAGAGAAATCCATAGATGTACCTATTTGGATTAATCAGATTCTAGCGCTTAACACCCCTAAAACAAATATAAGTAATCAGAGGGTTTGAGAGCCAACAACATCAGGTTGTATTCATTTTATAGCGATGCTTTAATAAACAGAAACGGCTGTTCTTAAAATTCGTCTTCGACCAAAATGCAATTTCAAATTTAACCGTGACAGAGAGACGCACAACCGGAACGAATAACATACCATACGCGCACGCATACAAAATTCAATTTACAAGTTACGTGTGAAAGGCCGTCGAAAATGCTATTTCAAACTAAAGCGTGACAGAGAGACGCACAACCGGAACGAATAACATACCATACGTGCACGTATACAAAATTCAATTTACAAGTTACGTGTGAAAGCCCGTTGAAAATGCTATTTCAAACTAAAGCGTGACAGACCGAAATACAAGCACAGTTCGTAATATAACACAGATACTCGAACCAAGATACAAACTACTATTTTTTACCATAAGCGTGACAGACCGATGAAAATGTCAAATTCAAGAAGACTAAAAAAATCAATTCCAAACTTAAACGCGAAACTAAAAATATACATGAAGATTTCAAAATCAAAACGCGATAAATCCAATTACTTTTAATTTAGATATTAAATTTTACAGAGACGAATGTTTCAAATCAAAACGTCAACCGTCAAAGGCCAAGAATATTTGCCAAATATTCTTGCCTTTTGACTGTCGAATTATATCATGTTACTTTAGCACAACTATTTGGATTGTATGAAGGTGATGGAATACAGCACTTTTTGTAGTAGTAATTAAATAACTTTGAAATGTCGTTTATCACGTTTGAAATACGAACTCTTCATATCTATATTTTAGAAAGTTTAGGATATCGAAGCTTATGACGATGCGATATAAGTTTGAAGACGCCGTGTGTATTAAAAGAGACATCGGCGAAATAATGCTAAAGATAGGAAGACAATATTGTAATGATGCAATACTTTTCAATGTGTTATCTACCTACATATTGCACCGTTTTTAATCAATATACGGTGTACAACATAATTTATTCTGCTTTATCAAATATCCAAATATCACTTTCCTCAAAAAATTGTTTTGCCTATAAAACGAATATTAAAAATATCAGTAGATATTTTTATTTCCGACTCATGGACAAATCGGAGGAATGTTATCAGAATATTAAATAATATTGGATATCATATTCTCGATGGAAAACGGTGCAACAGATAAATAAAATAATCAGATTTATTGTATTATACAATGTTGTATTCTTTTGTCTAACTTTACCTCGTCTATTTTTCTTTCAACTCATACGATGCCATCACCATAATATCGCATTGCCATAGACTTCGATATCCTAATCTTTCTGCACATTACACACAATGCTCTAAGCAATGTACAACACTCATTTTTATAAATATGTGAAATTGAAACATGAACGATTATCCGACCGACAAAGCCTCCGATAAATGTGCGAGAATTCATGTAATAAACCTGTCGGCCAAGGAGGACAGTCTTTAGCCATTTTCTATGCCTCAGCCTGTTAAGAAACGCGGCCGAGTAAAGTTATTAATTCTTTCAGATTGCCGCCCGAGAAAATTCCATGGAAAGTTGTATCTCTGATAACAGATCTGGAAATGGGAAGATGGTCATACCAATTGACCTTTTGTTGTCCCCGCGGACTAATATAACGGAAACCAATCAGAAGTAGAGAATTTCCATGTGACAAGGGAGTTTGGGCTGTGTGTGACCATATTCGTCCATGGAAGAACCACAATTACATTTGCTTCATATGTAGTTTAGTAGGCAAACTCATACTGTAGATCACTGATAACTGATCACAATTTCAAAATGTCTTGAGGATAACTTCCAATTATTGGACCTTAGTATTACATAGTGAAACGGAACGTTTCGAAAATCTTTAATAAATTGAGTTTCTAAAGTTAAGCAATATTTATGATTTATCTAAAAGTCAGCTTAAAACATTTCGAAAATTACAATTTCCATTTAACTTTGCCAAACTTTGCCTTAACCCTATAATAGCTGGTGTTTATTCTCCATAACATTTTCAACAATATAAATGTAACTATTAAATGCAGTGACTTTTCATGAAATTTATGTCATAAACGATCATATAATTTATTTCAAATATATATAGCTATTATAAAGATCATATATAGCTATTATAAAGATCATATATAGCTATTATGAAAATCATATATATATATTATAAATATCCTATATAGCTATTATAAAGATCATATATAGCTATTATAAAGATCATATATAGCTATTATGAAAATCATATATAGCTATTATAAATATCTTATATAGCTATTATAAAGATCATATATAGCTATTATAAAAATAATATATAGCTATTATAAAAATAATATATAGCTATTATAAAGATCATATATAGATATTATAAAGATCATATATAGCTATTATAAAGATCATATATAGCTATTATAAAGATCATATATAGCTATTATAAAGATCATATATAGCTATTATGAAGATTATTTATAGCTATTATAAAGATAAAACACATTGATATCTTCATCATAAATATTCTGACGTTTTTATTTTCTATGGTTTTTTTTTTAACCATAACGTCACCACGTGCCAAGGTAAAAAGCCACGCGAAGTAAAAGGTCAATGACATGAACAGATTGTCAGTGGGATGATAGGGAACAATCAGTTGAATTAATGATGTTTTATTACTTCAAGGACGGTTTATGATAGGTATTTGTGTTCATTGGATTTTAATACGACTATGTTTTAATCTGAAGTGGAGCAGTCCCACGGTAATTTGTTCCACAGACGGTAAGCCCTTGCAATAGAGCTCTATCCACAAATTTCTCTCTGACGCTAGACAGTCTTTCTCCGGTTTGATAATCAGACGAGTTATTGCTGTAGATGTCTCACATGAGATTGAAACTCAGTTCAGTGCCTTTCATGGAAATAGCGAGAGAGTAGAAAAAGACAAGCAGCGTCTTTTCGGTGAGAAAACGGCTGTACATCAGCCGTTATTTTATAAAATATTTTTTTCAATGTAAGGTCTAATTTCCTGCAAAGTTTCATGACCATATCATTAGTGGGTTTAGAAACATTTAAAACAGTATATAAGTATAAGAGTACTAAATATTAACGCACCTTGGTACAAATGATGACGTCATCAAAATACTGACGTGGGGAAGATATTTAAATAAACAATTTTTTTTGTGAAAAAATACGCCATGTGTGTATTAATTAATAATGTAATCTCTTTCACGCAGACATTTTTGGCCGGAATGTAGCGTATAAAACTCAAATTACCATTCGAAATCGAATTTTAAAAAATTCTATACACATTCTTGGCAAGAATATTTTTGCTAATTTAGAAAAATATTATTTTTTTGTACTTCAGTATGGGATATCGAACAACTAATTAGGATTCTGGCTTGGAAAATTAAAAAAAATTACATTATAACAAAGAATAAATACTCGCCTGTCGAATAAAACTATAAAAAAGTCCGGTTTTTCTTTCACGATAACAAAGTTTTACAAATAAGTTATTCATTATTTGGTCGCTTGCTTCCATTATAACAGAGTCACGGGATCCAGAGAAGAATTACAACACACACAAGAAGTGTTTTACTTCACCTGAAAGAGTGAAGACTTTAAGCCTAGTACACAAAAACTCACCCGCCGTCTGTCAAGTAACTTTGCAGTCAATAAACAAATAGTATTAACCCCAATTTACGAAAAACTTTCGTTCTTGTGACCACAAATTTCATGGAAATTCCGTGGAGTTATTTATACCTAGCTTGTTTAAATGTATTTCTCATCGTTCAGTTTACGTCCACTCTTTGATCAACACCGGTCCTTGATTTCTGACCAATCAATACAACGTGGGAGAAGTCCAGCCTAGTAAACAAAGATGCTGAGTAAACACCAGAGTTTTCAGACAAGCCGGAATTTTTGATAACGTTGGCGTTCTGAAAGTATGACCAAAGTCTACGATACCACGTTAACCACTACAAGAGATATTAGCCCCTAACACGAGTGAAGGCGACAAAGCGTAAAGGGATACCTCATTCTTGTTGTGTACGAGTTTTGTACGGTGCTCTAACGGTAAGGGAGCAAGCAATTACACTATCATTTTCACCTATCATTTTTGGTATTAACGGCTGTTTATTAAGTTATTTGTCTCTTCTTTTCTTCTACATTTTGTAAAAACAATGAAGTCTAGAATTCCCGGTTGCCCGCAAGAGCGTTGTTTGGAAAGTGCTTGCTATAACACTTCCTGTATTTAGAAAAATATAATCTTGTGCCCAAACGTCTGCATGTACAAGCTATTATATAATACTTGTTGCTTTTTCTTTACATTGTACTGGAGTTACCTGGTTCTATGTTTGCAGGTACGGACTGCGGATTCTGCGTGACCGGTTCGCGTTCTGCGCTGTATTAGATTCAAAATTATTCTATACATCTGCTCTATACTACAAAGTTTATTGTAGAACAGACTGGAATATCAAGCCCTGGTGGTGCAACAAGTCTAGGAAAAGAAGAACTCCGAAATAACAACATTCTTCTGTTTATCTTGTCAGTTGTTATCATGGACGGCGGCACACTTTTTGACTTGCCCCCCCCCCCACTTTACGGTCATCAATAATGAAGTTATATATGCATGTGTTTAACCGGGCCCCCACACTTTTTAGGAGAGCCCCCCACTTTTATAACTGTCCCGCCGGCCCTGGTTATGGATTACCGTTGCTGTTGAAGCCAAGTAATTCTGTTTCGGAAGAATCGTGGTTGCTGCTTTAATTACACTTGCTTTACGATAGAGAACGCTTACAGAGGTGTTGCAGACGGCGATGGTGGGGATCGGTCTGACATCTATTTAGTGACTCAAGACGAGTCCAGCAATGACACAGAAGGATGTGAACGACACAAGTTAAATGTGTAACTAAGAAATGAACGGATTTATTAAACTGTAGAGGTGCATGCAAAGAAGGAGATTTGCTTAGGCTGCGGGTGTCACTAGAAGGTTTGACGAGGAGAGTTTGGTTAGGACTCTCTTCCAAGGTTGGTGGTTGAAAATAGACGTCACTAAAGGTTAAAGAGTGAACTGGGGAATTCTGGTTGATCGAAGTTCGCTATCCAACGTTAGCGGTCGAAAGTGGACCTCACTGAGATAAAAAGGGGCCGCTCAGCAAATCAGATCGATCGAGGTTGGTCGGATGTATCTATCGCATCGTACGGTAACTGCTGGAGGAAACATTTTCCTGGGTGAGGGACAAGTTTAATAGCGCGAAAGTGTGGAATGTGAATTTTCATAAAAAGAGCAGGTTAAATCGCTTAAGAATATACTAAAAAAGTTGACTAAGAACGGGAAGGGTGAGTCACACAAAATGTAGGCGTAAAGTTGACAGGAAAAGGGCAGATAAAATCGCAATAAATCATACTAGAAACGTTACCCTAAACAAGATAGGCTGGATTTCTTTTTCATGGGACGGACAAATGGAATGCTTTAACGAGATGCGTCGGTCACTAGGCTGGTGTATTTGAAGGTTGGATTAGCAGGAATTTTGACAACCGGAGGCTGTTGGATGATACCGCCAGAATCTGTCGATTATAGATAATTGTAATCGCTCGAAAGTGTAGAAATTCAGTTGTTCTGAAAAGGGTAGTTTGGATTGCACCAAAATATAGTTGGACAGTTGCCCTGAAAAGAACCAGTTTATCTTGGGACAGACGGCTTATGGATAGTATCGTCAGAACCAGGGAAATTTCTCAACTCTGGTAGGTGATTGTATCTGACATCAGACAAGTTAGTGAAGATACGTTTACCGAAGATAAAACATCGCAGTAATAATTTTGTGACCCACGATAACGTATACCGACATATCTATTATGCTGCGCAGTTATATTATATGTCACTTAGGACAATCTCTTTGTTAGTTACGTGTTGCTTTGCAGGCGATTTTCACTTTGTTGAACAGAAGTTTCAGTTTCACGTTCAATTTCCATTTGAACAGTTCAGTTTAAATGGAAATTGAAGGTGAAACTGAAACTTCTGTTCACCAAAGAGGAAATCGCCTGTCTGTTCAACAACATCCGGTTTGTTAATATAATAGGATCCAAAATAAAGAGTATCCACCATCTCTTGTGACTGAACGAAGCCCGTTGTTTTCGAACTATGTACAGATATTTTTTCGGTAGCCTTCCTTTCTTTCTTTTTCTATTAATCGTTTCGATTGTATTTTTGACTTTTTTTAACCTAATGATTCTTTTCATCGTTTAAACCTGTATTCGTATCATAAGAACGTTACTTATATTTTTATTTTCATCTTTTAATTTATACTCTGGGCTCAATTTTCCACGTCTTCTTTTTTTTCTTGGTAACTCCGTTCCATTTGGGCATTTCTAAGCAAATAATTCATCACGCCGAAATAAATATATACGTTGAAATCTGGTTGAGTTTTGTCTGATGGAGATGCCGGTGGTATCGATGCCAATGCTGATAAAACACGTATAATAAAATAAATATTTTATTAACCCCAACGTTTTTCAAATAAATTCTTATTTCAATAGGCTATAGAATATCTACAGAATCCAGCAATATGAATATGTTTGATGAACACAAAAAATAATAGAAAACAGCCTTTCAAGTAGTATATATTAATCTATGTTCACTTATGATGTTAATAAATTGCTTATATATTCATTTAAAGTAGAGGAGTAGACTGGCATGAATAAGTAAGAGAGGGTGAAAGAAGAGAGTGTGGCGTAGAGAAAGAGAGGATGCGGGGGGAATCACTATAATGAGAGAATTATTATTATTATTATTATTATTATTATTATTATTATTATTATTATTATTATTATTATTATTATTACTACTATTATTATTATTATTATTATTATTAATATTATTATCATTATTTATTTATTTATTATTTTTTGTAGTCACTAGGAGTTATCATACAAACCATCGTCAGAGATTTCTCACAAATAATAACTGGTAATGTTCCCTGGAGTCTGAGTGGCAACGAGCCTCGCCAAATTGCCAGTACTCTCTACCTCTTTTTGATCACCATTGCAAATGACTTTGCAGTATCGCAAAAGCCGTTTACCCCTGATTTCTTTCTTGTAATGGCCATTGGTCACCTCTTGAATTTGGGTGGAAATAAGTTTCTCCAAGGTCTCAGCATGCTCCGCACTCTTCCAGTGAGGATCTGGCTAGTGTTGTCCTTCCTAGGTTTTCCTACCATTTTTTACCCTAACGACTATTGTGTGTGAATCTCTTCCTACTGACTATTTATCTCCTACCTATAGCCTTAGTTTTATCAAGACTAAAACCAATAGGTATCTCCTGTATTTACGATAATCATCTTTCGTTCTTGTTAGCTCCTTACATAAATCAGCTTCATACCTTGTCTGCAGTGCTTTCCATAAAAGTATATATATATTTGTAATTGTCATCCGAAATCTCAAACTGAGCAAAAGACTAACAGTAACGGCCCCTGACCGTCTGCAATTCTATTCACGGTATTGATTTCAAATAGGAAACTGAACCGGAGTAATTTATATCGTTGTGGTAAAGACAAACTGGCGTGAAAAAATGCTGGCTACTCTCTGTCCTTCCTCTGAGTGACATGAAAATGTCAGTCGGTTAAGACGTGCCAGCCATGTGCCTTTCAGCTGGTCTGACAATTTGACTGCGGGCAATGAAAGATTAATGCCTTGTCGAATGACCTGTCTGCTAGGATTGCAGAGAGAAATATCCTCTGACGCCATCGTGACACTTAGAACGGAAAAAGATTGCATTTAACAAATACATTCTTTGCAAGAACGTAGTCGCAATACAGAAGCGAGAAAATATTTCACATTAAATATGCAAGAGATATGAATACCATTTAATAAGCAGACATTTGCACATTTCTTACACACACACAAACACAAAGACAAACACGCGCACACACACATATATATATTAATTTTATACGTACATAAAAGTAATCCATGGACACGTGTTTCTGGCTCACAGCCGTCATCAGCATGGCTAACTTACACAGAGATCGAACCCTCGATGTTGATGTCTATAGTCCAGCGTTCTACCACTGGGCCGAAACGCTGTCGAAATATGTACGATTTTTATCACCCAAGTATTTAATGTATTTCTATGTAATTATTTTATAGGTGATTTCCAGCTCGTTGTAATTGAGCTTACAATTATTTCAATTGTTTCACTTCCTAAGTGATTAAGACCATTTTAATCACTTAAGAAGTGAAACAATTAAAAATAATAGTGAGCTCAATAACAACGAGCTGAAATTACCTTTAGAAATAATTACATAGAAATACACACACACACACACACACACACACATATATATATATATATATATATATATATATATATATATATATATATATATATATATATATATATATATATACATGTGGTTAGTTGATATTCTTTAGCCCGTACTTTATTCGGTCCACTGTATCTCTGATTCATTTAAAATTGTGTCTTATATACACCCATTATCTCTTTCAAAGGATACCTAGTTCTTGGCTTCCTTTGCCATTAATAGTTCGTTTATTAATGTGCCATTGGATGAAACCATTGGTATACTTGCAGATTATCATTACTGAAGCACATTTAAATCTCTACAATTTCCTAAACGAACGAATTTTTGTTGTACTGATGGAGATTGCTAAGAAATCAATTTTCTTCAGCTTTGACAACATAATGTATAGGCGAATTGATGTTATATCCATGAGTAGCCTTCTTGGTCGATCGTTGGCTAACATTTTCGTTGGATTTTTTGAAAACCAATTGTTGCCAAAATGACCGACTTTTTAGACACATTATGTTTGTGACAATTTTGTTTGCTTTCCTTCACAGAGTAGGATTGAACAGTTTCTTCGTCTTCTTTGTGACTTGCATCTATCGTTGCAATTTACAAAGGAAGTCATAGATTGTGGTTCTCTCTCATTCTCTTTTACTGTCTAAAGCTGGTTTAACGTTTGAAACCTCTGTGTATAGAAAACCAACCTCCACAGATCTTTATTTAAATTAGTTTTCTTCCCCACACCTAAATCAAAGAAAAATATATCTTATTGGTACTCTTACTCATCGAGCACTTATGATTTGTTCCCCAACCCGACTCGATGCGAAACTTGGTGAAATTACCAATATTTCTCTTGAAAATAGATATCCCATCAATGTCATAAAAATACCATTAAACGCAAAGTTTCTATATATAATGCTGACAAATTTATTGGCCCGTCACGATGTTAAATCTATTTGAAACTTCCATGATTAGGTCTCGACAGCTTTCATATTACAAAAAAGAATTATTTCTTTTATTCAACGCTGTTTTCCAGCAATAATGCTGAGAGTAGTCTACACGTATCGAACTTTTTTCTGTGATTTCCGGGAGTATGTTGTACCAGCCATTCAAAATAATTATTTTGTTTATACATTTCTGTGTCAGTGTTAAGCTGAATACGTTTTTAAGACATCCCAAAGGTTAGAAATGAGAATAGTCCAACATGTATCACGTGGTATTCGTTTACACAAGGTTTCAAGATCATGCAGGAACTTTCAAGCATATGAGTCTGCCATCGGTAATCATCTGGTTGGTAAAAATATTTGTTTTCACAAGTATTCTGATAGATGACTTTCTGTTTTATACAGTGCCAGGTCGAACCGCTATCTCAATATTATTGAGGCGTAAGTTATTAGCAATTCTCAACCTAGCCTGTGTCGACAACATCTTTGGAAATATCAGTTAAAGATCTTCCATGATTCAAATCCCCCACAACGTTGAGATATTTAACCGCTTTTTTTATTGATTTCTCCAACTTAAAAAAATATTCCCTTCATTTTTTATCCGATTTACTTAGTTTTTAATTTATCATTCTGAAATGTCCTCTGAGATGCTAGAAGATAAGGCCTTAACGAACATTTTATCAATTCTCTTTTATTTTCCACTCGCCCCGTTTTATTGATCCACAGATAATGCTTCCTCTGAAATTTATCTCAGCATTTTGTTGTACTACGTCTAGAGATTATATGCAAGTATTCTTTTGGCATTTATTTAATATTATACAGTTTAATATATGACATTTAATTATATATTGTTTTAATATGCATTTAGTTGTAACTGTTAAAAACATAACTTTTAACTTTTTATTTCAGACAGACATTTGATAAATTTCTCCAATTATTATATACACACACACTATATATATATATATATATATATATATATATATATATATATATATATATATATGTATATATATACATATATATATATATATATATGTATATATATACATATATATATATATATATATATATATATAAATACATTTCCGTAAGAATGAAATACTAAGCAAGAATAAAGGTTAAAAAGAAAACTCAGACCAACATTAAAGCCATTAACATCATAAGTTTATTTCATAGCGTCCAAACAGGCGAGAATCGTCAGATGTGATGTATGGTTGGTGGTTTGTAAACTGAGAAATGAGATGGCTCACCATGAATTAAGGATTGAACCCCTGATGTTTCAATAGATATCGAATCTTTACAATTTTGTATCCTCATCTTTTAGCTCTAAAATTGATTGCTCTATTCAATATATTGAGCTTTATATCATCACGATGGATTATTATTAAACGATAATTCAATAGTCTTTAATTTAATTCAACATTTTAATATATATATATATATACATATATATATATATACACATATATATACCCATGAATAAATGTATGTATATATATATACGGTATAATTTTTTTTCATACAAATATTTTTGGTTACATATGCGAATACATGTTTCAGCTGCGCCTTCTTTTGATAGCCAAACAAACAATACAAAAAAATCAACACCAACAAATCAACACCAAAAAATCAACACCAAAAAATCAACACCAAAAAATCAACACCAAAAAGACAACACCAAAAAATCAACACCAAAAAATCAACACCAAAAAATCAACACCAAAAAATCAACACCAAAAAAACAATACCAAAAAATCAACACCAACAAATCAACACCAAAAAAACAACACCAAAAAATCAACACCAAAAAATCTACAATAATATCAAATACTATTCATCTGTTTTTTTTTAAATTCAAATTCATGATGAAAATTGATATCGACTAGGACATTACTTGAACGGTATAGCAAAACAAAAACAAAGAAAACAGTAGTGTTACACTCGAACTTACGATTGCAAAACAACGACAAGGCACTCATCTATCGGAAAAAATAGCCTACTTAAATGAATTCAGCATTGGCAAGGCCATCGATTTAATGATATCGTTTGTCTTTTTAACCTACTTATAACTAAATTCGGCGTATGGATTCTTTTACCTCTCCGCATAAAAAAAAATAGTTCGATTGTCTGAAATAATGATACATGAATATCTAATAACAACAAAATTATTATTAAAGAAAAAATATATTAGTGAACATTTATCAAATATTTTTAATATTTTTTTTATAAAGCAATAAAGGATAAATGTTTTCTCTTTAAAATACGCACGATGACCTGACATGAAAAGTAGTTGTCTGGTCGGCTTAGACATAGTGAATCTGTAAAATGTTAGAACGTTCGATTCTAATGTAAATTTTACGTACTTTTAATTTTGAATGATTAGTTTTAAAAAAAGCTTCAATAAATTCTGACATCTATAAGAACATCGGCTCGAAGATGCTGACTCCAAATCTATGTATTTATATCATCACATAATATATGGTGTCTATACATTTGTCTCCATATTTGCTTCAACAATTCTGCATACACATTAAACACTTAATATTTGAGTGAAATAAGTTGTAAATACGCGTGTTTCACTCGTAAGTAATTTTTGGTCTTTTCGGTGATTAATTTCATTTTTCTCCAGTATACACACCTTATTTCGATTTTGTTTCTCTTGAAACATAGTACTCTGTCTACTATTACAGGTCGCATCACAGAGTCGTACACAAATGGTTAACCATAAAGAGGTTATACATAGGTTATGGTAGCGATCTTTGAGAAAATAAGCATGGTTTTCGTGAGAATAACTTGCGAGAGAACTGGGAAAGGAGTGACGCCAAACAACCGATAAAACTAGTAGTAGTAGCTTGTGTCCCTGGTGTGGTAGGCGTTACTAACATACCAAGGCGTCCGAAGAAGTCGTGCGTGGCGATGCCTATCGCTCCACTCGTCTCCACGGCAATCGGTTGAAACACAAATCTGTCAAGAAGACGGGCATATTTTGACACCTGTCGACTCTCTTCTGCCGCTGCTGCATGTTCAGAGTTTGTTACCGATTCTATCACTGACGAGGGTGCAAAAGTGTCGACACATGTCGAAATGCAAATAAGTGACTTGCCGTTTGCAAAGGGAAACACCGTCAGACCATCAGACCGCTCGCCATCTCCTCTGTCGAGGTCAACTGGTTCGAGGATCGAGTGGAAGCAAGCGATGTCTTAGACCCGTCGGCGAAAGTCGGAGGTTCGAAGACGATCAGATACCGTCGTAGTTCCGACCGTTCTCCCGGTTCACTTGCCGTTCTAGGAAATCTGCCGGCGCTCCTTCTACACAAAATGGTGTGGAGTCCATCTACATCGACCGGCTGACAACAACGGCACCAGTGGGTACTGTAAACTCTTGAACCTGCGCGCAGGGCGACGGCGAATCTCAGGAAATCGTTACAAACTAAGTTCCCGACGGTCGGTGATGGCAAAGAAAGCTGTTAAACATGCAGCGCTGTGTGGCGAACTCGCAGCTACATAGAAAGCCAGACGGTGTTGGTCTCAAAATGTTCTTAGGGATTCGACTCTACTCTTTATCCTGATCGTGTCCGAGCTCTTCTGTCTTCCTGTCTGATCCTGAACGATGAGACCGCCAATCCATCCTCTGTGGGGAGTCATGATCAGTTGGTCGAGAGGGGATTCGGATGCTACATTTATTTGCATTGGGAACTAAATAAAGTATTTTTATCATCTATGTTCTCTGTGTACTAGCATAGGTTCTTTTTATTTTATGACAGTTTCAGTTTTAGGTTGGGCTTATCAATCATGATAAGTTTTATAGAAGTGATTATCCCAATTTAAATGTTTAGATTCTTCAGTGTAACAGGTTTGTTTACATCTTAAAAGTATACATTTCTAGTACTGGTGATACCAGATCAGGCTGCCCTGTGGCTCCCTGAGACGAAATTCACCTACATTGACGTTTTTTTTTTTTTTTTTTTTTTGTAAAACTTAATTATGTTCTACAAAACCAAAAACAAAAACAACAGCCTCTCTCCCTTTCTCCCTCCCCTTTTTTATTTTTATTTTTCCTACCCTACTCCCGGTCCTGGATATGACCTTAAACTACATCCGATGGTGAGATCTGGCTTACGGACTTTGGGGAATGTGGAGCCTCCTCTTAATTACCATTGCTCCCAGGTCCACCCTGACCCGCAGTGGTAGTACCTGTTAGGGTCCCAACTATGGGTTAAATAGAAACAGATATTAAAAGGGGAAGGAAACAAAAAAGAAAAGAAAACAAGACCAGATTCGGCATTAAATAACCCAAAAAGGGTTGATATGCCGTAAAACAAAACTACCAAACCAAACCATTTCTATTTTTTTTTTATTAAGACATGATCTTCTCCCTCTCAGAATTTTCCAATCGATTATTATCTTTGAGTTCACATGAATAATTTGATAGCTATCTGTTATATCTATAAAATAAGCTCATCAATTCGTAGTGCTTTTCTTGCCTTGTGCGGCATCTGGCTATAGAAAAACGACGTTCAATAAAGAAGTTTGTATCGCAAATCCAAAATTGGAAATCAAAAGGGCAAACAAGAAGTACACAATCTTGAATCGAAATATAAATCACAATATAAAAAGTCTAAAAAAAAAATCAATAAAACGAGAAAAATATAATTTCTTAATCGTAAAAGAACGAACTGAACTATACATCACACTGCCACTCGTTAGCAAAAGAAAACGGTTTTTATTGATTGCTGGGGAGTTTGGAAAGATGAACATATAAATTAATAAATACGAAACTTCGGTCCATTCCTCGCACTAACAATAAAGCCAGAACGCTCTATCTCAAGTTAATTCAACTTCATACAATTGACGCGCCATCTTTTTTTTATAAACTACGTATGCATACGCGAGATCAGGCGCAAGGTTAATTAATATGCATATTGGTTTTAAAATGGACATTTTATTATTTAACTATAATTTGTTATTGATTTTTAATTAAATATTGTTTTGATTTTAATCGAACAAACAGTTCTCTTTTGAAATATTGTTATATTTCCTGCACCAAGAATTAGCATTGTTGGTTCAAATGTGTATTTCTTTCGAAGAACTTACTTGATTTTTAACAAGTTACGATCTATTTCAAAATTGCAAGTGAAAAGGTCAATTGATTTCTTGTTCTTGTCCTTTTGTTACTGTCACATTTAAAAAATAAGTAAATTTGCATCGACATTACAAAAATGTTCTTTATCTATCTATTTGAATAAATGAGAAATATTTTATTTAGGACGTACAAAAAAAGTTATAAATCAAATGTTTATGATTTCAAATTTCAACTATTTCAAGTAGAGAATTTTAGGAAACTTTAGAAAGCCAGTAAAGTTAGCGGGTTTATCATAATGAAAATTAGCGGGTTTATCATAATGAAAGTTAGCGGGTTTATCATAATGAAAGTTAGCGGGTTTATCATAATGAAAGTTAGCGGGTTTATCATAATGAAAGTTAGCGGTTTATCATAATGAAAGTTAGCGGGTTTATCATAATGAAAGTTAGCGGGTTTATCATAATGAAAGTTAGCGGGTTTATCATAATGAAAGTTAGCGGGTTTATCATAGTGAAAGTAAGCGGGTTTATCATAATGAAAGTTAGCGGGTTTATGATGATGAACGTTAGCTGGTTTATCATAATGAAAGTTAGCGGGTTTATCATAATGAAAGTTAGCGGGTTTATCATAATGAAAGTTAGTGGGTTTATCATAGTGAAAGTTAGCGGGTTTATCATAATGAAAGTTAGCGGGTTTATCATAATGAAAGTTAGCGGGTTTATCATAGTGAAAGTAAGCGGGTTTATCATAATGAAAGTTAGCGGGTTTATGATGATGAACGTTAGCTGGTTTATCATAATGAAAGTTAGCGGGTTTATCATAATGAAAGTTAGCGGGTTTATCATAATGAAAGTTAGTGGGTTTATCATAGTGAAAGTAAGCGGGTTTATCATAATGAAAGTTAGCGGGTTTATCATAATGAAAGTTAGCGGGTTTATCATAATGAAAGTTAGCGGGTTTATTATAATGAAAGTTAACGGTTTTATCATAATGAAAGTTAGCGGGTTTATCATAATGAAAGTTAGCGGGTTTGTCATAATGAAAGTTAGCGGGTTTATCATAATGAAAGTTAGCGGGTTTATCATAATGAAAGTTAGCGGTGTATCATAATGAAAGTAATGTGTGAAGAAGTATCTGGCCTTTATTATGTTTCTCTTTTCCAGTTCACACATAAAAGCACACACATTTTCTGTTATATTTTCACATAGTGATGTGTATATAAACCCTTATACACATGTGTCATCGTTCGACCGATACTCTGACGCCGATGTCTATTCATAGAAAGGCTGATTTAAAAAAGAAAAGAACAGTCACGGAACACATCAAAGAGACGGCTAGCTTTTGTACGCGTGAGAGAGAGAGAGAGAAAGACAGACATATAGATAAACAAATAACTTCTTTTCCTACATCAAGCCGTACTGTTCGCACTGCTTCTACTCCCACTTAAGGACAGCGTCCTGAACTCGCCTTTCCTGCTTTAAGTACACCTAGAGAAAAAGACAGAAAATCCTTTCCAAAGAGTCACATAGTTTCGTGACTTCAGTCTAGAGTCACCTCTGACCCGTAAAAGTATCATACAACTTTTTCTATTCAAATACGGCTCTCATTACGAAGCATATCAAACTAAATGTTTTTTCTCTTTTCTGCTACATCTATAAAGATAATACAATAAAATGTTTCTTTTATTCATATTTGAAGAAAAATACGTTAAGGTTTTGAAAGCTATTTGCAAAAACGATCTAATAGACCCGAGAGAAACACTAATACGTTTTTACAAGTCTAGGTTTTAACGGAGGTTATGTTACACTATTTTTAATTTGATACATAACGCTTCAGCTGAAAATATAATCATGACATAAATATAATTCAGCGTGGTTTTATTTTTGTCGATTCCCAACGTCAACAGTCGGGCTTGATATAAGAAATGGAAAGCAATAAGAAGGCATTGTCGAAAGAGCAGCATCAGGAGTGGCTGTTTCAAAGAGCTTCGTGTGCTGCTACGCGCGAAATTTGCTTCCAGTTTCCACAGTAAAACGATAATTTGCTGTTCGGTCAATTCGTCCAAGAACCAAAGGAAGATATTCGCAATGAAAAAATGATAAAAGATTAAAAAAAAAAAAGTGAAATAAATTCCTATATCTTAGAAGCAATAAAAAATAAAACAAATATCGTCATTTATATGTAATAAGATATGATGTTCCTCAGCGTCATATTTAAAAATAATTTAGCTTCAACAAATGCTTGGGTTTCTGGTGGATCGAGTGTGATTACTTAAAAACCAGAAACCTTCAGTGAAAGCAATTAACCGTGGAGAAACATCAGATAATCTACACGATGTATTTATAAGAGCCGCACAACAAGAAATATTAAATCGGTCTGACAAATCTATCAGCTTGTCCAAACATACGTGCCGGATTGTAATCATGTTGCACTAAATCATTGGATCAACTTTTGTACCCAAGTTTTACTAAAAGTTTAGGAATAGTGGTATCTTAAGCCTTTCCGCTAATACACGTGTTGTATATGTGGTTTAGTCGCCAGTTGAGTCATCCCCCCTTTGCAAATTGGCTGTTTGGAGTCTCTAACACCTAGATGGCTCTGGCGGGGAGTCAATTTTCATAGGGGTGGATTGAACAGTATAAAAACTGTACTCTTTTGATTGAAGCGTCGTTGTTGCTCAGTGAGCAAAGTGAAGTGGAGAGAGAAAGAGGTGCAGTTGTCAGTCGGTGGAGAATACATAAATTTTATTTTTCAAGAACTTTCCTTTTCCAGACAGACCAGAGTGTAATATGAGTTCTTCTCAGTTACTGCTTTCATTTGGTCGCTATCTGTAGAGCGGTTTATGCCTGAGCGTTCTTCATCATCAAGGCTGAAATTTCCAGTTCTAAACTGTGCGCATCAATATCGTAAATTTTTCTCAGCCAAAAGCATCTACACCGTAAACTTTAAATATCTTATTTGTTGTTTACGATGCATTTCTAGCATTTATACAGATAAAAAAACATCCAGTTATTAAAATATGTCTTACATTCCTTCATTTTGAAAGGGCTCCAAAATTAACCCTATTTTAATAATTGTTAAATCTACGCAAAGTATACTTCAAACGAGAATGTTAGTGTTGTGAAGTTGTTCCACAGTAAATAATAAATAAAGGAAGTCAAGTCGAGGTTTGGTTTATCAAGTGTATTAACAAAGTAAGAAAGTGACTAGCTCTTGGCTAGAGAGTTACAAGACTGTGCTTTGTCTTCAGTGTCTCTGGTGACTCGCACTATTTATAGTGACAACCGGTGTAGTTTCTCCTGTGTAAGAACGGCCGGTGTAACACCTTCCTTTGAAAATATCCCCTCTGGGGATTAATAACGTTTTTGTTTGGGAATCACCATCATCAACTAAGTCGATTTCCGTTTTCTATTTGATCTCCTAATCTCAGGAGCAGTCTCTGGTATGGGCACCTGAAAAGTATCAAACACTGCATCAATGATGTCCTCCTCGGGCGATCTGGTCACTTCACTGTTCGAATATCTTTTCCGGATTTGGTTAGTGTGACGTTTGTGCACGAAATCTGGTCCCTTAATCATATAGACCATGTTGCATATTTGTTTATCCACAGTGCCGGACTCCCAGAAAGTCCTATTGTTTCTGTAGATCTTATAAAAAACTTTTTCGCCAACTTTATACCGTTTTTTTGTTATCGTTCTTTTTATATTTGCCCTATCCTGGTTTGATAACAACTTGTGGAAAATCGATCTAACCTTGCGTCCGAACATGACCTCAGCAGGTGTCTTCGACGTTTCGATGTTTGCTCTCGACAATTCTGTGGTAGACCGTTTTAATAAATAGTCAATCCGGATTCTGCTCAAATATCAGATTTTGTCCTAATAATAACGACAAACTTACACAATATCTGTAATAGTTGACGCGGATAACATTTATCTTAACGAGTCAGTGAAACTTGAAGAGAAAAACAAAATAAAGGTATCAGTGTATTCAATTATTTCAATAATTGAAAATGTCTTTCGCGTTTTTTAGTTTTCGATTTTTGGTAGCAAGTTTTGAGTTTGTGTTTTTTTTTTCGCTTAACTACTCAGTAGTTAATTTGCTGTTAATCCTTGCAAATCCAAATATCTAACTAAGATGGGTTTTTTTTCCGTGAAGATCTTGCGAATCACTTTGGGTGATTTTTTTTTTTGCAGTAAAATCGTTTCGATTCCTCGTCGCCAATCTGTTGTGAAGTTGTTCCACAGTAAATAATAAATAAAGGAAGTCAAGTCGAGGGTTGGTTTAACAAGTGTATTAACAAAGTAAGAAAGTGACTAGCTCTTGGCTAGACAGTTACAAGACTGTGCTTTGTCTTCTATGTCTCTGGTGACTCGCACTATTTATAGTGACAACCGGTGTAGTTTCTCCTGTGTAAGAACGGCCGGTGTAACAGTTAGTATATTATATCGTTAAATAATTTAACATGTCCTAACGTGTCGAATATTAACTACTAAAATCGGAACGAACTTTACGGGCAACCTTATATATTGTGCTTCGAAATCCAACATGATAACAGCACTTAAACTATAAGCAGAATATAAGCAGATGTGTTTTCTGATTATCTAAAAGCTGAAACCACACACTGTTTTTTAGTGTATGTAAACATCTCTATAGGAGACTATGTTTATAGGTAAGCGTGTCACACTTCAGTTTGAAATACAATCTACCACGCTTGAAATAGCATTTGGTCAACATGTCACGATTAATTCGCTGCCCGACCGTCGGGCAAAACATCGTTCGCTCTGTTGTATTTTCACTTGCTGGTGTCTGTATACACCATTACACACCTATTTCATCGTGGGAAACCGAGGTTTTAATCGTCTTCTGATAGACCTACTCGGACGCCGATGTTTATAAAAAGTTTTATTAGAAAGAAAAGAACAGTAACAGAAAACATCAGAGATAGATGTCACTTTCGTACGCGTTTGAGAAAGTAAGACAGACATATAGATAGCTCTTCCCATCATACCTAGTTACATAATACGCTCGAGCCCTCTATTGGGGACGGAAACTTATACACGTCTTTTCTCCTTGAAACATAAAATCTTCGTCTGGCAGTAACGTGTTCTTTATGCATTCCGTTCTGGGGTCATCTCCAACCCTTAAGGTATCACTCAAACTTTCCGTTCAAACAACGGCTCTCGATATGCAACAGTATTATATACTAACTGTATTTACCCAGCACTTAATGTAACATAAGAGGGTACACATTAAGACACCATTTTTATATCTAACCACCAACATTATATAGCATTAATTTAAAACATTCGTGACTTCAACGAAATCCTCAGGTGATAATAAAATGAAAATAATGTCATTAACATTTAATGAACAATAATAATTCCCAAATCATTATTCGATATTTCAATCTGACAAATATTTGCCAGTAGAAATCTGTAATAAAGAGGCGAATGCAAAACCAATGAGCATGATAATTAGTCAGCGTTGCTCTTCGTCACATCTTGTCAGCATCTTGCTAGCAACTTGTCAGCATCTTGATAACTTTATTAAGAATTGCTGGACGCGTGTTATTTACCCGGTATTAATATTTCTCCTGCACATGTGTTTGATTTGTTAATAGTTACCTTATTAATTATACCGTTGTCTCTCAATGACATAGCTATATATATATATATATATATATATATATATATATATATATATATATATATATATATATATATATATATATATATATATTCTTGTTAGAAATCTTTCTGGAAAGATATCGGGTACTTACAAGAAGGACCACAAGAAGGTTGCCAACCTCCCTAAGTGAAAGTGGTACTGTGGAACCGACTGGATTCGAACTTGGAACACCCAGGTCTTCAGTCCGTATCGTAAACCAGGGTCACTTCCCGTTTCTTTTATTAATGAGCTGCGACAAGTATGAAGCTGTGAGCAGAAAAATGGATTTGGGCGTCATCTTTAACGTGATATTTGAAACATCTCCAGGTGTAAATTTAGCGATGGTATTTCACACGACAAAATGAAGCAATTCTAAGGGAAACATCATCTGCCAGCATCACGTGATGGTTTAAATGAACTATGATGCAATTACAAACAATGGTATAATGACCACCAGTTAAACTCTATATTGTCTCCTCTCTTTTAGCTTTTTTCAATTAAAATTTAAAACATCGTTCTAGCTTATGTAAATCTTTTGCCGATATATTAGAATTAAATTGAATTTAATAGGAGCTCTCAGATTACTTATAATGTGTAACGTGTATGGAAGTATTAAAAGTATTCGCTCTAAATTCGAGGAAAGTAATTAAATCTTGTATTTTATTGAATAAACGATAATATTGAATCCCTCTTTTTTTCCGGCGACGGATAGAACACACATAGCAAACAAACGCCCCACGGTATTGCAATAGCTTACACCGCATCGTTATATGAAGGAAGTTCTGATGTAACTTCTCAAGTGAAATGTCATAGTATACAACAGAGGTGTAACATTCACAGAGAAAGAAAAATAAGAACATGCGCCCGAAATACATACAGCCTGCTATATATATATATATATATATATATATATATATATATATATATATATATATATATATGTGTATATATATATATATATATGTACATATATATATATGTATATATATATGTACATATATATATATATGTATATATATATGTACATATATATATATGTATATATATGTATATATATATATGTATATATATATCTATATGTATATATATGTATATATATATATATGTATATATATATATGTATATATATATATATGTATATATATATATATATGTATATATATATGTATATATATATATATATATATATATATATATATATATATATATATATATATATATCACATCGGCGCCAAACCCTTTTCTCAAGCAAACTAAAGAATCCAATTACTTTATCCAATTTCTGTACACAAAGTGTTGTCTTGAAGTCGTGTGCTCCGAATCCAGAAGAAACCGATCCCCAAATCCTCTGAGGCACTCACTGCGCATAATAGCTGGTATATGACTACACAAATTGTCAAACTAAAGGCTGTACATTCACCAAAGAAACTGACCATAACATTCTGAATATTATCGTACGTGTGTGTAATTAAGTTAGTCATCAATCAATCGATCAGTTTTATTGACCAAAGAGTAACAAAGTGCAACAAGCCATGTATAACAGCAAGCAATCTGGGGCAAAAAAATCTCGGAAGACGAGTAGTACAGGCGAATGTATTTATTATGCGCGCACGTGATCAACGCTGAATATAACACCTTTTTTCTCACCGTAAGACTGTAAATACAAGAAAATAAATCAGTCTTACAAACATGTTTTTAGAAACGAAACAAAGAAAATTTGAAGAAAGCGAAAACTTAAATAGGTTCAGAGAACTCTGCGTTGCTTACCTTTATTTTACCAAGCTACTTGTCCCAGAATGACTAACGTCTAAACGCAAGCTCATCGGACGTCCGAATCCCATGCTGGCTGATTTAAAAAAAGACCGCTTCTGAGCAAGCAGGCGGTGTTGAGGCAAGACAGTTCCCCGTGCGTATGTATTCCGGAAGATGACGGTGCTGAAGACAAAATGTCCCCAGCCTGAATTATGACCGGCTAACATGGAAAACTCTTGCATCTACACCATGTAAAAAGACAGTAATTAGATATTACATCTATATGCCGTCTGAATATTTGTCCTGGGCGACTGTACACATGGCTATGGTAAGCATTATCACGATTTCCTCTAACACGCTGTTATAGGAAGCAGCAACACAGAGAGAGAAGGCTGTCTTTCTTATGTAAGGACGAAAGTGACGATGTGGGTGTCTGCGGTGATCACCACTAGGCGTTGGGGTGAGACACATCGCTAAACGTACATTTACATTTCGGTTGATGATGCTGTATGCATGAATCAAGTCCGCTTGGACCCTTCGTTGCTAATGTGAGGACACCTTCAGTCTTATTTTTTAGATAAGCCTGGAGAATCCGATCACTATCAACAGTTCAACACGATATATTTTTAAAGGTAGGAATTGGTTGTTTTGTTGGAATCCTAAAGAATGGGCAGTACCGAGTATTCATAGTTATTATGCCTATATATGACCTAGGCATAATAACTATGAATACCTCATTTGAAATATGTTACCAAATGATCTGTAATGAATGCATATGCCAATGGTATTAGCATTTACGTCAATTTTAAAGACGACTGAAAAACTGACTCCAAATAATTGTGGCGAAAACATACAACCCTATTTCATGATTTTAATAACTGAAGGAGGATTTGCAAGGATATTATTATAAGTAATATTAGCGTTCATATTCAGTTCCATTAGATTTAATATATTGGCAACAGATTAGCAAAGAGCGCAAGCAATGTATAAGTGAGTTATTAAAAGGGACGGTGGGTTAAGTAAAGGGTAATGATCCAGAGACCAGCAGCCACGATGCAATCAGCACCGTCTAAAAATGTTCGGGCGTCTGCAGACTGATCACGCCTTTTTACAGCTTCATCCACGGCTCAGAGACCCAAATCGACGATACAGACAAAATCCTCTCAGATACAGCTTCATATCGTCACGAGGAGACGAATAAAGCCATACAATCTTGTCTTTTATTGTATAAAATATATAGAATTAAATTAAATTTAATAGGTGGTCTCAGATTAATTACGATTCGCAAATTGTATGGAAGTATTAAAGGTATAT
The DNA here is from genome assembly GCA_963556195.1 of Sepiola atlantica. Lineage (NCBI taxonomy): Eukaryota > Metazoa > Mollusca > Cephalopoda > Sepiida > Sepiolidae > Sepiola > Sepiola atlantica. The sequence continues at coordinate 28,555,709 of OY744536.1, forward strand.
GTTCTTAATCCGAAAAAGAGTGATTTAATCTTGTCTTTTATTGAATAAACGACATAATTAAATCACTCTTTTTCTCCGACGACTGAGAGAACATACATAGAAAACTATCGCTCCGCGGTGTCACCATAGATTGAACCAGACAAACGTTGATAAAAATGTAGCTATTACATGAGATACCTATTTTGTATCGATCTACGTGACTGGCAGTGAGTTGTGATTCGCCTGTTCACCGCTCAAACAAGCGCCTCACCTAGGCTCAATGAGATTCATATGCGACGAATCTTTTTGGCGCTAAAACCAGATCACGTGATCAACATGAACCTGCAGTTCATGTTTGTATTTCAAACAGCAAAGATGTAAAATCTGCATTCTCTGTCGAGTCGACGGTAGAATAATCGACGAACTCCAGGATAACATTATTTTGTTTTATCTGTGTTAACCAACCCATTATAAAACCTTCATTTTGTTCCTGTGTTTCCTGTAAATAAATCAGCACATCCATTTAGTTGTGAGGCTATTGTTTGTTTATTTCGTGAGGAATGGTTACCCCGTTTGCCTATTCTATTTCAGTCAGATTTGGCCAGACGAATTACTCTTCCAAGTCAACTGATTTTCTTCTCGGGATTAACCCTATACTAAAATTGGTTTTCTCACTTAAAAACATAAAGAAGCAGTCACATATTTCTGTTTATTTGCCTAATACCGCGTTTGAATCATTATTTCACCATACTCCGATTGCGGCTATTCAATACAACGTCGAACTTATTATCCGCCGTTGATTTATTAGCGTTGGCAAACAACAGATCATTACCATTCCATTGTTAAGTTCGGCTCAATGGATCTTGTTGGTCTCATCGTCTACTTCGCGTCAAATGGAATCGGGTGATTATTTGTTGAGGAAACAGATGAGGTTAGTAAATAATTAGGTGTCCGGCGGGAGGCTGATTCTGAGCGGGAGAAAATTGCTGACTCAGATTCGAAGTGGTAAGAATCGATAATCAATTAGTCGTGTTTATCTTGCCGTTATAATATGATCGCATATCCGACATGTCGTGGAGTTCGACATATTAAACACAGCTGGTAAATTATTATGGAGCACACACGATTCATTTCAGTGACGAGAAACTTTAACTTTATCACTTTAGACAATATATATTTATGCGGAACAAATGGTTTTGTGTTTTATCATATGAATTTAACTTCATGTGTTACAATATCTTTTTTTTCTTATTACACTTCAGTAAACTCAATTTTAGAAATTATATATGCACATTATATATATATATATATTATATCAGAACATAATATACATTATATTTATATATAATCACATTATATATATATATATATATATATATATATATATATATATATATATATATATATATACATTAATCACTCTTTCTACCTCTCTTTATACATAAATAAAAGAAAACTGAACCAGGACGGGTACAATTACTTCCACATAAAAAATAGTTTTGCACCTCTTTTTTTGCCTCCTTAGGTAGACCAAAATCAAGATATACTGCCACCTAACATCATGTCTAGAATATTAATGCCTATTCTAGTCAAAATCCATTATTGTATGTTTAATTTAGAAAATGTCTAAAATTTAAAGTATAGGCTTAATGGGTCTTAAAAATAAATAAAAAGTACAGAGATCGGGTTAGTGTTAAGCTTGGAAATATTGCTTAATTAGTGCTATGTATGAAATTGAATGCAAGTTTGCCAAAAAAATGAATTTTCAAATGTTAAACTGTTCAAATATTATGCTGTGTAAAACCCTCTAAAATTCTCTTAAGAAACTAAAATTTAGTAAATATTTATTTTTTAATGTCTAATAACAACGGTTAAAATATAAAAAAAATCAGGCATAACTTCATTTTCACAAATAGCCTCCAGCCTTCTTTGGCTGATCCGCATAAAAGTAAATTAAATTAAACATAGCTCACATTACCCACGCTTACGCCCAGCAGCTGTGTTAAAAAATTCATGATGATTAACTGATTAGTTTATGAATGAATGCTTTTTGAAGGATACATCACCACTTGTACGCTTAAATACTAGCGAAAATGCCACTGTATACAAGAATGTTTTAGAATTGTATGTTTTGCCAGTGTTGCACAATTTTGGTATCGAAAAGCCTGTTTTCATGCAAGATAATGCTCCCTGCCATAGGGCAAAGCTGGTAATGAATTATCTGGCTGATCAAGAAGAAGAGGTAATAGACTGGCTTGCTCGGAGTCCTGACATAAACCCTATAGCAAACTTATGGAAGATTCTAGGACATAATGTTATGGAAAAGAATCCGGAAAGCATGGAAGACTTGTGACTTAAACTGAAAGATGAATGGGCAAAGATAACTGTGACCGAATGACAAGATTTAGTGAAATCCTGCAGTCGTTATTGAAAACAAAGGTGGGAGTACCTAATATTGAATCTCTTTTGCATTTTTAATGTGACTTAGTTAAAAAATGATATTTTGTTCTTTAATTCTGGACACTTGAAATCTGTAAAATGGTGGATAACTTTGAAAATATTATTTCAATTCATCTGAAAATTTCGGTAAAAGTCCAACTACATAATGTGTATATTCAGTGAAATTTTCACAAAAATTAATATAGAATTTTGTTTAGATTCAGAAGATTTAATCTTTGTTCCTGAATTTTGGACGGTACTGTATATATATATATATATATATATATATATATATATATATATATATATATATATTAACTAGTTTTCCAGAATATCGGAGTACGTGTTACCATTGACTGTTGCTCTTTCAAAGATGAATATTCCGTAAACAGATTTCTTACATGGCCTCTTTTCGGAATTTTGTGCGAAGTGCACGTTGAACATGTGTCCATGATTTAGTTTTTGAAAAGTCAATGACACAAAACGCCTTTTTAGTTAAGTGAACGCTTTTACTAGGCCTAAAAAGATATGACAACTCATTAGCATTACAAAGAACTTAATGAATCTAGCTTAAAATGGTACCAGTTTTATTACACTGCCATTCATAGTCTAGCAGATATGAGGACTTGAAATTTACCTAAAACTTTTGACACATCATGTATATTATCAGATTCATTTTAAATATAAACAAGTCTTCTTGGAATATAAGTACGCGGCCTGTACCCCCTTTCCTCTAATAACTGTATCTTCTATATAAAGTATACTTGAGTTTTACCCTCCTAAATCAGTTAGGGAAAACAATAAAAATAATGCATCTAACGCATTAAACACACATCACTTTATTCGCCTACTACATTCGACCGTGTTTCCAGCAATTTTAACTTATTTGTAAAGGATAAACAAAAACATTATTATTAGTCCCCTCCCCCTGTAAGTCTCTTCCAACTAAGTAAACCAAAGAGAGGGTAGCAAATTATATTCCCGCTATGAATAAAGTCCTTCCACAAAACCCAAACCACCGCTGAGCATAGCCGATCTATTATTTCACAAAGAACAAATCACGGAAACACCGGCTTTAGAAATGCAAACCAGTAAATCATCGCTCACTAATTCATAATACCGTTGAACGCTTTGATATTTCCATAACTTTGACTTAATTTTATAAATTATGCATTACCCGTAAGTACTTACAACTGTTCTTCAAACCTCATTTATACAAGTAAAGAACTATTCCGTTTAAGGCACAAAGTGAAAAAAGAAGTTGATGTTGAAAGCATCCAACCAAAAGCCTCCAACTCTCGCACCCGTAATTATTAAAAGGGAAGTAGGAGAGATCTGCTAAGTAAATAAACAACACATATTCAAAATACCAGTAGGCAGCGAAACCCCTCCTCCTACACCTCTAGCACCCGTATTGATTACAAGGTAAATAAGAAAGAGCAAAATAATATTTTGTAACTAGGTATGTGTATATGTATATATATTTTATGTACTAGATTCACTCCTAAACTAATTGGCAGATTATTATGAATTTTTGAACATAACTGCTAGACGTAAGGGGTCCAAATGTTGACTCTACTTAGTTCAGTTTACTTTTATCCAGAGGGGCAAAGAGGAGAGGAAACCATTCATAAACATTCAGATACCTCTGATAATTTGTGAAGTATGGACAATAGCTATTGGGCATAACTTCATAAATATATGCCACATTTCAGTTTCGTTTGTGTGTTTAAGAGGTTTATAGGGGCCATGATATATGCACGACCTGCCATTCGAACATTCAAATATTTCAGATTTAAATTAAATTTGATCGATAATCATTAGACACAAATTAAGCAAGATTCCCTGAATTTCAATTTCTTCTGAGACCTCTTAGGCTTGAGCCTCACATTTTAGACATTTACCAGAACCACATTCATGTAATGGATTTTGATCAAAATTGGAATAAGGATTCGTGACATATCATTAAATCGAAAATGATGTTTCAAACTTGCATATGGCATACTTTTCGCCGTTTTCATTTCACTATCGATAACATACGTCCATCTTCAATTCTATTCTATACTGAAAATGATGTACAATAAAAACACAATAAAATATGGTCAATTAGAGAGAACCGCTTTAACACTCCGGCAAATGGTTTTATCGTGTATAAGGCTTCTTAAATTTTTGTTTAACGCTCCTACATATTTTAACTATCCAATTAACTTGCCTCCCCACGAGGGAAGACGCAATAAATCCTTATACACAGTCGTAAATGGTATTATTGTATATAAGGCTTCTTTCATTTTTCTTCTACAATCTCTCACATTTACATACTAAAAATTACTTGCCTCCTTACGAGGGCAGACAAAAAAATACGGTCAATGAAGGAGAAATCCTTCAACACTCTTGTAATTTATATTATTGTATATCTTATTCTTAAATCTTTCTTTATGCGATTTCTCGATTTAGAACTAACCAATTTACTTGGCTCCCCGCAAGGGCAGAGTAAGACACAACGTGAGATCGTAATCTAGCGAAAATCATCCAACGTTTTTATATTTTCTTAAGTTATAAATAAAAATTGCAGCAGTCTAGAAGGATTTGCTTTCAATGACCGAGCAGGGAATGAATAACCGATCGAACAAAACCCTGGCCCGACAGGAAGTACCCTTTCCAATAATCGGTCACTGTGGAAATTTCTATTTTTGTTCCACTCCGAGCTAATCTTTTTCGTGGGTACATAGATTTTCCACATTAAAAACTGACATTCTTTCTTAACATTAAAAGAATCCGACGTGACCTATGTGCGTTCTGTCAGCTGTTTACTTCATTCTTTATATTTCTCAAGGCAACGCCGGACGAGGGTCCTGCTAGTATATATATATATATATATATATATATATATATATATATATATATATATATATATATATATAACTACAAGAAGCCTTTTAAACCACCGATTAACATGGCAAATAACACCCTACCTGAGGGTTCAACATTCAAACTACTCGGCCTAACATTCACAGGTAACATGAATTGGAACAAATACATCGAATACATTGCCAAGGTTGCTGCAAAGAAGGTGGGCTCCCTCTCCCGTGCTAGTAAACTTCTCACACCTGACATCATCCTGTATCTCTACAAAGCCACCATCCGCCCATGTATGAAGTATGGTTGTCACGTCTGGGCTGGTGCATCAACCACTAGTCTCTCCCCTTTAGACAAAGTCCAAAAAAGAGTCACCAACTTAATAGGTCCCACAATATGCACCAAGCTCCAGCCCTTGTAAAATCGCCGCAATGTTACATCCTTGTGCTTGTTTTACAAATACTTCACTGGATTGTGCTCCGATGAACTAGCTGCTCTAGGGCCCTCTCGATACAAATACACTAAAACAACCCCAACAATAATCTAAATCCCATCTATTAACTGTGGAGGTCCTTAGATGCCGGAGAGCTTTCTACTCCAAAAGCTTCTTTTCTCGTGCTGCCGGATTCTGGAACTTTCTCCCTGCTCCCTATTTTCCCGACTGTACCGACATGTAGGATTAAAACTAATGTAAACACACATATTTTTACACAGCTCCAAACTTAGGACACCTAAAACCTACTCCCTAATTCTCAGTAACCCCTTACATCTACAGTGGCAACTTTCCTTGTTCGGGAGTGAAATATCTTAAAAAGAATATATATATATATATATATATATATATATATATATACATATACATATACATATACATATACATATATATATATATATATGTATCTGTTTTGCTTTGTTTTGTTTATTATCTATATACGTATAAGTTTCGCGATTTATGATCGGGCCTTATCAGTATAGAGATATGACTATTCAATACTAGTCACGCGATTCGAAACCCCGAGCTCCAAGTAATTTACAACTCAATATCGACATCAAGAACCACTGGCAACAGATCTATACAAAATCGAATTATTTTGTCATTCTACAGTTTTAAAACTAAGATTAACTTATTAACGAAACTATTTTTTAAAAAATAAATACAGACGTGATCTTGTTTGATGAGAGAAAGAATCCGAAATTAATTGATTGAAATATCGTGCATTAAGTTCTGCAATTAATTTTGATATGTTTAAACTCAATAGTATTCATAAAGGGCTAGTATAACGGATGTTTGACCAGATGATGAAACATTTGCTGGAGTTTTCCTAGTATCAGCTCTCTAGGTAGTCTTATTGGTACTGACAGTTGTAACTTTAATTACTAGTGTGTTAAAAGATACACCGGAAAGGTAGATTGTAAATAAAATAGTATAAAAATGATCAATGTGTTTTTAGGATATCGTATGGAATAAAATTTGTACAACTGAAATATATATAGGGCTCTTTAAAATAAACGAGTTCAATGCACAAGAGAAAGCAATATTATGCTGTAATATATATATACAAGTATTATAGTCACAATCAGACTTTATTAGCTATTTTCCAAGTGTTCAATGTAGTCACAACCTCATGCTGTTTTTTATATATCTTAATCACACAAAATACATGCTAAAATATTGCTCAGGTTTGAAATTGGGTTATTCTTTGAAAAACCTTGTATTGCAATTCTTCTAATTAGCCGTTATTTGTTAAGAACTCATAACATGCCCCATATTTTACAGAACTTTCTATTAATCACTTGTCGCCTCTGTCACTGTATGTTTTCTAAGGTCCCTCATCCTATTATATACGTTGTCTTCCGTCACACTCTCTTTCTGTTTATTAATAGTCGAAGATAAAAAAGAAAAGGGAAACAACGAAAAGATTGGAATAGTCGGTACTTTTTTACAGTAGGGCCCACGATAAAGTGCCTTGGCATCGGTACTTTCCGGATGTTTACGTTAAACGCCGGACAGTGCCGAATGAGAAATCCGTTTACTAACCTGCGTCCAAAATAAAACACAAACGAGGCTGGATTTACAAGCGGAACAAAACAAGCAATACATTTTGTATGAAATAAATATTTATTTTGTAACGAAGATTCAAATAAGTGTTTAAATTAAAAAGTTACTTTTTACGTGTTTTTTCCTCCTTATTAAACATAACATAACAAATAAATAACAGTGATAATAACAGTGAAAAGTTAATCAAGTAAGTGTTTTACATTTTTTTACAAAATTTATTTTTTAAACTTTTATTTTACTTATTTATTTTGTTGATTTTGTTAGGGGTTAAGTTTAGGGCAGGGTTAGGATTTAGGGTTAGGACAGGTTTAGGAATTATGGTTAGGAATTAGGGTTAGGACAGGGTTAGGGTTAGGGTTATCGTTCCTTCACATTTTTTAACAGCCAGTGATATTATGTAAAATTTCATGTTGAAAACGTGTTTCTATCAGTTTGCAAGTTCAGCGTTTCATTCAGTTTGAAAGTTAAGCTGTCGTCTGCTTATTCGTCTCGCTTCGGGCCTTTCCGGCGTTTAACATAAATTGCCGGAAAGCACCGACGCCGAGGGACTTTTAGTAAAAAAGTACCGAATAGTCCGTTATAAGCAAAAGGGAATTATTAGTAAAATAAAAATCTCCCCACAAAATCTAAATTGTCTAAATCTCTACGTTTTTATGAAATAAATACCGCCCCCACCCCCCGAAAAAAAATTAAATTGGCTAAATTTTTATGTGTTTTTATTTAAAAAGTTTGTATTTCTATTCAAACCGTAGTTAGAAACGAACGGAAATAAGTAAGAGTAAGAGAGAAAGAGAGAGAGAAAGAGAGAAAGAGAGAGAGAAAGAGAGAGAGAAAGAAAGATAGAAAGAGAGAGAACGAGAGAGAGAAAGAGAGAAATAGAGGAGAGAGAAAGAGAGAAAGAGAGAGAACCAGAGAGAGAGAGAGAGAGAGAGAGAGAGGGTAAGAAAGTGAGAAAGAGAGAAAGATAGAGAAGTAGCGAGCAGTAATGTGTGACTTTTGTCTTTTGTCTCTTAATGGTTTTCATATTAAACTGACTTTGTAAACTGAATTTTTTGGTGGCTCAAATTGTTTAACCCTAAATCAATGGGTAACTCGATGGGCCACCTTTTCTCTAATAACTGCATATACATATATAAACTATTAATAATTATTACTTTTTAATTACATGCAGCTTTTTGGCAGAAAGTTACACTGTCAATGAACTAGTTGAAAAATAACTTAAGTTTATATCAGATAAGTTCAAATGAATTAGAAAATCTTTATTAGAAGAGCAAATCAAGGGAGGCGCGAGAGCGCTCTATCCCCTAATAAACTCACGAATGGCCTATGCTGGAAATCTCATTTCTTTGATCAATCATAACTCAAATACCAATAAACAAAATTAGTTAAAACTTTGCACAAAATTTTTATTTGATAGGTTCTATAAGTGTGTAGAATTTCAGCATCATTAGTCAAGGCAACCCAGAGATCCAGAAAGTTCAATCATGAAATCATGTTATCTGTGTGTACGTACGTATGTGCCACCCTGTATCTCATCAACTATTTGATGGATTCAGCTGATCTTTGGCAGAGATAGAGGTTCTAGGGTCTAGTTGATGGCATTTTAATCTAAGTTTACCATATAACTTAGTTTTCCAGAAAATTTTAAAAAAACATTAAAAATTACCATTGTATTGAGGCATAGCCTTTACAAAAGTAGTGACATTTTTACACTTTTATTGTCATTAAGGGTATGCGAGCACAATAGGGCTATGTATTTTACTGGTAGGAATTTTTCTTCAGCGCACCTCACACACTTCATCCACTCATGCATAGAGATTTATACTGTAGTGATGTGATAATGAAATGGTTTTGTTTGATATGTAGTCATGCCCTTAATTAATAACAATGGAAGTGTAAAAATTTGGGAATTTCCTTGCTTTTGTACATTTAGTGTATATGAATTTTCATCTTAACCCTATTAAGGGCATATGATTTCGGTATACTAGTATTTATCATGGAATACTAAATTGGACTCAATCATATTATATCGTACTTAGCTTTTTGAAGAGGCACAAAGTGTTCTATCTGTTCTTCAGACAGTAAAAGAGAAATATATCTCGACCGAGCTTATTCTACTTTTGTCCTTACCCAGAGTGCCCCTTTTGGGGATCTGGATTCCCCTACATTAAAAGCCGGCATTGTGTCGTACTATTCCCTCGTGGGGGGGGGGGGGCAAGTAAATAGGAAACCCAAAAGAAACTTCAACACTTTTATACTTAAGGTTAGAGCCTATGTGGGTGGGCATTCCATTATCTCACTTTCGTGCGCTGCCCGTGTAGTCAGTAATGGTTCCTTCTGTTTTTGGAGTTCACTCAGGTCGAATAGTTGCGTATATTCTTTCGACTACGCCAATGAATATATCTTGTATTAATGAACCCATTTCTGATAGAAGAACTCATGCTATGTTTCTATAATTCCGTAGGAGATCGAAGAAAAGGGAATTGTATTGCTTTGTTCGTTGTTAAATTCATTGACATTCTTTCAAAGACAATATCAAAAAGAAAAATGAAAGATTATTCAAAGCAACTAAGATGCAGAAGTTTCACGCGTATTAGCGAACTATTTGACTACATTGAAGAAGATGGATACGCATGAACACGTCCAAAACATTTTACGTATTTTATTGCATTTTGTTCTTGAAACATTTTGTCAAGTTGAAATACACACCTTTTCGATGCTTCATTAGTGTGTGCGTCAATAGTCTAATGGATATCGCCCAATCAACGTTTTAGCATAAACCATTTTCAAATCATCTGATTTCTCTCAAGATTTGTTACGTTTGAATTGGGAATAGTCTGAACCCGAAAGTGTATCTCAACTCATATCTAACAGGTGTTGCCCATGATTCATCAAGTTTCTATTTTTAAATAAATATATTTTATATATAAAAGGGTCATAGAAGTTAAAATAGGCCGATATTTATAAAAACAAAAACGAAGTGATTGTTATTTTATTTTATTTTATTTTAGTATATCTTACTTGATTCAGTCTCAACCTCTAGACTGAATCAAGTATGATTTATTAAAAAGAATCTAAATAGAATAATAATAATAATAATAATAATAATAATAATAATAATAATAATAATAATAATAATAATAATAATAATAATAATAATAATTTCGTATATATACCGGTATATTTCCACTTCTTGCATCGTGATAGCGCTTCATTACCCTTCTATATACAAATACGCACAATGCTTCAAGCAAACTATATAACCTTATTAAATATTCTCATGTTTTAAAGTCGCGCCTGTTCTGTTAGGTTCAGTATCTCAGCTAAAAGTAAACCCGTATTTGATTCTTTAAATAATGCAAGGCATAAGCGAATGGTTAAGTTAACAATTCAGCAGTATTCAACGTAGAAATATACACGTGCTTTTGTTTATGCAAACAAGAATAAAAAATGTAATTTATCTAATAAAAGTGAACGTACGTGTGTTAGATAATGGCCCTATGGGAATGGACGTATCTGTTGGAAATCGGGTTTGACTTGCGCGAATTAACGCGGGTGCAGTCTAGTGCAGATTGGGGCTTGTTCTCACAGTCAGAGCTGACAGACGTGGCAAGGTTACCGTGTGACGAGACCCAGATCAGGGGTCAGTCTACACCTGCGAGAGGCTCTGTGGCTTCGCGGGCCTTGCGTGGGAGACAAAGGCATCTGTGACGTCACTCGTTCTCGTGAGAAGCGAGTTTTTAGTCAGTCTGATTCGGAGAGCAAACCGAGTAGGACGTGCGATTTACAATGTAAAAATAAGGAATATTTCCCTTACGGGAAGACAAGAGCGAGAATCCTTCACCCTCTCTATGGATGGCTAAGAAGCATTGTTGATTAAGTAAGCAGGAGAGGAGTAGCTATGTAACACGTGTATCCGGCGCGTTTCGCGCAATTAGAAGGAAGAAAGTGTGAGAGAGAGAAAGAGAGAGAGAGAGAGAGAAAGAATAAGTGTGAGAGAGAGAACAAGCGTGAGAGGGATGACGTGAAGGTGACGAATAGAAATAAAGGGTCTAGGTTGTTCGTAACAACCTCATTAACTTTGTCTTCTTTTTGTTATTGATACGTTTTGTTTTTTCATCGTTTAATTTTGTCTCAATTTTCTTATCGATTGGAATGACCTTTTCATCGATTAGTTTTGGCTTTTTTTCTGATCGTTTATTGATTCATTTTTTCTGATTAGGTTTTAATTCTTTTTCTAATCGATTAGTTTTATTTTATTATCGATTAATTAGGTTTTAATTTATTTATCGATTAGTTTTGTCTTCTTTTTCCTATAGATTAGTTTTCTCTTCTACTCGATTGGCTTTGTATTCTTCTTCTCATGGTTTATTTTTGTATTCCTCCTTTTCTCGATCATTTGTTTTTCTTTTCCCAAGCGATTATTTTTGTCTTCCTTTTCTTATCGATTAGTTTTGTCTTCTTATCGATTAGTTTTGTTTTCTTATCGATTAGTTTTGTCTTCTTATCAATTAGTCTTGTTTTCTTATAGATTAGTGTTGACTCCTTATCGATTAGCTTCATCTTCTTTTACTCATCGATTTGTTTCGTTTCAATGATTTCTAGTAGTGAATAAGAATTAAAGAGCGAGCGGGCGAAGCCATCGCGTTGTCACTAAATCCTGGACAATAAACAAAATAAATACGGAACTCTGACTCTAAAAAAACAATGTGAAATAGAAAAAAATATTTAATTAAAGGAACGTAGTTTATGTTTTTAATTTATCATATTTCAGCACAAAATAAAACAAAGTTCTTAATTTCTCGTTAAATCGGAATACCTTCTCTCGGCTAATCATAGTTGTTTATTCAATACACTATTGATAAATATAATAAAGAGAGTTTATTTTATTAAATTCGAACCTAATTAAGATGGATTTCTTAAATATTTAAAACACATTAAAAAAAAATTACACTCCAAAAATAATTATTTCATCTTTTTCTAAAAAAAAAGAATAGAATATTTTTTAAAATTTTGAGATCAGGATTGGTGTGTAAATCGCCGTCAATATTTTCGTAATACTCCAAATCTGTTCTATTTAAAAACATTTTTTTTTTTAACATAGTTCACCCCAAACAAGGCAGGCCGCCACTGTAGACGTAAGGGGCTACTGAGAAAAAAGAAAAGGGGAGTAGGTTGGGGGAGTCAACCTAAATTGGGATCTGCGCAGCGAGATGTCTGTTTACATTAGTTTTAAATTTCTGCATGTCAGTACTGACGGGGGAACAGGGGGCAGGGAGGGAGTTCCAGAGGCCAGCAGCACGAGAAAAGAAGCTATTTGAGTAGAAGGCTCTCCGGCATCTGAGGACCTCCACAGTGAATGAATGAGATTTAGTCGACTGTCGAGTTAGTCTAGTGAATTTACGTCGAGGGGGCACCAGAGTAGCCAATTCATCAGAGCATAATCCATTGAAGTATTTGTAAAACAAGCACAAGGATGCTACATTGCAGCGATGGGACAGGGACTGGAGCTTGGTTGACAGTGAGGAACCTATTAGGTTGACAACTCTTTTTTGGACCTTGTCAAGGAGGAAGAGACTAGTAGATGATGCACCAGACCAGATGTGACAACAATACTCCATGTATTGATTTTCTGATTTCTATTTTCATAATGGTTGTAATTTTCACATCATTTTGTTCGATGTGATCTCCGACCTTCTTCAAGTGCATTTTTACCACATGTCGAAATCAGGAACCTACATATTATTTTGTATTTGACCCTCTATTTAATCGACGAGGGTATATTGTTTTTATTCAATCAGCCATGACCAGGCAGAAGTGTTAATTATTATGTTATTCTTAGTTATTGTCGCCTGCAGTAAAAAAAAAATGAAAATTAAATCCTCGGAAGATTGTAACTTTGAACTTAACGTTTCTTTTTTTCCTTTTTATCGAAATAGCTCCAGACAAGGCATTAAGCCACTTTATGTAAGGAGCGAGCAAAGCATACTTCAAGGTGAAAATCTAGTCAACAATAAGTGTTAGATGGATCGATACAGACCCAGAAAACAATCAAGAATTAATCTCATCTTCTTACCGTTTCATCACTTGTCCATATCGTTTAAATAAATGGTTCATTTCGGAATTCGGTATATGATCCTGATTTCGAAAGTAGTTTCAAAG
>OY744536.1:28571703-28579203 GCA_963556195.1 Sepiola atlantica
TGGACTATTCGCTTCACAGTTGCTGTGTTATTTTCTTTGGACTATTCTCTTCACAGTTGCTGTGTTATGTTTCTTTGGACTATTCGCTTCACAGTTGCTGTGTTATTTTCTTTGGACTATTCTCTTCACAGTTGCTGTGTTATGTTTCTTTGGACTATTCGCTTCACAGTTGCTGTGAAATCTTTTTTTCGACTATTCTTTTCATAGTTCCTGGTTTATTTTTTTTGGACTATTATCACTACAGTTGCTTTGTTATGTTTCTTTGGACTTTTCCTTTCACAGTTTGTGTGTTATTTTTCTTTGGACTATTCTCTTCACAGTTGCTGTGTTATGTTTCTTTGGACTATTCTCTTCACAGTTGCTGTGTTATCTTTCTTTGGACTATTCTCATCACAGTTACTGTGTTATGTTTGCTTACCTTGCGAATGATACGCCGTCTACCATTCTTATAGACATGTGATTTGTTTCCCCTTTGTTTGTGCATTAATAAGCTGATGTGTGTTTTAATTGGATAAATGTGTTACGTTCATGTTTGTGTTAAAATTCATGAATACTCATGCATAACGTCAGACAAGCAATCATATGCAGCGTGAAAAGTGCGTACCTTTAAACTTGTGCATTTAGTTCTATTTAGAAAATTTAGGAAATAGTAAGTTGTGTAGTCAAAAGTTGAGTTTCAGATGAACCGCTGGGTAGTTCAGCTCTATACGTATCCTTTGATTATGAGGGGATTATTGATTGCCGATTGTTCACCACACTTTTATTTATTTTAAACAAATACTAATTTCTGCGACTTAATTCCTTGATCGCTGATTTATTTTTTTTTGGTAGAAAAATGATTTGTTACATCTAATTTTAAAATGACTCTGCAAACCTAAAATTTCATTGTATGCCCAAACAATGCATATCCCATTTGTAGAATTTAATTACTACTATGAAAATAAATTGTAAAATCTGACTAATTTGCATATTGTGATGACACCACTCTTGACTCTATCCCTCTGAATAAGCGTTAATTATACTTCTCCTCAATTTTATAAGCACGTGTAAGCAAGAGATGAGTCGGTAAAAAAATAGAAAACAAAAAAAGAAACAGAAAAGAAGGATGATCAAATATTTTATCTAGTCACACCCCAAGTAAAATTGACAGCATTTCATTTAGTAATTTAGTCACTTGCTGAATTAATTGTCTATATTTGTGCTGTTGTGTCTTATATTGCAAATTAAACAAATGTTGTATGTATTTAGTTTCGTATTTTATTAAAGGTAGTAGACTTGTCATAATTTTGTGACAGCCGTGCTTTGAAAATTAATGCGTTTCATGGTCATGTCGATATCCTCATATTAAACTGCGACAATTACTCTCTTGCAATTGTTTTTTGCTATACATTTTTGTCTGTTTAAAACTGACTTAAAGCGGTCATTTTATTTCGAGACAATAGATTACAATGTCTGTTTGGTGTACCGGTGGTTCATCGTAACGGAAATACGCTCTCTTGGTTAGAAACCGTCTTATAATAGTCCATAATCAAATCATCAACCACATTTAGTTAAGAATTTCTACAATTTGATTGGTAACCAACCATTGTAATTTTGATAATACAGCATCTAAATAAATAAAAGAAGAGTATAGTAATGGGTATTAATCTACAGTTGTATTTACATATAATATCTGGTGTGAAACACTTACTTTCGCAACTATTCGATTGTAGACAACAGTTAGTTTCGCATATAATCTGTAAATTATGTAGGCTGTATTCACAACATTTCGTTATATGAAAAAAAAATGATTTCCTTTCAATATTTTCCATTACCCGCTCATACATTTTTTATGGGATTTCTCTTAGAAAATAAATAATTGCTTCCT
Organism: Sepiola atlantica; assembly: GCA_963556195.1. Lineage (NCBI taxonomy): Eukaryota > Metazoa > Mollusca > Cephalopoda > Sepiida > Sepiolidae > Sepiola > Sepiola atlantica. The sequence goes on from OY744536.1 coordinate 28,573,571, forward strand.
TGAATTTGTATAAAATGTTGGGACGAACAGTAAACATATCACCGTTGGCATTTCACTACATAAAAACATAAAATGGAGGGAGATCTTGCGGATTAAACGTCCATAGATTCTCAGCTCTTCATAGAGATGACACGATGATTGCAAATTTATATGATCATCTCTAGTTTGATTAGCTGTGCGGTATGTAGCCTAATCTTGAATGAACCATTGACCTTGGAATAGAACAACTTGCCGATGTTCCAGAGAACTCGAAGTATAATTATATGATGCTAATATTTTGTTGATTCCCAGTCTCGTAATTGTTAAATGGCTGCTAAAATTCAAGTTAAGAATTCACCTCTTGCGTATACACATGAAAACAAAAGGCAATCATTTTTCAGTTATGACAAAGGCAGTTTGTCATCAAAATGGTATTTATGCACTCTCTAGTTATGCAAACATCGTATAAATAATGCCGATACAAACATACTGACTTCAACAAAGGAAAAACAACGTATATATCCGAGATGCATAGGTTTAAAACTAATGTAAACAGACATTTCGTTGCACAGGTACCAATTTAGGATTTCACCAAAAACCTACTACCTAATTCTTAGTAGTAGGGGTGGGACATAATGGGTGAAAATTTACGATTCATGCGAGTAGTATTTTTTTGTGTTCATTTATACATAAATAACACTAAACAATCAAACATTTTGAAAATTTTGTAAAATTCAGAAGGTGCAGGCAACTAGTTTTTGGCTATTATACATTCATGAAAACCCTTTCACAACCTGAAAATGGTCCTAAATTAAAGTAATATATCAGATTTAACCATCTATATCCATTCATAGCTTTTGAGGATGTTTTAGGACCTGCAATGTCGCATGAAACCACTTTCTCACCGAAAAATGATGGATTTTGAGTCCCGTGGAGCCCTAACGGCTATTTTTGGCCTGCACCTTCTGAATTTTGCAAAATTTTCAAAATGTTTGATTGTTTAGTGTTATTTATGTATAAATGAACACACAAAATACTACTTGCATGAATCTGAAATGTTCACCCATTACGTCTCACCTTTATTATTAGCTCCTTACGTCTACAGTGGCGACCTGCCTTGTTTTGGGTGAAATATCATAAATAAAGAACGATGGATTTTTAGTTCACACAGAAAGTAGTTGATCTTATACTGAGTTCAAATCATGTTTGATCTCAAGTTGTGAATTGTCGAAATGTATGAACTCGCTATTACAAGAGAAAAGGAAAATCAGACACCAATCATCGTCAGGATAACATTTTGTTTCACGATGGTTTTTAAGGCATCCTATACCTATAAAGATACGGTAGCAATTAATCCAACTCAAACTTACTGATTTGAACAAAAGAAAAACACAAGGTATCGTATATAAAGAAGCGGGATCTTTTGTTCACAGCGAACGTAGTTGATTGGTCTATTTAATTGCGCATGCTCAGTTTACATCAGCCTTGTGTCATACGTAGTTAATTATGGAAATGTATTAAATGTGAACAGACATCTCGCTGCACAGCTCCCAATTTAAGATGACCCCAAAAACTTTCATCTTAATTCTCAATAACCCTTACGTCTACAGCAGTGGCCTGCCTTGTTTGGGGTGAACTATGATAAAAAAAAGACTGAGCAAGACAACAATAGGGACCCCAGATCATTAACACAAGACGCGGGACATATTTTGGAAGTCACCGGTTCACCTCGCAATACATGTGGTCTCTATTTACAAAACACTTGTAAATAAATCTTTTATTTATTTTACTAAATGCAGTATATTTCGGAATGTTTTTTTCTTTTAACATGTTAATATTTATTTTAAGGCAGAGAGTCCATAAATAAAACAAATAAAATATTAACATGTTTTCTTTTAAAACATGTTTTTGTGTCACTATTTACTTGCCTCCCCACGAGGGCAGAAATGGGGGGGGGTTATGAAATATTTATCACCGTACTTAAGTAATCTTTCGTTTTGTAGGGAGAAATCTGTCCTTAAAAACTGATTTTTGAAGTAAATAGCGAAGTTTTGTTTTTTTAATAACAAATAAGTTATAAAAAGATTTTAAATAAAATTATGTATTTGTTAAATCTTATTTCATTTGTTGCTTACAGAAAAAAAGGACAACAACTTCATAAACTTTAAATTGCTTCCGTTTAGAAACTGATTTTTGAAGTCTAACTCCGCCCTCGTGGGGAGGCAAAACGAAAGATTACAAGTCAGCCAATTTTTTAAAAAGCGTATATATTTCGTTTATTTATTAAAATAACTTGCGTAATCTTCCGTTTTGCCTCCTCGGGCTAGGAGCAAAGTGTAGTATGGAAAAATCCTTCTAAACTGAGGTAAGATCCAGAGTGCCCCTTTTTAGGAAGCTTTATTTTTCCCTACAAAACGAAAGATTACTTAAGTACGGTGATAAATATTTCATACCCCCCCATTTCTGCCCTCGTGGGGAGGCAAGTAAATAGTGACACAAAAACATGTTTTAAAAGAAAACATGTTAATATTTTATTTGTTTAATTTATGGACTCTCTGCCTTAAAATAAATATTAACATGTTAAAAGAAAAAAAAATTCCGAAATATACTGCATTTATTAAAATAAATAAAAGATTTATTTACAAGTGTTTTGTAAATAGAGACCACGTGTATTGCGAGGTCAACCGGTGACTTCCAAAATATGTCCCGCGTCTTGTGTTAATGATCTGGGGTCCCTATTGTTGTCTTGGTCCAAAAAGACTAAAACCAAACAAGCTCGCTATTCATTCCGGCAATGGGTAAATTGTTCACGCTGAGTTTTAAATGTGCCTTTTAGAGCACTTTTCGTGTCCGAGGCTGAATTTAAAATCGACCTCGAAATCTAGTGGGAGTAATCTCTTCTCGTCTTTACAATCCCTTTCTCATAGAAGAGTCTATGTCGTTTATCCTTGGTACCATGCTCGAATCAACTCGAATCTCTGGTTCTTCCATGTAACACGTTTACAAAAAAAACGCCGTCTACCACAACGAAGAAAAAAAATACTGTTTTCCTTCTTGTGTCTAGCGTAAAGCAGAACTACCCCAAATAGAGATCCTTCACAAGCGTTTCTCGTGTCTGGAACACGTTACTACGGGACTAATTCCCCGCAGGTTACACAATTGTCATCATCCAATCTAATATCAATATTTCTGTTATAGAACCGTCTCCACTAATAATTCGAGCCTGATTCACCTCTCACTTTCCCAAATCGACTCATGAGGTTTTTCATCTTCGAACTGACAATCATTCCATCGCATTAATCTTCATCTTTGAGTGGCTTTTCGCCTGGATAGGTTGTGCTCCATTAGTAAAATAAAACTTCAGATCAAATGTAGTCGATTGTGACAAAATATTAGATTCCTATTCACCCCAGCTACGCGTAAAATAGCAACGAGTATTCAACTAACCGTATACATAGGATCGTTTAGAGAAGGTGTTGTATTTTAGAGCTAAATAACAATTAAGAGGTTGATTTGCAGTAAAATTAGGTACTCTTATAGATGACGCACCATGTTTCCGTGACTTCGCGTCGTCGACGTTCGGACAGGTTACAGAACCGCTTAAGAGTTGACGAGGCGAACACTGGCAAACTATGAAATGGTGACTCGCAGCCGATAAATTACGACGAAGAAAATCAAACAAACATATGTAAATAAAAATAAAGAACGAACAAACAATAGTTTACCCACTGTTATTAATTAGATGTGTTTTTGTCAAAGGAACCATCTTTAATCAAATGTTTTTAAATAAAATGTTTTCTTTTGTTTGTTCACCAAATGGGATTCTCTTAGAAAATAAATAATTGCTTCCTTGAATTTGTATAATATGTTTGGATAAAAAGTAAACACATTACCGTTGGCAATTCACTACACACAAAAAACAAGTGTTGAGAGATTTTGCGGATTCAACGTCCATAGATTATCAGCTCTTCATACAGATGACACGATAATCGCAAATTTATTTAATAAGTTCGAGTTTGATTAGCTGTGCGGCATGTAGCCTAATCTTGAATGAACCATTGACCTTGGAATTTTTGTCAAAGGAAGCATTTTTAATCAAATGTTTTTAAATAAAACGTGTTTTTGTTTGTTCACCAGAAAGTTTCAAAAGATGATTTTTTTCAAATTTTTCAAATTTTTTTAAAAATTAAACATTTAAAAAAAAAAATGTTTGTTTTTAAAAATTTTTTCAAAGTTTTTTGTTCGTTTTAACATAAACACCGAATACAGAAAGTTTCAAAAGATGATTTTTTTTAATTTTTAAATTTTTTGAAAAAATTACATTTTTTAAAAAAAATGTTTGTTTTTAACATTTTTTTCAAAGTTTTTTTTCGTTTTAACATAAACACCGAATACACAAACTATTTTTTTTTTTGACACATGCGTTGACATTTATCGCATTTTTCTTTGGTTTCGCGAAAAGAGACTTTTTCTGACAGAACTCAACTAGTTCTCATGAAGATTTAACGAGCTGACATATTGGATAATTTTTTCGTCGACTCCGAAACCTGCCCGAACGTTGACGACGCGAAATCACGGAATCATGGTGCGTCATCTATAAGAGTACCAAAAAATAAAATAATGAATAAACATTGGCTAATACAACATATCTAGCTTATAACGTATTGCTTAAAATAGGGTGCAATGCACCGAATGCACGCAGCACTTCCAGAAATGTGCACTATAATGCAAAATATAATTATGCAAGAAATACTTTTATAGGATTATTTCTAAATAATGGCAAACACCTATATTTCAAAGATTATACAAAAAATGAACCTAATTTATTTATTCTTAATCGATCGTTGGTCAAATCGAAATTAAAGTTCCGTCCTAAATGGAAAAATTTACAGTTTTCGATTACTTCAGTAGAAAATGTAATTAAAGACTATATCAGTGATTCAATAATTGCTTGCATCAATGTACATTGCCATCAGCAATTTATATGATTAGCGGGAACTTTCTTTTCGCCAGTTCGAAATTAAATGGCGCTAAAACTTCGCGTTTTGTCGCAGATAAAAACACACAATATAATCTACGTGATACTTGCAAAATACTCGTTGTACGATAGGTTCATGATTATCAAATAGAACTTGAAACCTTTCTCTACGTAGGATACGGTAAGCACCCGATATTTTTGTAAGAACACGTGTGAATACGACGCCATCTAGAAAACGTAGGCTTCATTTTTTTTTGTGTAAGCTTCGAAAAGGCTAGAAGGGAGGCAAGGTCTGACTGACGGCTGTGTAAGCAACAATGTACTAAGCGACCATCTAAATACCCGTCCGTTTATGATCGCTCATTAATAAAACAAGCAATAATACCCCCCCCCTTCCGGTTGTATATTTCTGATAGCACATATGAACAACGAACGTACAAAGAAGGAGGTAATGCTTGGGGTGGTATAATGACGAAATAACATATACTACATTACCCTTTTAAGGCGCAGGTTATGCCAAGTAGGATGGTCTTATTACAACAGGGTACATGCTACACTACTTCCTCAAAAAGGAGTAGGTTATGCCTGGGAGGATTGTTTCATGACAACAGAACAGACTATACATTACTCCCTCAATAAAAAAATGTAATATCTGTGAAGAAGTTATCATGACTAC